>OY744483.1:295711415-296131747 GCA_963556165.1 Tipula helvola | reverse complement strand
GTTTTTTTGGACAAAGTGTTGCACAACCTTTAATTTCATCGCGAAAAATTTGAAAAAAATATGGTAGATGCCTTATTAAATCCCAAAGAGAATCAAAACAAAAAAAAAAAATATACACGGAAAAAAACTGAGAAAAAAAAACAAAAAACGAAAAAAAAATTTTTTTTTCATTTTTTTTGGATTTTTTCATTTACCTATTTAATTTATCGGACAAAACAAACCATATGACATGACGACAAATAACAAGTTAATAACAACAAATGTGTGAAAACCCCGAAAACATGGATTTTTTTTTAAATTTATAAGGAAATTTTATTTGCAAGCTTTAATTTTATTACAAAATACCTATAAAAAATATGGCAGACAACTTCACTAAATCCCTAAGAGAAACCAAAACAAAAAGAAAGGAAACACTGAAAAACAAACTAAAACAAAAAAAAATAAAAACTTAAAAAAATAAAACTTCATTAATAGATTTTTGGTTTACTCATAAGTCTATCAAACAAAACAATAAATCAAAAAAAAAAAAAAAAAAAACACTGAAAAAACTAAGATTTTTTTTAAGAACATTAAATGTACATACGTACTTAAAAAAAATCTAAGTTTTTTTAGCTTTTCTTTTTCGAACTAATTTTGATTATTAACAACACATTAAAAAAAAAAATAATTAAAAATATTTAGTCAGAATCTTCATCTTCGGAATCTAAACCTTGGTGTTCTAATAATTTTGCAGCTTCTGGTGATAGTACTGAATCCTTCTTGGGTCGCATTATTCTTAATTTTGTAATTTCTGGATCAGAGGACACAAGTAAATGATGCATGATGTCTGTACAATTTTCAATTCGTGATGTTTTCCTTGTATTGAATTATCTGATTCTTTTAAAATCTTTATTTCCTGCTTCTAGAGCTTCCTCAGAAAGCTTTCCAATCGGAACCATTGCTGCACGTATTACGCTAGCTCCATGTGTTAAAACTTTATGTACACTCGCTGGCATATAATACCAATTATAAAGCTCAACATAAAGCTTGGCAGTTTCTTTAGTGTACTCTTCAAAACGATCACAATTAATTTCTCTTCCGCATGCCATCACTTGCAGGATATTGGAAAACCTTCTTATCAATCTTTCATCAATACTCGTTGCTATGCTCGTTATTTCTGGGAATTTAAAAAATTTTCTTGCTGTGTTTCCATCGTTGGAAGTTCCGGAACCTTGTCTGACAACATCTACGATTATTTGCAGTTCTCTTTTTAAATTATGTTGAATTTCCTGTTTCCGCTTCTGTTTAATTTCTTTATCTTCTTTAGTTACACGGTTTTTTTTTAACGGAAGATTGTATGCAATATGGAGAATACACTCCATAAATCGAATCCAACAATGTAAAGTTGACAATCCAAATTTATATGCATCTTCATTGCATTCTTTGAAATCGAGAGCCTCTAAGTTATTCATAGTCCTCGGTGTTGCTTTACAAATGTTACAAGTAGCTGCCGATTTATTTCCTGTTAATGCATTACAAACTTTTCCATCAATCATTGTTAATTGTAGCTTGTGTTTAATATTAAAAGATAAGTTGCCAATTGACACCACAGTGACTTCTAAGTCCTTTATCTGGCTGGTAATGCTATCTGCTTCTGAAACTGTTTCTTCCGAAGTTTCAGATTTGAACTCAAATTTTATTGGTCTACAATATCGAGTTGATGATGGTCTTGCATTTTGCCACAATTTGTTTGTATCTGAGCAAATGTTGATTGGAACCATAGATATCATAAACAAGCTAGCATCTGTACCATTATCTGTAAATGTTTGTTTGTATTGGCTTTGTCCGGAAGAGCCATCCATTCCCCATTTGCTATGTAAAATTAACTGCTTTCTTTCGTATTGTTGAAGCTTATCTAATGATTCTGTTGAAATAATTTTGGTGGCCGTATGATCCAACAGTGACTGCAGTTTCACACAAGCACCTTTTTCTGAAATAGTGATGTTTTGAGGGTAGCATCTCTGTTTTTCTTGCAGTAAATTTCTATATGCTGGAAATAACTTGTTGGCTAATTTATTGCTTAAGTGCTGTACATGTTTTCTTAAAATTCCATATTTTTCCACTGTTAATTTCAAATCGATAAATAAAGCCAAAGCTTTTTTAATATCTAAATCAGTTTCATCAAGGCTGCTGTAATCCGATCCGTGAGACATTCCAGATGAGGTTCGTTTTCGTTTTTTCATTGACCGCGCTGCTGCATGTTCAATTTGATCCGCCTCATATATCTTTAAAAGTTCATCACTTCTTCTAGTTTTGGTTTCCTCAGAAATTTCTGCGAATTTCTTCTTATTGGATGTGGTTGGATTAGATGTTGTTGCTGCATCTTTTTTTTCATACAAAACTACTTCCAAGCTCTGGAAGAGCCAATCAGCATTCAAGGTATTAAAACGAGTCTTAATTCTGTGTGATTTCGCCCACTTTTTGTAATATAGACTCAAAAATGAATTTTTAATTTTTGTATGAATCTGTTGTAGCTGCTCCTCGTTGAAATCAGGCTTATTTTTAGCTATTTCGGTCATTATAACTGATAAATTGGATTCAGAAGAACTTGTATTATTCCATAGAATATTACATAAGTCACTGTTTGAAATATTAAATTTTGCCATCTTGAAATACTAATGAATAATAACTTATTCAATTACTTTAGAATAATGACCAATTTGAATGCAACTGTTGTATTTAATTTATACCTCCCTGAATATAATAATTACAGATATTTTGTTTCTGTTTCGGCTTTTATTAGTGATGCTTATCGCAAGTACTACTTAGTTTCGGCCCAAAATTTTTTAATAAATACTGTTTCATATTTTAATAAATACCTGTTTTCTGTAAAAGTGCAAATGCTAAGCAAAATATAAATAAAACAAAAATAAAAAATCTTACTGATTTAAATTTTTTTATTTTTAATGGACTAGCTTCACTAAAAACGCTCTTGTGCACAAAGGAGCAAAAAGGAGCAGCTGAAATTTTGAGGGTTGTTTTTAAAGGTATCAAGCTACAAAAATTTATTAATTTCAAGTTGTCCCCAGGTGTCCCCAGGTCCTAAAAGTTTAAGAGAAGGTAAAATTTAAAAAAAAATTACCCTTTTGCGAAATTTGGTCTGTAAACCGCTAAAAATTAATTTTTTGTGTTTTGTTTTTGCACTTGGTTTTTAATAATAGATACAGAAATAATATTTGCAAGTTTAAAAGTAAAGATAAATTCATCCATTTTCAGTTTCTTTAATTTTAAATTATACTAAAGTTTTGTCCAATAATGGGAAAAAATTCAAAAGTTAACTTTGTCACAGTTTCTTCGGATTTTGTGGGTCGATTTTTTTAATTTTTTTTTCGTTCCTGATTCTTTGTTATGTTCCTAACAAGATCCCATTAGCAAAAATACTAAATAAAATACTGTAAAAAACCCTGTTTGTCCACCTCCGCAACACTGTGTGCCGGCCGAGCTGATACCAGATTATTTATTTTTCCTTAAATTTCTTGTCGTATAATTTTCTTATCATCACAAGTGTCTTTGTAAAATTCTACGGCTAAACTTAATATACCGACAATTACAATGGCGGGAGCGCTTGTGACCTGCATTTTATTTATAAACTACCACCCATCTTCCACCCCTTTTATAGAAATATATTTCGATTGAATCGGTAGCAATATACCTGATCCAATATTTCTAATTTTCCATCGCAAATTAAATTTCGATTTAAGAAGAAAAATGTTTCATCAAAATTATTTTTGACTTTTCTGCTCGAAAAAATACAACCGTTCGCTAAGGCAATTCGGTTCGATCCCCCGTTTTAAATATTTTAGACAATGAAGATTTAAATATTATGTGATTCTGAATGAAAATATTATTAATTTTAAAATTAGAATTTAACTTCTGGTAAAAGAATATTTAATTTTAAATTATTTTAAGGAAGTGAGATTTATTTAAAAATAAAATGTAAATTTCGAAGCTGCTCTTGAAAATTTAAATTTAATTTTAGAACTAGAACGGATTTTCTGGTAAGGGAAGCTTAATTTTAAATTATTCTGGGAGAGGGAGATAAACAATAAAATTAAGATTTCTTGTAAAGAAAGTTTTATTTGAAAATATTCTGAAGAATTGAAATAGGTTTTATTTTATAGTATTTTGGAAAAAATTTAAAATAATTTTAATTTCAAAATATTTTGTAACATATTTTGGAGATAGTTTTAAATTTATTTTCAAAAAAGAAAGATTTAATTTTAAAATGTTCTGGAAAAGGGATAGTTAAATTAAAATTATGTTTGGGAACATACTTAATTTTACCAATAGTATTATGGATCTTTTGGAAAGTAAAATTTAATTTCAAAATACCCTCGGAAATAAATGTTTGGGAAGATTTAATTAAAGTAAGATTTATTTATTAATAATTCTGGAAGAAAAAGAATAAAACTAAAATTAGAACTAATATTTCCATAAATATTTTTAATTCTGAAATATTTTGGAAAAGGGAGATTTAATTTTAATATTATATCAATATTTCTAGAAAGGAACAATTAATTAAAATTTTTGGAAAATAATATTTGATTTAATATTCTAATGGAAATATTTTTAATTTTGAAATATTTGAAAACCTACATTTTAAACTTCAAATGAAATTTCTGTTAAACGAAACATTATATATTTTAAAATATTCTGGAAAAAAAATATTTAAATTTAAATTAACACTAGTACTACCTACCGGCCAGTCAAAATGACCGATTTTTATTTATTGAATTAATTTTTTGTAATTATTGTGTTAGAATTGTTCTGGAATGTGTTGATGATTTTCAATATAATTCCTTACTGTCACATTAAAAGTCATTACATATTTCTAAAATAATTGATCAGAATAATAAAAAAAAAAATTAATTCTATACATGTAACTCCTTAATTTTGACGGTTCGATATTTCTAGTGGTAATATACAATTTTTGGACAAGGAAATTAATTTTTTTTTCTAAAATGACAGATTTAATTTCCAAGTTGGAATGAAATTCTGAAAAAATATCGTTTTTGAATATCTTAAGACAAATTTAAATGCCATTACGATCTGAATAAGGTAATTTGAATGGTAATAGAAAAGCAGTAATATTAATTTTCAAATTATAATTTTAATTTTGTAAAAAGAATAAAAAAAATTATGGAAAAACGAATGCATCCTTTTTCAAGAAACTAAATACCAATAGAATAATCAAAGTGTTAGACCAGGAAAAATTTGTATAAATACTAGTTCCTCTCGAATTTTTCTAAAACAAACTGTTTGACCAATTTATTTGGAATTTTGTACATTAATTATCTAATGTTTAAGGAATAAAAACTTTTTTTTAATAAATTATACGGCCCTATTCCAAAATGGCTTGATCTTAAAAAAGTTCTTTTGCTATTGACTGCAAGACAGCAGTATCATTATCGGTAAGCAAAAATGATATTTAAAAAAAAAAAAAATTATTATTTGAAAAGAAAAGTTCTTCACTGAAATTCAGAACATTTGCAAATGACCGCACTGCCATTTTATTTGTTTTTCAAATTTTTTCAATTTCCTACGGCAAATGATAACTAGACACGTTAATTTTGGAAATCTTTTTTTTTTTGTTGCTTACAGCTACTGTTTTTCTGTTAACCGAAAAAAGGCTTTTTTAAAAAACACCATTTTAAAATCGGCAATATCTCTAGCCATGGCCGTATAATTAATTAAATGTGTCTCTTTTTGTATTCCTCAAACCTCAATTAATTAATGTACAAAATTTCAAAATGAAATTAAAGTGATTTTTTATAGAAAAATTCAACAGAAACTATTATTTGTTCAACTATACCCTGGTATAACTCCTTAAGGATATTCCATTCTAATTATAATAACAATTTTCCAGAACCTAATTAGACAATTAAATCTCCGTTTCAAGAATATTTTTTTTTTCTTTTAATCCAGAAAAATCTAAAAATTAATCTTTCTCTTCCAGAATGCTTATAAATTAAAATTTTACCTTTATTATTCATAATATTTTAAATTAAATCTCTTTTTCGAAAATTCTTTTAAAATTTAATAAAATATTTTAAAATTATAAATCAATTCCAATTTTAATATAAATTTTCTTTATTTTAAAATTAAACTTTCCGTACCAAAAATTCTATTCTTATTCTAAAATTAAATCACAAAATGTTCACAAACCTTTTAAGAAAAATCACTTTTCAAAATATTTTAAAATTAAAAATATTCCCATTAAAATTTTATTTTAAATGTTCCTTTTTATCAAAATATTTTAAAATTAATTAATTTTTTCCCCCGGAAGTGATTACTCTTTTCTGAAATCAAATAACATTTAAATTATCCATTTCTTAAATATTTAAAAACTAAACCTTACTTTTCAAAAAGTTCCCTTCCAACTAGAAAATTAAATCGCCAAAATAATTTAAATTAAAAATATTCCGATATTAATTTGAATTAATATTTTACAATTTAATTATATTTTAAAATTAAATATTCCTTTTTCAAAAATCTGGATTTAATTTTAATTTTAATATCCCATTCCTTGATTATTTTAAAATATAATTTTTCGTTAACAAGAAATTTGATTTCAATTTTAAAATGAAATTTCTGGTTCAAAATATTTTAAAATTAAAAGCATTTAAATTTTATTTTAATTTTTTTTTCCAAAATTTATTCTGTTGTTTAAATTAAATCTCCCATTTCAAAAATGTTTTAAATTAAAAATATTAATGGAAATATTATTTCTAATTTTAATCTAAATCTTTCTCTTCCAGAATATTTTTTAAATAAACGTTGTTTCTCACGAAATCCCTAAATATTTCTGTTTTAAAATACTTTAAATTTAAGAATATTTGTATTTGTAACTTAAAAATTTCCATTCCAATATTAAATTAAATATTCATTTTCAATAATGGTATAACATTGAATTTTTTTTTTAAGGATTTATATTCTATTTATACATATGTTAAATTGCAGTTTGCTCCTATATTTTATTATTACAAATCCTTTTCCAGAAATTCCATTCTAACTTTAAAATTAAATCTCTCTCTTTCCTAATATTTTAAAATATTTCGTCTGTTTCTTAGAAAACATTTTACGATTACCTAAATCTTACTCTCTCCGAAATTTCATTAATTAATTTATTTTATTTTTAAAATTTAATCTCCCTTTCCAGAATATTTTAAATTAATTGTAAAAACTCGTTTTGCATTTAATCCAAAATATTTTAAAACTTAATCTTCTTTTTCCAGAAATACCTTTCCAATTTTGAAATTAATCGCAAATTAAAATAAATCCTTCCTTATCCAGAATATTTTAAATTAAATTATCCCTTTTTGAAAATCCCGTTTAAATTTTATAAATTAAGTCTGGTTGCTCCTAATTATTTTAAAATTATAACTTAATTTAAATTAAAAATTGTTCTTTTTCCCCAGAATAATTTAAAATTAAGCTTACTTTGCCAGAAATTTCATTCTAATTCTAAAATTGAATTTCATTTTTCAACAACTACATACTTTTCAAAATATTTTAAAATTAAAAATTTATTAGAATATTTTAATTTTTTTCGAATATTTTAAAATAATTAATATTTCTATTCTAACTCTGAATCAAATGACATTTAAATCTTCCTTTTCCAATAAATTTAAAAGGTAGCCCTTATCTTTCAAGGAATACTATTCCGACTTAAAAATTAAATCTCTCTTTCCAAAATATTTTAAAATTAAAATATTTCGATTCCAATTTTAAATTAAATGTTCCAATTTAATAATATTTTAAAATTTAATACTCCTTTTCCAGATATTTCATTTTAATTTCAATTTTAATATCCTTTTTCCAAAATATTATAAAACCTAAATTTTTTATACCAAAAATTCAATCTCAAAATTAAAATTAAATTTCTTTATTCCAAAATATTTCGAAATTAATAATTTTTTTTCATTCTAATTTTAATTTAGACCTTCCTTTTATAAGAACATTTTAAAATTAAATCTTTTTTTTCGAGAATATCTCAAAATGAAAGCTTCCTTTAACTGAAATTTCTTCCAATTTCAAAATGAAATCTCAATTTCCTAAAATATTATTTTTTTTTTGATATGAGGAAAGTTTAATTTAAAAACTATAATTGGAATGAATGGAAATAAATTTAATTTTAAAATATTTGGGAACATGGAGATTTAATAAAATTAGAAATGCATTTTTGAAGAAAATTAAAATTAAAATTTATTCGGAAATATTTTTAATTTTAAATATTCTTTAAAATTTCAATGCAAAAGAAAATTTAATTTTAAGATTAGAATTTATGGTAAGGAAAGTTTAATTTTAAAATATTCTGGAATGGAAGATTTAATTTTTTGATTAGACTGGAAATATTTTGGGAAAGGAAGATATCTATTTAACGTTTTGCAAAGGAGGTCGCGATTAATTTTATTTATAAATTAGTGAATCTAATTGTGAATTGTGGTCAGTCTATTAAAGCGGCAGGCTAACGACCTTTCACTACAGCAAGAAAGAGAAACCGAATAAAAATGTGTGGAATTTTCTCACTCCTACATATCCGATAGCTGATATGTGAAATATTCTGTCAAGCAATAATTTTGGTTAATTCTGTTACATTTATTAATAATTCGCTGATAAGGCCATAACGCGATCATTAAAACTACGCCCACCTTAATGAGGTTTTCGACCCGTGATCTCGATTAACCCCAGGTAGTTTATCAAGACTATGATAAACTAAATGAAATACTAAGCCATTCTTATTTTTATGTCAAAAATTGACTTTGCTCTATGCTGCCTAAATCTGCAAGTAAACCCGTGCCAACTTTCAGAATTAAAACCCGTCTCACAAACCAACTGAAGGATGTAACCTGCTAATTTACCTCTGTGTACTCGATGCACATAAAAACAAAGAACATTTAGAAATTTGCTTACGTTATTTTAGAGTATGTCATTAATAAATAATACCAATATATTTCAAAATAGAATATTGAAAATTTCTCTAAACAAAAATATAAATTATCCCCTTAACACCACCAATATGGTACACCATAAAGAGTTACTGCTCCCAGACATATACCCCATATAAAAAAACACCCATGTTTATCGTAAACGAATAACAAAAATTGTATTTTTATTATAAAGAGTCACATGAATTTCAATCTACAATACACAACCCAACCACAGATCGAACGAACCCGCTTAGAGATATAAATAAACTAATGACCTATTCCTAATGAAATTTTAGGTGAACATTTATTTTTCTTTTACTTTGCAATTTAAATTTTATTTTTTATTTTTCCCACGAAGGTAATACATTTTACAGGTTTGGCTGTTTTTAGAAACCACAATTTTGTTGTTATTATTTTATACTCTGGAAAACAAAAATGGCAAAAGGTCATCATTATTGATTCGATGCCGCGCACAGAGTAATGGTTAAACAGGTATAAAGATACACGAATTTAGAAATTCTAATTTTCCTTCTAATTATACAAGAGAGAAAATTTATGGATTTAATTGAGGTGAGTTTACATAAAAAAAAATCATTGATTTTCTTTATGTCCTAAATACATAAATTCGATCAAATTCTAGTGAAAAGGAAATGTCTTAAGTTTCCTGTAATTAAGGTGTGTACAGTTACAATTTTTTGTGTACAGAAACAGATGACCAAAGATTATATTATACATACTTCTACAAATTATAGCGATTAGACCATGTCGTTTGTTCTATTTCTCTAGAAAAATGTCGCAGCGTATTATTATGTCAAATCGGATTGTTCTTTAATCATACACGTTTATAAGCTTTTGATGAACCAAATCAGATTAAAATAGAATATACGGTATATATTGTGCATAAGTTATTTTTTTAGGTAAGGCTAGTTCTAAAACTGGCATATAACATAGCTTTGTAATTTTATATATAATTGATGAGGTATAATTAAATTTCGGTTGGATAATTATTTTTTATGCCAGTATACCGATTTTAATCCTTGTCTTTAATAATATTAAAACCATTTTGGTATAATTTCCTAAAATTGGCTAAAAGGTCAATAGAGTTAAAAATTCGATTTTGAGTAAAACACTTAGTTTATTAAACTATTAAACTTGAATAATTTTTCGATCTACTATCAAATTGGTTCCTACTTTGTAATTCGATTAGAGTTGCAATGAGAGCTAGCGAGATTTTTTGGATAAAGGAAAAATTATTAAGGAAATGTTTAGGGCAGTTTGGTTTAAACGATAATTATATTCTTTTTAACTAAAAACCGTAAAGTGTATCCATAATCTGCCTAAATATAACTTTTATCGAAAATGAAAACTCTTTAACTCTTCTTTTTTTCAACACCCACTTTAACTTATACTTTAAAGGTAACAACAACTATTTTATAATGATTAATTGTTTTGCTAATTTACGGTGTAATTTTATAAAACACAATATTTATATTATTAAAATATAAAAATGAAACAATCGCGTGATTTAAACAATTTATACATAATTTAAACTGTTTATGACATCGAACATAATTTCACGGTTTTTTTCTTCTTCTTCTTCTTCTTATTCCTTTATTATTAAACTTTTAATATTAAAAACGGATGCAAAACTATTTCAATAAAACTTTAACCATAATAATTATGAACACAAAGATAAATAATTATGGCAGCACGTTGTAAAGTTATTTAGTTTATAAGCCTCACGCCGGCAATTAGTTTTGTTAAGTGCAATGAAACTGAATTGTTTTAATATTGTATATAGTATTACAAAAAATGATAATAATTAGGCTGCACTTATAACTTTGTCGTAACCAAGATTTTTATGCACATCATAAAACACAATCACAATAAATTGTTAAAATTATTATTTATTTTTAAATGCACTAAAAGCATTACGGGTTTTCAAAGTTAAATCTTCTGTTTAACTCTACCTAATATTTAAATTGTTCGTTTGAATGTACTAAAAAAAAAAAGTTTGAAAAACTTGTAACTTTTTTACATAGTATTAAAAATTGCTCGACCGAAAACGACCATACCACTTTTTTTATTTAGTATAACTACCAAAACACAAATGTATGAACAGAAACACAAAAAAAAAATAAACTTTAAATTGCTTTTGTTTTTCAATTGTGCTTTTTGTCTGATTTTTATGTAAAATGAACAAAAAAAGGAACTTTCGTTTATTGTTTGGAATTTGTGTAAAAAAAAAAATAAAATATGAATCGTAAAATGGGCTTGTTGTGCTTTTTTTTATTTGTATGTTAATGCTAATTTAAAACTTTATTCATGGGATTTTGTAATATTGGTCGAATGAATGTTGCATGATGTGTATGACGACTGTTTCACTTTTACACGTTTCGGTCGATTTATTTTTGTTAGAAAATGTTTGCGTCCCTCATAATCTTTGAATACGATATTAAGTTCCGTTTAACACTTCTTTAGCCAACAATGGGTTTGTTACAAAAATAATTGAATCATATGCAATTAGACAATAATTTATCCAACGCAGTTTCTTTGCTTAACAAACAAAAAAAAAACAATTAAATTTAAGGTACAAAAATACAATTTTTATTTATTTTTCATTATTTTATGATGGCGGTTGTTTATGTAACCTGCTTGACAAATTTTTTTCCAACAAAAACCAGAAAAAAAGACAAAACCAAAAACCATATAAGTGGTAGTTATATGTTATAGCAACGATTATGGATATAAAATGACTAGTGACATCTAGATGTGATATAATGTATTGGCCGGTTGTTTCTGGAATGGTTGTTAGTGGTTGCCCGATTAAAAAGTGACCCGGTGTTAATGCGCTCAGGTCATTGATATCATCGTTGTTCAAAGCACACAGAGGGCATGAATTCAATAACCCTTCAATTTGCACGAGTAATGTGTTTATTTCTTCGAATGTCAATAGTTTCGAACCAATTACTCGTATGAGGTGATATTTAACGGATTTGACGCCCGCTTCCCACAGTCCTCCAAAATTAGGAGCTACCGGTGGTATGAAATGCCATTGAATTTTGTGGTTAGCTAAAAAATTAGAAATATCGTAGTTAGTTATTAATCGATTATATTGAATAAAGCGTATTGTGGGCGCCTCTGAAATTCGTGCCATTATCACTATATACTTCGTTTGGATAGCCTTGTCTGCTAATAAAGCGCGTGAATGCAGCGAGGAACGCGTTGGTCGTCAGATCACTGACTAGTTCTAAGTGAATGGATTTGGTTGCCATACACACAACTACTGAAATGTACCCCTTAGTACTTTTGGCATTTCGAAGATTATTTAATTTTATAAAAAGTGGCCCGGCATAATCAATTCCCACTTTAGCGAATGGTTTGCGTAATGCCACTCGACAGATAGGTAAATTTCCCATTAGTTGGCTGGTAACTGAGGTTTTGTAGCGAAACCATGTTACACATTTGTTTGTAGCCAATTTTACCATTGATCTGCATCCAATAACCCAATACTGTTGTCGTACCAAACTGATGAGTAAAGACACCGAGGGATTTAAATATTTCGTATGTAAGTACTGCATAATTTTCTGTGACAACGAGCATTTCGGTAAGATCACTGGATGTTTTATGTCGTAAACACATTCAGAATTCTGTAACCTGCCACCTACCCTGATGATATTGTCTTTATCGATAAACGCATTCAGCGTATGTAAGCTACTTTTCGGCTTCACTGGAATGGATTTTTGCAATGCCTTAATTTCGTCTGGAAACATTGTTTCTTGCACCCTTTTAATGATGACGTTTTTAGCATGTGTTAATTCGACTGTGGTTATAAACGATTGCGGTGGTGGCTTTTTACGACATCGATCTATAAAACGAAGGCAGACGCACAAGACACGTTGTATTGAGTTTCATGAAGACAGTTTGTTCAATAAAGCATCAATAAAGTGTGGCGGCTCGACCATCGTAGTTAATATGATATGTGGTTTACGTTGTTCTTCACGATAGTCTTTCAATGATTCAGTTTCAATTTGTGTTGTATGTGGCCAATCGGCTTGGTTTTGTCCTAACCCCAACTTTTCCGTGATGTAGTTTCCAAAATCTCCGATGTTCGATTGGCAACGAAAGTTTTGAACGATCTCGGATGGCCAGACAACCATGCTAACACAATCCTTGAATCCGTCCACGCATATAATTCAGCAGATTCGAGCTGCAATGCACATATCACTTTCTTTAATAACTTACTCAGCAAAAGTGCCCCACACAACTCCAACCTAGGTACAGACATCGACTTTACAGGTGCGACACGAGTTTTGGCTGTCAATAGTTTAACCACCACCACTTGGATCAACAGATCGAATATAAATTACGGCTGCATATGCCAGTTCTATGTATTTGAATTTGACTGTTTAGTGTTGTGTTCAGCCATCGCGGTATTAGTAATTCTCCCAAGCAAGCGAGCTCATTACGAAATGATTTCCACTTAGACAATACATCGGGTGGTAAGGTGTCGTCCCAATTTAACTTTCGAAACCATAGCGTTTGAAACATTATTTTTATTTCGATAATTGATGGGGCCAGCCAACCAATTGGATCAAATATCGATGCGGCTTCGGATAACATCTTGCGTTTCATTGGAACTAATTCAGTTTCCAGCGATACTTTAAACGAAAAACAATCCTTGGTAGGTATCCAAACAAGTCCTAGCACATGAACAGTTGAAATATCGGTTTCAGTATTCCCGCAATATGAGATCCATTTTCGCAATACGAATCCTCCACTTTAAAGTAGTTGTGATAACTTATTTTTTTAATTTAATGGCTGCAGTTATTGTATCAGCGCCTCCCATCAAGTCATCGACATAAAAATTGTTCAGTACACTTTGTGCAGCTTCTGGATACTCCCTTGCTTGTTGCCGTGCTAATTCTTGCAGTGATCTGACAGCTAGATATGGCGCGGACGTTGTACCGTACGTAACTGTTTTCAATCGAAAATGACTGATCGGTTGGGTAGGCTCGTTTCGCCAAACAATCCGTTGATAATCACATTGAGACGACGTTATCAGGATTTGTCGATACATCTTCTCGACGTCAGCACAAAGTGCCACCTTGTACTTCCGAAACCGCACTAGAATGTCGTACAAATCATCTTGGAGTTTAGGTCCAACCATTAAGTTGTCGTTCAGTGAGACAGTATTCGACGCTTTGCAAGACGCATCAAACACCACGCGTAGCTTTGTTGTAGAACTAGTTAATTTTGTAACTGCATGATGCGGTAAATAATATGTCTCATGACTAGGTTTGTAGACGTCACTAATGGTGCTATGTACTCATTTATAAATGCAATATACTCGTTTCTAAATTCACTATTGACCTTGAATTTCCGTTCCATAGCAAACAATCTCTGAATCGCGTTCTTCAATGAATCTCCCAACGGTTTTGTTGGTACTTGAAACGGAAGGCTAACAATGAATCGCCCCTTACTATTGCGAGTGTGCGTTTGTTTAAAATGAGCTTCACATTGTTGCTCCTCTTTTGTTAAACATTTTTTGACTGAAATTTCGTGAATTTCCCAAAATTTTTTGTAACGTATTATCTACGTTGCATTCGATATGATTTGACATCATCGTTGGATCTCACAATGTGTTCTCTAATGTATGTTTCCCACATACTATCCAACCAAACATGGAATATTGCGCCATCAGCATTCCTTGCGACAATTGAATGCGACCGTTACGTATAATCTGGAAAACCATATCTGCTCCCAGCAACACGTCGATTGTCCCTGGAACATTGAAACTAGGATCTGCTAATTCGACGACTTAATACAATTCCAAGACGACACGTCGTACTCCGTTAATGGTAATTTTGATGTCAACGTTTTCAGAATAAGGCTTCTGTCGTAATTGAATCCTTGGTATTTTTAGAAAAAATCTTCAGAGAAACTGCACCAAGCGTAGTTGTAATTGCGGTATTGGCTAGACCATTCACTCACCAATATGCGAGCGTTTTTGAGTGGCAGGTTCAGTTTCCTAAAGCAAGTCTCTGTTATAAAAGTAGCTTGCGAGCTAGAGTCTAATAGGGCGCAGTCTAATAGCAGTTGGCAATGTGGATATTGACTGCTGTGGTTGGAATGTATTAAGCGAGTGCGTTGAATGCAAACCATTGACCGAAGATGAAACTTGGCTGGTTTGCTGCGATTGCGTTAACGACGAGGAACTTGCAGGGTCACATGAACTTGATGTATGATTTGTATTGAACATTGTTGAATCACAAGCGCTTGTTGACTGATGTGCGTTGATTGACTTTTGCGGTTGCATATCGTTAACCGGTGTTGGATATTGATTATTGTTGATGTTGAATAACGTAGTAGGTAAATGCAGAAGCGAATTATGGCGACCATTACATTTGCGACAAGAACTGAACGATTTGCAAAAGTTAATTTTGTGAAGAGAACTTAAACAATTATAACACAATTGATTTGACCAAACAAATTCTCGCCTGTCGTTCACATCCATTTCTTTAAATTGTGGACAATGATATAATTGATGTGGTTCATTACATTTGGGACAAATGATAACATAGTCGGTTACCGCCGACCATTGCCTTTAACCATTCTTGATTTATTTCGCCATCCAGCTTACTTAAAAAAATTAATATGATCCACGGATCTCGTCGTTCAGCTTCTCCACCCAATGCCTTTAAACCCCGACCGCCTTATCTAATGATTCTATCAATCTTTTTGACGTTGCGCCTTTTATGCTAGGTAAATCCATAAAATCTTGGATCAGTGATGTAATGATGCTCTTTGGACGACTGAATCTTTAGGTTAATTTTTCCCACGCTTCTAGATACTTGCATCCGTTATTGGAAAATTTGCAACGACACTTGCGGCTGAGCCTCTTAGCAATCCCTTCAAGTATTGAAACTTCTGTGAACTCGACAAACAACGAATATTTTGAACAGCGCTTTCATAAAAATTTTGGAATGAAGGCCATTGATTGAAATCTCCTCTAAACTCTGGAATGTTTAATTTAGGAAGATTAGTCTTCTTATGGTCAGATAATTTTTTTACGATTAAGCTTTGTTTATCAAGAAACCGTGTCATAGTCTCGTTCAATGTAGTGGAATGTTCTGGTTCGGCGTCTACTGGTTTTAATCGGTTTAATGCGCAATCAATTTTGTTCTTAATGTAACGGGATTCATTTGGATTAATTTTATTTGTACTACTTTAGATTACAATTGTTATACGTTAATAACGTTGTACTTGCTTTAGCGCCGACTATACTGTAAAACATTTTTCACAGACACAATTTTTACACACTCTATTGTATGTATATGCGTTGTTTTGAATATCGAATGATCTATTGGTTATGTTTTATCACTTTAGCACTTTATTAAATTCGGCTTTCGAAGGACCAAAAAATGTTACAAACATAATTGAATCATATGCAATTAGACAATAATTTATTCAACGCAGTTTCTTTGCTTAACAAACAAAAAAAAACAATTTAATTTAAGGTACAAAAATACAATTTTTATTTATTTTTTATTATTTTATGATGGCGGTTGTTGATGTAACCTGCTTGACAATTTTTTTCCAACTATTGGTTTTGTTGTTTTTTCTGTCTTTTATCACTATGTTATTCGCCTTTAAAGTACCGCAAGAGGTGCCACGATTGCCACTAGTTAAAGGTGAACAGCAATTCAGCGTTTATTTTTAAGTCTGCTATTTTTGAATTATTTTGCCGCTGAATAAAGAAATATATCTTTCATGTGCAATAAAAGATTGTTTTGAACCGTAATCAACAACAAAATTGTCCAAAAATATATTTTTTTGATTGCTGTTCACCTTTAACTCTAGTTTCAATATCGTCCAACAGATGTCAGCCACTTTGCGTTAAAAAGCGAATAGCAACGATTATGGATATAAAATGACTAGTGACATCTAGATGTGATATAATGTAATTGATACATTCTCTTGCAGCAAAGACACCTTACATACAACCGATAGTTTACCAAACAGGGTTACTCAGGTGACTAGAGCTAAATTGGAAAGGATTTTGATAATTATGATAAAAAATAAAATTAATTTGTCGTATCTTCGTATTTCTAAATCATATACTTCGTAAAACTTTTAAATAAAAGAACAATATCCTGTAATTTATTAGATTAAATTGAATGTTCCCTCGCTTACGTTCCTAATTACAATCTCTTTTTAAAAAATAACGGAAAAGCAAGTTTTTAATAAGATTTCTAATTTACATTTACAAAAGTATATAAACCTAAAGTAGATGTATTCCGAAAAATCATCATAATCGACTCTGATTTTTCGTGCGACACGGCTTCATGTTGAACGCTGCATATACACTTTTGTACGGTTTGTGTGAATGCTGTTGTCCAGGAATATCATCAAAAACGTATAGCGTTCACCAGGGAGGACTTGAGTTACCATATATGGACCTTTAAATCGCGGCAATAGCCTATGACTTAATCCAGAGGTCGTCACAACGTTTGTTATGTATACGTAATCTCCCACTTTATAAGTATATGCTTCAAATCTTTTGCGATCGAAGTATGGCTGATTTTTCAAGGATTGACTTTCCGTGTTGACAACAACGTTTTCTCTAATCATCGCGGATTCATTATTTTGTGATAAAAAAACTTCGAATTCATTGTTCGCCATTCGCTGATTTAAACCAAAAGCAATTTCCGGGGTAGTTTGTATTATTCGAGGCATTGTATTATTTATGTTAAGAGATGTCAATTTTGCGATAATTATGTTTTCATCGTGATTGACACGTTCAACCTGCCCGTTGCTTTGCGGGTGTTTTTACATGAATAATATTACTTGCGCAGTCACAAAATCGAAAAATTGTTTTGACGTAAAACATGACCCGCAATCGGATACTATAAGTTTTGGAACACTTAATTGATTAAAGTACAGATTTAAGCAGTTGATCAATTCCGTTGCGTTTGTTGTTTTTGTTGCAAATAAACGAATAAACTTCATAAATCAATCTACGATTACTAAAATATGTTTATGCCTGGTCTTAGTGTCAGTGAGAGGACCAAGGTGATCAATATGTACTGTATGGAACGGTTCGGTAAATTTGTTGTACATAAAACAGTAACTTCTTTTTGAATTTTCTATAAAAAAGTCCGTCCCGTAGCTCGAAATAAATATCATCGCCGTTTTTTGCTAAATTGTATCCAATCAATTTAACTTTAGCATCGTTATACTGGAAAGCAGCGAGACGTTGACAAAAAGTACATTCGTTAAGAATTAATTTGCTTGGTGCCCGACTTTGGGCTTCAACATGATTAGGGCGATGAATTATTTTATAACAATAATTCTCGAGAAGAAGAGCTTAACGCATTATTCTATTGTTACAATTTCGCTTGTCTAGAGTGAGCTTCACTAAATTACAGTCAGTAACAATTATGAAATCGATGCCATGTAAGTGTGGAATGTAGCAATTTATGAGCCTATTCTTGCAACAAAATAGCGCCGAATCATATGTGACTTGCATCAGTGTGCAATTTAGTACGTTTGGATTATATAGCACTAGTAAGGGGCTATTCGTAAGCAACGATTTGAGTTTTTTAAACGCGTTCACTTCAACTTCAGTAAAACGAAACTGTTTATCGTCTTTTATTTTTATAACGTCGTAAAGGGTTTTGCGATGGTCGAAAAGTTCAGTACGAACCACCGAAACAAACTATAGCTAAGCCTACGAAGCGATGCAGCTCGTGTGAATTACTTAGGATGGGATAAACGTTTATTGCAGAAATATGCTGATCTGTTGGGCAAACCCCATTACCACTAATCTCGAATCCCAAGAAATCGATGTTTCATTTAAAAAAGTGATATTTGTTTAGTTAAATTTGTAGACAATTGTTGTATATTAAATTAAAAACTTTTTCAGGCACAAGAAAATGTTGCTGTACCGTTTCAGTCGGCTATTAGTAAGTCATCAATATAAACTACTAGGTCACTAGACGAGATAAGTTCTTGACTCTGAAATATATCAGAGACAAACCGTTGGAATACCATACCGAGGTGGCGTTACACAGAACATACGGTGTTTTTAGATATTCGTACTGATCATCTGGTGTCAAGAAACTCATATACTTTTTATAGAGTTCGCGTTTAGTGGAATATGGTTAAAAACGTTTTTTAAGTCGACCAAAGAGAACGCTTTCTTCCCATGAAGTTTATCGAGGCAGTCGTCTATTAGGGGCAGCGGAAATCTGTCCCTAACGGTAACTACATTAAGTTCACGGTAATCTATACACAATCGTGGCGAACCGTTTTTTTGTATTGAATAGAACTGCGCGATTAGCATAATCACTCTTGTTCGGTTGGATTACTTGTCGATTTAAAAGGTATTTAACAATTATACTCACGGCATTACGATCTTTGATAGACAAACTTTGAGGTGAGACGTAATTTGGTTTAGCAAAAGTTAACTGAATATTTAATTCGTACCTAAAATGTGGCTTTATCTTCTAAAGGCGTTCGAGGAATTCGTTTATTATTACGTTAAATTTGTTTCGATTTCATAATCTCTATTCACACGGTCCGATATCAAAAATTGGTTCACTTTTATAACACCAAAAATCAATGCTTAACATTTCATTAAAAATCAAAATAATTCTTGCCCGTTTCTCCATATCTGATTGTGAAACTGTATGATATCCTTCTCGTCACTTGATTCAATCTTAAACTTGATCGCTAGCTGGATCACGCATGAAAGCCCTTCCGATCAGACAATCGTAGCCCATTATTTTGTCGTAGACAACTATAAAAGAAATACAAAAATAATCTAAATTAATCTTAATTTTACAATCTATCATTCCTATGATACGTAAAGGTGAATTGTTTGCACCGCTATACTTATTTCCCGTGTATGATTCTATTTTGCAATTTGACGGCACGTTTTTTTTTAAGAATCAGGTTGATCGGGCTTCCCGTATCTACGACTGCGTTTATTTTTATCGTTGTATCGCCAAAAAACCAATCCACTTTAGCCATGTATTCGTACGAAGATAAAAACAAAATCTGTGACATGCTGCTCTAATCTGTATTATTCGAACATTGGGTAGGCATTCCTTTGGGATGCACTTTATTACATTTGGGATACCATTCTCTTCGAGAGGGCAGGGGACACGCAGGTGGCATATGTCCGACAGCGAAACAGTTATACCAAGTGACAATATTCCTATGTATTATTAGGTCGTAAGTATGTATTAAAATTTGTCGATTCCGATCGAGTAATTGGTATATCCGTTGATGTAACCGGTTTGTTGTGCTGCGATTTCTGCAGTTTTCGATTTGGATACTCGTGTTATCGTATATTAGCTGGACGTGCAGGCTTTGCATTCTGATACCACTGAATACGTTCACGTAAATCGTCTAAAGTACCTGTGTTACTCGTAGTGGCCCTTGCAGTTCTTATTCGTTGAGACCATTTATTATATACTGAATCATAGACTGCACTGAAATATTCGCTTGATCAACTATGGAGCTCATCTCGTAGTAATATATAAGCAAATCCACGTTAGAAGGTCGTGTGAACCTTTGCCGCTTTTCATGGACACCTGCTTCACTTATTTGTATACCGAAATTTTATTTAAATTGAGAGGAAAACTCACCAAATGTTTCAATTTTGCCCTGAACCGTCCGGAACCAAATTTGTGATGATCCTTGCAATTTTGAGATTAAAGCAATTAAAATTAATCTATCATCAAGACAATATATTTGGCGTAATTTCTCAATTTTGTTAATGAATTGCGTTGCATTGAGAGACGTCAACGAGGCAGGGTCGTACGATGGTAGCAAATTGGCATTATCACATGGATTTGGATGTAGAAGCTGATTTGACGTTCGACTTGCTATATTATGGCCATGTGTAGTATGTTGAATTAGATGGTTAATCATGTTAAATGATGATGTTGTTGCACTTTCGTTATTTTCATCCGATTTCGCTTGTGCATTTAATGTTGTACTATACAGAACGCTGCGTGCACTGACACTGCACATTCTTAAATATTACTAATTTAATTAAAGTTTGGTTCTCTATTTTAAAATCGAATTGAATTTCCAGAAGCTATCAGGTCTAACTTTTATGTTCGATTTAATCGCCAAAATGTAATTGTTGTAAAGAAATTTATTCAATATTCGGAAATAATTTCTCAAGGATTCAAAAACAGCGTACCTTCATACCGTCTTTACGCTTTTTCAGATTAATTAGCTGGGGCTCAACAATGGAATTCGACGACTATTTTCGACGGCGAGCGTTTTATATTAGAAGGTACAAGAAGAAAAAGGAAAACAATAACTTTTGTTTTCTTTTTTCTTCCTACACTTTCTAATATAAAATGCTCGTCGTCGAAAATAGTCGTCGAATTCCATAGTTAGACCCCTGTTTATTATACCGCGGTTCCTTTTCTGGTGTGGGGATTTTAATTTAAAAATAAATTTTTCCATTCCTATATTTAAAACATTATAAAATTCATTCAAAACTTTAACTAACTGATTAGTACTTTCAAATGCACTCTAATTATGTTTGTCAAGAAGAGAATTTAATGAATCTTAGTCCTCAATTTTAAAATTAAAATTTTCAGCAAATAACTCATCCTTGACAATTTCACATACCATAAAAGGCAGTGACACTTTTAATGGAAAATGGTATATGCTTGGCGATCCTGTTAAATCGTCACACCTATCGACAAACACTTCTTGATTCAACTCCAAAAATTCGAGGTCCAAAACATTCCCACAATTATTCTTAACGTTCACACATTGTTTGAGACCCATAGAAAGTAATCCGGTCATGAAGTTATCATAATTCGCATTCAAATTCTACGGAGTTAAAAAATGATAAACTCGAAGCCAATTAACATTTGGAAATTACCAAATATTCATAAACGATCCTCTGGTTGCAAAATGGGTGCTATGCTGGTACTTGTTAATATCAATGCATTTATCATACACACCAAAGTTAGAATGGCACAAACAATTAGTGACTGCGATTATGTTCAAATCGCAATCCGTTAATGACAAAGGCACAGATGACAATTTATCCGCGACATCAATTAGCTCACCTCCATCTTTCTCATATATGTCTACGAAAGTCAGAAAGCTATCGGCAGTATGATCCCGCAATGATTTACAAACCACCTGGTCCGCTATGTAGTTCAGTAGTTTCGAGCAAATGTAAGTTAGTGCTGCTTCCTGTTTCACCGACAGGGGTCAAAGTGAACCAATAAGCGATTTATCGCCGTGAAATTCTCAACGAATTATTTCTTCCCTGGACTTGTTAGCATTATCCAAATCTGCTCCGGCTTACAAAGTGACAACCGTATTCTCCGAATTTAAATTTTCTTGACTATTTCTTTTGGGTATAATTAGAGGATAAAATTTGCGCCATATTATACATAGAAATTTTAGGTCATTACGTGCTGCCATTGCCAAGGTTTGGGATAAAAAACCTCTCGAAATTCGAAGCATCCTTATAATTTTAGTAAACGTTTAAAATTATGTATTGATGCTTATGGAGACTATTTTAAATTTTATTTATTTTCCTAATAAATAAACCTGTAATTTACAAGTCTATCAAATTTTCTAGAAATTTTAAATTAAATCGGTCTAAATATACCTTGCTCTTAACGATCATGCTTATGTCATTTTGAATCATGAACTTGGCCACCAAGTCAACCATAACTAGTCTTGAGACCGCGTTTGGAATAGATAAATATTATGCATAAGTAAATAGGTCACCCTATTATAGAATCATTAAAATTTTAATGAACATCTGTATTCATATAGCTATTACTGTAAATATCCAAACAATTTGTTTATTCGGATAACAGTTAACATGTGGTTTACTTGATTTTGTTTGTTTGTATGATCATTGAACAGTACCAGTTGAAGCGAGATAGTTAAATCAAAAATGCAAATAATGTTTTGGTGTACTGTTTTGCCATTCATCAATCAATATATTTAGTAGCAAGTCATCATCCCGTCTCTTCAGTTGAAAAATTTGTGTAAATTATGTTGTTTTCGACTAAAGTGATTAGTTTTTCGTGATGTGATAGTGAACAAGATTTTTAATAATTATAAAAAAATTTTAAAATAAGTGAAAAAACATAGTGCATAGTGATTAGTGCTGTGATATACATAAATGAAAACCGTTATTTAAAAAAAAAAAAAAAAAATAACAAATTTGCTTGTTCGTGTCGTATTAACCAAAATTCTGGTTGTCACCTATACAAGGTAGGCACTTATTGTTTCTTTATTTTTTTTTTTTTCAATTATATTGTTTTAAAAGTACCTGTAGTTATGGATGTACATAATGTATTAAAACACTTTAAATTTGCGAAAAATCCTTGCAAGACATGGAAAAATGTAGAGAAGAGCGGTCGCATATATGTATTTACGCGAGTTGTTGCAAGAACTGTCGTTGTTGACAAATGTAGTTCTATTACTATTCGGCTCAGTTCACTAGTGGAACAACTAAATTTTCTCAATAGAAGTTCTGTTTTATCTTGAATTTTGTGATCTATAAATATAATAAACATAACCTTATGCCTTATGAACGAGAGAAAATCATTTTAACTAAGATTTGATGTGGTAATGAATTTGATATGAAAACAATAATGGCCTAACCTTTCTCTTATAACAAAGTTAAATATATTTGCAAGCGATTCATACATCTTTTAAAAATCGCGTTGATTCATTATGCGCTTCAAAATTGACGAATTTTGCCAAAAATCATTCGGGATTTAAATTAAAACCAACGATTTTATTTTACATTTATTTATGCGGTTTCTTCACAAACAGAATCAAAAAGAGACACTAGTTCATCGTATTCAATTTTACTGATTGTAGTTTTATATAATACAAACTTTATTATTTCGTTCAGTTGACCCGTTCATTTTTGCTGAAGCTTAAATAAGAGAAACCAAAAATGATGTTTGAATTTTGAATTAAGTTCGACTTTTAGTCTGAAGCTCACCTTAACACTATTAAATAAATAAAAATAAATATGAAAGCTTTGCTATATTTGTGTTTTTAACAAAAGCTTCACACGAAAGAAAGTGCTAATTTAACTTACTTTCCATTTAAATACAGCATTATAGATAAAGTTAGCTTCAATTGCACTAACAATTTTTAAAACTTAAATCGATAAAATTTATCTATAGCCCAAAAATTTTAAATATTTAAAATTTTGGTAGAAACTCGAGTTCCTTCAATAATTATAAGCTTCAACTTCCTGTTCCAAAGATTGTAAGCTTATCAAACTTTAACTTTATTTCCATATTCCCCCCTTCTATGCGATTTTTAAACGGATTTCAGTTAACTGTATTGTATGCGCTTTTTAAGCTTTTAAACATAAAATCACTAAGTTAGAAACTTACTTACTTAAACTAAATCAGAAACATTAAATATTTTCATATATTATGTAGATATCTTCAAAACAATTACTGGATTTTAATGGTGGGTTTTAATTGTTAATTAAGTAGCAGAATGTTAAATAGTTGACAACATTTGATTTTGAAGCTTGTTCAGTTTCAAACTATTTTTTAGCAGAAAGTTGGAAAATCTTCAAAATCAACTGTATGTTTAACAAAAAATATTGGACAGGCCAAAAACACAAATCTAGAAATGTTTGAATATTTATCTAATAGAACTTTTATAAAGTTTATGTAGTTAGAAAAATCAGGGATACCGCCCAAACTCACATCTGATTTTTATTTCAAGAAATGGACGATGATCTAGTATAATTTATTCAACAACATTATATCGGAGAATCCCTATTCTTCCAATAAAACACACTTTTATTATAAGCTTTTATGAATGCACCGAACAACATAATCATCAATGAATTCGTCTTTAAATAAAAAGTATTATCTCCATTATTACAAAACTGGACAGACATTGGCCACTTAGGAGCAATCAAACCATTAGCTAATTTAATTTAAATTTATTAAATACGATTTTTATACCATCTGATCAAATTTAACCCGGACTGGTCCCTTTAAACCACGTTTCGTACCAACTTAGTGGAAAATAAAAAAAAATATTTTTAAAATTTATTATTTTTATTGAATTAAATTTAAGTTTACACTATTTTAAAGTATATACTTAAGTATTAATGAGTTACACAGTTTACACTTATATTAATCAATATTGGTTAATTAGACCTCTTAAGAGTATATTAATTAGTTTTGTTCGATTTATTTAGGGACGAAACTTTTTGAATTGGCTTGACTGATCTCTTCGGAGTAACTCCGAAGTCTGGTCCGTTGTCTTACTGACCATAGTACAGCTAGTAAAACTTTCTCAGTTGTGCTATATTTAATTTCACGGTTTTTTAAAGTTCTACTAGCATATGCAGTAGGGGGTTTTTATTGTATTAACACGGCTCCAATTGCGTTTGTTGAAATCTGGGTATTTCAAAATAGGATCTGTCGTTTTCAAAATTTTTAACTGTTCAAATTTATATATGTATGTGGGATCTAATTTGTTGATTTTTGTGTTTTATTTAAGAATTTTGTTATAGGCTGAGAAATTTTGGCATAATCCTTAATAAATTTCCTGTAATACCTAGTTATCCCTAAAAATTACTTAATTTGTTTTTGCGTTCCGGGTAATTTTAGCTTTGTAATATCAGTTATTTTCTATACGGTTATTGTTATTACTAATGTTTTGTTTATTAATGAAGATGTTTTTACTATTTTTATTTATTTTATAATCATCATTAGATAAATATTTTCTGATTTGTGCAATTGGCACAAGTTTAGATTTGAAAATTTGAACCAATTCCTTATCAATAGAATTATAAGTGAAAATATCTTCATTATCGTAACCAGAAATTTTACTGCAATCCCTCTTTAATTTATTTAATTTGTTAAAAAGATCTTTCAAATTATGTACCTGTATATCCTTTTCTTGAAATAGAAGCTGATGAATATTCGTTTTTGGTCGAAATTTCACCAGCTGTTGTACTACGTTCTGTCATGTCCTCAAGTGGTCTGGAATTTCTATATTGGTCGTATTCCTAGATATTTCAATATTTTTTCTTTCATTACCCCTTTTAGGCAATTACATTTTAGATTTTAGCCTTCTACCGTTTTTAAAAAAAGATTTTAACTTATATATACGAGTCTTCACCGGAGAATGGCTGTATCTCACAGAAATTACGAATTATTTGATTTGGCGTTAAATCAAATTTCATTCTTTCCACTTGACTAAACTGTTTTCCTTGTTCCACTAGTTTTTTGTGTAAGGACTGTATTTGATCTTGTAACTGTGTTTGAAAATGTTGTTGGATTTGTAATTGTTCCACTTCCATATTTAATTTATTTTTTGAGTGTAACTTTAAAAATTTTCAGGTTTTCTCGATTTTTCTTTATGATTTTTGTTGTTAACTTTTGATTATTTTAACATTATAGATTTAATGTTCGTTTTTTGCACTTTACTAATTAGATTCGATTTGTAATCACTGAACTTTCTTCTTCGGAAGAAAATCCCATCAACTGCGCCTGTTGCGTTTCCAACTTTAAGGCCAGTTTACACCTCTCGTGAACATGAACGTGAACAAAACATTTTTTGTTGATAAATATGAAATTAGTTGATTTTTTCATTAAAACTGATTTTAATGAACTTGAAATAAAATTACGTATCGAATAATTATGAAAATAATGAATAAAATGTCTTTATAACAATATATTTTTTCAATTCCCCGATAATTTCATTTTGTTCACAGGCATTTCATCGGGGAATTGAAAAAAATATTGTTATAAAGACATTTTATTCATTATTTTCATAATTATTCGATACGTAATTTTATTTCAAGTTTATTCCAATCAGTTTTAATGAAAAAAATCAAGTAATTTCAGATTTATCAACAAAAAATGTTTTGTTCACGTTCATGTTCACGAGAGGTGTAAATTGAGCTTAAGTGAAAAAAAAAAATAATATTTTTAAAATTTATTTTCTTTATTGAATTAAATTTAAATTTAGACTATTACACTATTTTATAGTTAATACTTAAGTATCATTAAGTTACACAGTTTACATTTAAATTAATCACTATTCGTTAGTTGGATCTCTTCAGAGTCTATTAATCAGTTTTTTTTCGATCTCCTTAGAGTCGACACTTTTAAAATGGCTTTACTGATATCTTCGGAGTCAAGTACACAATTAATTTTTGTGTCTGTTAAAATTTATAATTTCATGTTTCCTTTTTTAAAAAATCAGACTAAGCACATTTAAATTAAATTTGAAATTTAATGATAATCTCCGTTCTGAAAACATATTCCAATAAAATTCAGAATTTTATATATAGTAGTTTTCCGTTCTAAAATAGTTTTATTTAATTTTCAATTATTATGTGTGAAAATTTAATGAAGTATAAAATATTGTATTATGAGCATTTTTTATATTATGACTTTCTGATTCTATACATACTTAAAACCCGCGCGAATTTGATGATCTAAAATCGAATTACGCCTAGCATATGATCCGGAAAATCATATGCGTACACCGACATCAACACCAATTTACATGTAATTCATAAGTTATCAAAGGGAACATACATCGACAGACTAGAAGAAATCGAGACATCTTCTCAGCAAAGTATTCTAATAAGCAAATTCGTAGCCAAAAACTTCAAAATCTGCTGTTAAATACAGTTAAATTTGCCAATTTAATTGAGATTCGAATTAAATCACAAATCCGTATCTTCGGTAAATTTGAATTTAGGTGGAAATAAGGCACATTGTCACAGTTAACATTTTTATTAATTTTCTTAAATACGAAAATTAATTTAAGATTTAATTTCATTTATTGAAATTTACATTTTGGATTTTATATTATTATTTAATATTTAAGTATATATTTGAATCTGTCAAACTAAAATAGGTGTTAGGTACTGATTATTCGATTCAGAACATATTCAACATCAATGGATCAATTAATGTTTGATGTTGCATTACAGCTGCCCTTTGAAGTTAGTTCTAGATGAAAGATTTATTAAAATCAACGAATATCGAGCTGCTACTATTACTCTTTAAAATGATTTCAATAAAAATAAAATCGCGGTACCATAAATTCAATATTAGTAATGTGGAATATGATAAAATAATAAGGTCAAATCTGGTGGTATTCGACGAACTGATTATAATTCTTTATTCAATTTAGCGACTTTAAATTGTATTGAAAATAAAAATCTAACTAAAATCTCTGCTAAAATTTATTGATCACTATACTTAAGTCCTTCATTAAAGCTTGTGGCTTGAATTACACGAATAATTAAAATGTCCACTGTAGTGTATTCTGAATATGATAAGAACTTTTCTAGTTTTAGATATAACAAAAAATTGGAGATTATATGCCATCATCTTCTTAATTTTAGACCAGAAAGAATATTTATTTAGTAATTCGACGACAATGCCATTTTCTTCAGTTTCTACTAGTATATGATTACTTTTTTCTTGCATTCTTCGATATCCACCTCGTTAGCTGGTGATTCTGGTTTGTTTTTTAGCAAATAGCTTTCATTCTACTTAGGCCAGCTAGGGCCGTGCCACCAACTTTATAAACTTCGAATTTGTTTTGGATTAGCACCTCTGAATGTCGACGGGGTTTTGACTGGAATGCACATGATTCCATTGGTTTCTCGGTAGAATTTCTAAACTTACACTAGCAGTTCGGTTAGCTGTGCATGTTTTCCATCTCTGGATGATATGATAACCAGCGTAAAACAACCATAGAATCCGCCCAGGCGTAGACGTTTGCTTTCTCAATATTAAAATGGTTCCGTAATGCTGGTTCTAATCTTGGTTGACTTATTTGCTTTATTGGCGCCACCTAACTCGTTGAGCACACTAGTCGACATATTATGGGTTCGATTTCCTTCGACTATATCTTAAATATACCACGCAGCCGAATGCTGACACGGATCACAAAATGCATGAAGCTGGTTGAAGTGGGATTTGAAGATTGCATCATACACCTGAGTATTTGAATCTGTTGGAGATAGTTCAAATTACAATAAATTATTTTCCAAATATGTAAACTATTATTAGGTGGTTCTTCATCCCAATCAGCTTTTATTAGCCATAATTTTTGTGAACGCATTTTAAAGCATATGATAACAGGTGATAACCATCCCATGGTATCATGTAATTTAAAACTTTCGGATAGCATTTTTGTTTTCGTCCAAATTGTATTTTACTGTGTACTAATTATTTTACACGAAAATATACCACGTTGGGGATACCACATAATACCTAAAGTCTTTGCGCTTTGGTCGTTTCCAGCTTAAATCCACCACTATTCAAAATATCAATAATTTTTTAGTTTTATTGCTTCTTCGACGGTGGTTTCTTACTGGATAAATGGTTTCGAAATTTTTCACTAATTCTTTTAACGTCCGAGTAGTTAGAAACGGAGCACATGCAGTTCCATAAGTCACGTTCAAACATTTATAGGGAGTTAACGCCACTTGAACACCATTACGGCGGCATGCAATTAACTAAAAATTGGCGTCCGATGGTTCCACCAAAATTTGCCGATACAATTTTCCAATGTCCGCATTTATAGCAATTAGATTTTGGCGAAATCGAATTAGCGTAGTTGATAAGTCCGATGTTCTGCAAGATGCGTCAAACATTACTCTCAGCTTTGTGGTTGTACATTCTTTAAAGACCGCAAGGTGTGGCATGAAATACTTCAAATTATTTTCTAAGGCTATTCCCAGCCATGGTACCTGTCTCATTTGACCCTATTCAACGTAGTCTTCTATACATTTTTTGTATCCCTTCTCAAATTCTATACAAGATTTTGGGAATTTTTTTTTTCGGTTGTAATCGTTCTGTATTTCGCATTTGTTAATTATTCCCCCAATTCTCGTCGCAATGTT
Organism: Tipula helvola; assembly: GCA_963556165.1. Lineage (NCBI taxonomy): Eukaryota > Metazoa > Arthropoda > Insecta > Diptera > Tipulidae > Tipula > Tipula helvola. The sequence continues at coordinate 296,101,843 of OY744483.1, read as the reverse complement.
ATAAATGGCAATATCACGATGAATTTTCCATATGGAGATCTGGTAGTGGTGTTCCGAAATAATATTTCAAACGGCTGTTCCACTTTCCAAAATCTTTTCAACAACTCCATCAAACTTTTGTTGCTAAAGCTGAAACCGATGTTGAGGTTGAAATTCTGCTCATTGTTATGGTCCTTATTATTTTGATTTCAACCAAACTTGGATGAATGCGCAGCACAGGTAAATTTCGTATACATTTTTTGTTTACTTCAGCTCCAATTAGTACATCTACTGAGCTGTGTATAATAAAATGCGGATCGGCAAGGTCCAGTTTCCATAATTCTTAGGTATTGTAATCTTCGTACTTGGAAGAGACTACGCAATTTTCTCTATAATGTGCGCCGTGATTTGTGAAGAGTAATGTGGAATTACACGTGATTTAATTGTTATAGCTGTCTTTCCTTTTGTTTTCCCTGCTGAGCAACAAGCTAGGCAGTATATGGATATATACATATATAGGAATATTTTCGCTTCAGACTTAAACGTTGAAAAGGGTGTCATATGTGCGCATTATTTGTTGGTAGTTGTGATGACAATGTTGATTGAAATTTTTCGTGGTTTGTTGATTGAAGGGAACTATTTGCTGTTAAAGTTGAGTATAATGTTGATGTGGCAATGTCAACTGGATGTTAATTTATTGCATGTAGGTTTGTTAATTGTTGGTCTTTATGTAGTAGTGAATGATGACGTTTTTTACAAATCAAACACATTGCACGTGAAAAACATTGTGATTTTACATGTCCTATATGCAGACAATTTGCACAACTATTCGAACTTTCTATGATTTTAGCCCGGTTTTCCAAATTCATGCTTTTAAATATAGAGGATTTATACAAGAAATGATGCTTTTTACAGGCGATACAACTCCATTTATTTGTTTGAGTTGTGTGATGGGATTTCACATAGTTTTACACAACGCATGTTTGCCTTGTACCAATACAAGATTCAAGAGCATCACACGTTGTATATTTAAAATTTTTTAAAAATTTGTCAAATGTGGTAAATGCATCGTCTCGCCGCTTCATAAGCCCATAATTGTTTCGTATCTGCTTCTACTTTACTGACTAACATAATATGCACCAACCACGGATCTCGCGATTCCGCTTGATTACCTAACGCTATTAGCCCTCGCATAACTTCATCGGGCCTATCACATAATTTCCCCAACTCTTTATGATTCGCTTGATTTCAACTTTTTGGTCCAAAAATTACTAAATCAAGTTGCAAACTATGTATTTAGGTTTGTTATACCTGGCTACCAGTTTAGCCCAAGCTACCTCGTAATTATGTTCCTTCACTCTTATGTGGCATATTAGTGTTGCTGTTTCTTCTCTTAATCAACTATTCAAGATTTGCATTTTATGTACCGCACTTAAAACTTTATTTTCGTGTACCAATGTCGGATACAAATCATGAAAAGATTGCCATAATTTATGATCGCCAGCAAAAGGTTCAATATTTATTTTAGGTAAACGTGTGTTTTGGTTTTGGTTTTGGTGCATTCAGGTTCATTTCGTGTAGCATTTAAGTCTTGAATTTTCGGTTTATTATGTTGCTCTCTTAAATTAATCGTCGCCTTTAACGTTGACATAGTATCCAAGTATAGTTCATCAATCTCCTTTGTTATTGGTACGTATGTATACCAAAGACTATGTAATTCCAATTTATAGTGAATAAAACCTTTGTACGCAGTTTCTCGCAACTTACTATAGAATATTAAAATGGTTACTTATTTGAATTTACTGGAAAGATGTAGATAAAAATGTTGCAAAATGTGGGTGTGGCCATTTTATGCTTCAAAAACAGCAATCCTGGGTTTCGGCATCAAAATGTTTATTAAATTTAACGATTTTAAATTTTTTAGAAAATAAAAATCAAATTTTACAAACTTGTATATTACAAAGCGGGACTTGAATGAATAATTAAAAAAAACAACGAGCGAATTCACCCTCAACTCGCAAAAGCTTTATGTGAAAACTTTTTTGTATGACTATTGAATCATTTCGAGCCATTTCGTTAAGGCTCAGAAACCCCTCCATAAAGACGGATGTAGTTGGCTCAGTATTTAAACTAAGTTACATTTTTGGTTCAGAAAGTCAGTAAGTTATAATTCTATTTTGAATTTGGAGGACGAACCTTACTGACAATAATTAAGCATGAGCAAAGTACAGTTCTGTTAAGTAAATCACCTAAACCTCCATAGTAGTAAATGGTCACGGCAAACTCATTGAACAAAGCCAAATCAGGTTACACGTACGTTAAATGATCGTTACATTACTCGTTCAAAATTCTCAAATAAACATCGAACTCATACTGTAATAACTCATTTATTGCCCTTGTAACGTAAATAACTATTACACTTCACAAGCATAATGTGGTCCTTTTACTCGTATGTAATTTTCATTTTCAAAAACACTTGCTGGTACGGCCATATATAGCAGAAATTTTCACAACAAAATTAACTAAAGTAGGCGGTTTTTTTTTAGATTTTTTTTTTGTATTCGGCTCACGATGTTTTTGAAATGCCGGATGATGTTGTATATTGCATGAGTATGCGTTGATTTTGCATTAATTTTACGTTTTTTTTATTTTTTGTTCTTATTGATATTCACACATACCAGCAATATTTTTTTTCGGCATTTTTGTTTCCGTAACCCGACTTCTATCTAATTTTTTATTTACTCCTGCCGCTAAAGATGTTTTCACATCAAAAATTCACGGATTTTGCTTCGATCTTCAAATTTTGCATATTCACTTTAAAAATGAACATGCTCTACCTAGCAATATTTATAACAAGATATTTCATTATTGAACAGTATTTAATTCAATGGAGCTGTCCTCTACATTAGAATAGCAAATTGTATTCTCGCTGAATTATAATTTTTTGTCAGTTATTCCCAACCCTGGTTTTGGTTTGTTTTTATTATTGTTTACAATTTGATGTTTACAATTTACAAAAAATATGTCAAACAGTTGATATGTAAATCTAATAAATTTAATTAATGTTTTGTTTTTCAGAATAACTAAAATGGGCCATTTGGTCATTTGACTACAATCATAATGGTGAGGTAAGTCCGTTGCAATTTTATTATTAACATTAATTGAAATTAATTGATTTCTGTCGTTGTTTTATTTTATGTTGCCCAAACAATAATAGGAAGCAAAATTTTTTCGAGAAATTTTACTTCCTTCAAAAATTTAATTTAATAAATATTTGCCTATTCTTTAGGACAGCCTTTTCAGTTGGTTAATTTCTAGGTTAAGTAAAACGGTTCATGAGCAAATGTTCAGTTTGCATATGTCGTGAACATGTGGTGAACGTATTTTCACCTGTGCGGTAACCCATTTCACTTACAGGGAAGGTGCCTCAGGTGTACCTCATCTATTTTTTCGAAGTTTTGCACTGTTCAAGAACACAGTAATATATGAGTTGATTTTTTTTAGTGCTAACCCGCTAATTTAACCCTCTCAAACGCCTTGTACAATATATTGTACATCAACTTTCATCGCTTCGACCAACCGTAATTTTTAATTTTTGTCTCATTTCTCTTGTGCGATCGTTCTCTTATATGTTTATGTTCACACTACAGTTTTATGAACAAGCCCATATCATAGCAGTGCATAATTGTGCTACGTATTTTATTTTTGGAAGAAAGTCAATTTTAAATGGCGTTTGAAAGGGTTACGTTGTAAGAACTGCCCCCAAGTTCATGACCATGGATTATTTCTTCAACTCTTTCGCAGTTCGCTTTTTACGTCCCGATGAAATTTGTACAACAAAAATCAGAAGCCCCAAAGACAAATAATTTTTCTCGAATGTCGGTGGTATGCACTTGATGTGAAAATTATCAAATGGCCGGATCCAGTGGTCGGCCATATAAATAACAAGCAATATTTGTATCAAATGTTGTACGATTTTCCGCGGACGAAATTTGTTCATCAAAAATCAAAAGCCTTTTAAAGTCAACTGATTAATGAGGTAAATTGGGAACTCAAATTTAGAACTTAAATTGGGGCACGATTTCATATTAAGAATGAATTGTGGGCAATTTGTAAGAGCTTGGTCTAGAGTAGACCCATATTTTTAATTATGATTAAAATGTGTTTTAGAACTTTGAAATTTAATTACAAATTTACTATTTAACACTCTTGACTTTCGATTAGATATTTTTTTTCTTCAGATTTTTCAAATAACTATTTTCTAAATTTCTGTTCAAAAGCAAATTGTGGAAACTTACTTAGCTACTTGCAGTGCAGATATTATCCGGAAAATAAATTCCCAGTAGGAGTGCCACAATTAATTTAGAAGCTGAAATATAAAAACTAGAAATTTAAATTTTTAACATTCGGGTGACTAAAGTTTTTTGAGTTCTTGTTCAAAATAGAGTGCACGGAAAGCTAAATGTAAATTATGAAGTTGGGTAATAATTCAAATTAAATATGGTATGCGAAAATGACATTAAATAGATATACATCTCATGGGTATTTTGTATTTGTTAGGATACTTTTTGTATTGAAAGGAGCTCTGGCAGCATTTGCATGTTTTACAAATATTTTAGTTTGAAATATTTTGTCAACCTAGACGTTACAGTGATTAACGGCTACAATTTAGAAGACCTAAACACGAAAATGAACGACATTCTTGATATAGTTAAAATTCATTTCAAATATCAGCTGACAAGTTGTCTGTTATTTTGAAAAAAAATAAAAATTCATTATGAAGGACATATCAGCAGAGATGGTGGAAAGCTAATACATCAAGAATGTTGGCTATCAAAAAATATTCCACTATCACAAAACTAAAAAGAATTAAAATCATTGTATAATTGAAAAGTTTAGAAGTCGAATTTGCCTTGAATAAATTGTGCAAAGAATCATTCAACAAAATGATCCTTTCAAAATGTAGAATTCAGTTTCAATCTACACTGATTTTACAAAACAATTTGCATTTGCTCAACCAAATGAATGGTGTTCCACAATCAGCCATCGCTTGCATGAAAAATATAAAATTTGGGATAGTTCAGTGGCCAAGACATACGTTCTGTGAATAAAACTAAGAGGTTATCATACTATAACCTTATTGATCCATATTATTACTTACCAATTCCTGATGAACCGCATGATTCCCAATTTTAAGTAAAACTGTTCTTTAATAAATTTGAAATTCGATTTAATATAATTACTCATACGTGATATTTATTATTCGTTGTCGTCTTCCAAAGTTAGTTCGTCATTTATGCTCCTCAGCGAATAATAACCATGAACAATTTTTTAGAACAAATTCCAATTTTTTGTAATGAACATGAGCCCAACTTGAAAACAACTTTTAAATTTTGGCAGACGATGCTGGCATCTTCACAAGCCTGTTGACCAGTCTAGGCACCTGTTTATGCTTCATTCCTGCCATATTCCAAAACACAAGTGGATTTTTCATTTTCGTCTCAAAAAGTTATTTAAAAAATAAAGTTTGAGATTTATAACTGTCCCAATCCTCTAGCCCATCACCAGATAGGTTTCTAAATAGCTTGGCATGATCCGTATGATGATGTAAATAAAAAAACAATCAAGGCGTATACATTTAACGCCATATTTCTTCGCGTTTCTAGAAATGTTTAGAATTCGTCCGTTAAATTCAAATTAAACCATAAGTTAACTGCATCTGCAATCGAGCAGGATGTTGACTGCGCAATATTAATGAGTTGACAAATTGTGTCTAGTATTTTTATGTTTTTCTTTGCTAGCTCTAATAGTTCATCATCAAAAATCAACTTAGCTACATTTTGTTTCACCTTTTTTAATTTGGGATCAACGGTGTCAGTGATTTATTTCGTTTGCTCTAAATTTTTTATAAAGCACGTATATGGGCCTCTAAATGAGCACTATCGCATTTCGCATGGTAATTTTATTTTGATACCTCCATGTTCAACGATGAGCCAAGCGAAATCTGGCTGCTTGAATTTCCTTAACACTGTAGTAATATTTTCTGTTAAACGATCATTTATGACATCCTTAACTAATAAATTTGCTGTATGACACATGTACTATGCCAAATTACGTGGCTGGTCAGTTTTCCCATTATCATCATCGCACTGGCATTGTCGCATACTGTGGCGTATATTTCCGTAAGATAAAGTATGTTTTTGTAATGTCCATCGGATCAAAAACCATATCTGCTAACTTTTCAGCAGTTTCATTAATACCAGTTAAATCCCAAGCTTGAAGAAATGCCTGCATTACGTTGGCGCTGTGGATCATTGCAACTACGGGTTTACTATTACTCGAACTGTTTTGCAGCCATCAATTAACGGACTCGTTTCCAATAAAACAACTAGCGTTTGAAATTCATTTATTGTACGCCTTGTCAAGTAGTGTTGTTGATAAAGCTTTTCATCCAGGTAATTTTGTTGCATAAGTTGGTCTTATTTTGTGTGAACATTTTCTTAAATATTTGGATTTCATAACTCTTAAAGGTACATTACAGCCGAATACCAAATTTGCCAAAGCTTCGTTTAATTCTGTTTTTTTCTTTGTTTGATGAATTATCTATATAGTTTGGAACGGAATTAGGTTTCTTGGTATAGTCATTCGTTGATGATGAATATGTAGAGGTTAAAAAGCTTGAACCACTATAAATGCTTGCAAACATAGATAATCTCATATTATAGTCTCAAATCGAAGATGTTGGCCTAATTTTGGATGATAAAGAAAATGAGCTACCGATGGAAGAGGGTTGTGAAGAAAAAGTAGATTCGTCAATTTCAAATATTAAGATATTGTCAATGGTCACAAAATCCATATTGTGTTTACCTAACATAATCCTGTAATATTTGTGGTGCTACGCTTGCAAACACTGATTCACCTTCCTAAGTAACAATTATGTTAGAAGATAACTTAACTTAAGAAGCTGGCATACTTTATTAGAAGTGGTTAAATTAATAATTTCACAAAAACAAAAGTTGAACGCGATGAGTTCAAAATAATGTAAGCTACTGAAACAAATTTTATTCTATTTTAACTAACTTTACAGTTGCGTAATTTCCCATTAGGCACACTTAAATGTAGACAATGAAAGGCTATGCGTAGAGGAATAACACTGCATAAAATCTTTTTGGTATTAAAATCATTTTTAGGATTGGCGGGGTACTATCGTCGATTCAGTTAATTGAAAAGTTGAAGAGTCGAATTTGCATTGAATGAATTGTGTAAAGAATCGTTCAGCAAATTAATCCCTTCAAAAGGTAGCAAGTTCAACTTTCATTGTTGCTGTCCCCTATGACTGTTTAGTGGTCCGCTTGTAAGGATGAAATTATTCGCATCCCATAATGTGGTACCGAATCCCCCTCTATCCTCTCCCTCTATGATGCGGGTGAAAATTATTCCAATGAATTTTCTTGGCCTTTAAATTTCTCCTTGCACATTATCTCTGGGTAAACATAACTCTAAAGTAATCATCCAATAAGAAAGTTGTAGGTGCTAAATGAAAATAAAATTTTGATCGGCGGCGTGGATTAAATTCAAAACCAGAACCATGTTAATCTATACCAGTGTTCGCAAATAGTTGGTTATGGGCGTACCAATAAAATTATTTCTTTAAACAATTGAATTTTTGCGTGCCCCGCTAATTCCGTAAAATAATTTTTTTTATGTGTAACATAAAAGATTGGTCAGAATCGGGCCATAATACGCCAGATTTTTATTTTTCAGCGCAAAAGTTTATAGGAAGAGAGCGAATAAAATAACTGAAGATAAATGTTATTATCTCGGAGTCTCGGGTCCAATATCTTAACTATCGACGATTGTCTTTGGCCGTTCGGATCCTAATTATTTGTATAACATTCATCTGTCAAAATAGAAACTCAGAACGATTTGTCGAAAGAAAATCTATTAGTTCAGCTAATGCCAGCTGGCGCGCTAAATTCTGTTATATGATAATTGGCATCGTAAAATAAATGGCCAAGTAGGTTGTAATAGATGAAGTAAAATGATTCTGAATTTTAGGTTTTCATTCGAACTTCCAGTTCCAAATCTCTTCGCGTGAATAACCCTTTCTGCACAGCAGCCAGTAATGCTCGTGGACCAGCATGCAGCGGTTTCCTGTGATAGAAATTGAGTAATGTTATTGTAAAATTATGTGAGCTTAGTAATAGGATTGGGTGTTTTGAGATATAAGGCAAGCTGGTGTGATGAAAGCGACCGCCCACTCGAATGGCATGATTTTCATCCAAGAACAGCGATAGCGAGCGGAGTGGCAGCTGTTTCACAACGAAATCTTTGCTTTCCAATCCTGTGTATTCAACAGGAAAAGATTCTCTTTGGACAATTCGAATTATGGTGTTAGGAGCTCGATCCAATTCTTCCAATTTTAGCGGACCGCTAAATTTGTAGTTAGGTATGCTTTTGAACCGAAGGATGTAGGCAATAATTCTTTTTAATTTTCGGAAGTCGTTGTGAAATTTGATTTCATTCAGGATATCTGGAACCTCGGCTGATACGACGGTCACTGGTACAATTTTCTTCATCTCAGAAATTTCCTCAGGTACTGGAAATTCTTGTCTAATGCCTCTTGTAGTAGAAAAGCCGGACCATGGATCCAGATGTCGGACTGGATGAATTTATCGGTTGGCATTCCTCGCGAAATTAAATCAACTGGGTTGCACTCAGTTGGTAAACGTGCAGCCAATTTTCTGGTTTCGATATTTCTTGTACGGCAGTAACTCGATTGGAAACGAAAGTCTTCCATCTGGACGGACACAACTTTATCCAATGTAGTGTAATCGTTGAGTCTGACCAATAGAAAATTTGATCAACTTTGAAATTCAGGTTTTCGTGAATCCTTTGTGTTAGCTGTGCCAGTAATACAGCGGCACATAACTCTAGGCGCGGTAGAGTTGTCTTTTTGAGCGGTGCAACACGTGACTTGGAACATAGTAGTTTCACGGAGACTCTGCCATCTGGTGTTGAACTGCGAACATAAAGTACAGCCCCATATACGCGTTCACTCCCATCAGAAAATCCATGTATTTGGATTCTACATGGTTCCGTTGAAGTGGTGTCGATCGATCTTGAAGTTGTTGAGTACAGTAAGACTCTTTCGGAGTATCTGCCAATGCGTATGTAGATATTGTGGAAGCGATTGGTCCCAATCCAGTTTCAATTGCCATAATGACTCGATTAGTAATTTACCCAACACCACCACTGGCGTCACTAATCCGAGCGGGTCGTAAATTTGGAGATCACCACTACCAGACTGAAGTATATTAATAATTTGACGTTTCATCTCTGGCGCAGAAGCAAGTAAATTTGTGCCGGTCAACAAGTCATCAACGTAAACATCTTTATCGATAGCATCAGCAGCCCCAGGAAGAGACAGTTTGTGTTCAAGTGCCAGCTGTTTCAGGCATCTTGTAGCAAGAAACGGTGCGGAAGAGGTGCCATATGTGACAGTTTTCAGCTTAAATATGGAAAGAGGTTCAGCCGGAGAATCTCGCAACATAATTAGTTGAAATTTTTGATCGTCTTGATGTACTTGAATTTGCCGGTACATTTTGGCAATATCTGCCCTGAATGCATAAGCATGCGCTCGAAAACGAACTAAAATCGAAAATAGATCACTCTGTACGATTGGACCCACAGGCTTTGTAACACAACTTTTTAGGCTTTGTAACACAATGATGCGGCAAGTAGAATGTCGGCTCAGTGATGGACTTTGGATCAACATGTTCCATGTGACCTAACCTCTTATACTCATCAATGAATTTTGAATATTCGGAGAACAACTCCGGTGATTTATGGAGACGTCTTTCCAAATTATAGAAACGACGAGTAGCAAGTGTCAACAACAGGTCCGATGAAAATGGCAGCCTGACAATGAATCGTCCCTCATTATCTCTCGTAGTACATTTTTTGAAATGCATTTCACACTCAACTTCTTCTGATGATAGTGGTTTGACAGAATGAGGGAAGTTCTTGATGTCCCAAAATTTTTCAGTTTGGTTGCTCAACGTAGTGGGATCCTCGACAACCAAATGGCAACAATGGTTGGAATTCGAAGTTGATGACAATTTTCCCGCAATAATCCAACCCAAAACAGTATCCTGCAGCATAGGCAGCCGATCATCCAACTTGATTTGGCCCACAGATAGTAATTCCTTGTAAATCTCTGCACCCAATAGCAAGTCGATATTTTGGAACTTAAAGAATTCAAGATCAGCGAGTTTTATATTTGACGGGATTGCCCATGATTCAATATTATCAATGTAAGTGAGTGGCTGGTAGCTCGTTATTTTTGGCAGAGAATGGACGTCTAACGTGGTACAAAATTCGGTATTTTTTGATTTCAATGTTATCGTTGAGCTGCCGGAACATGCGACGACTTTAGATCCAATTTCACAAATCTTGGCGGCACTATTGCGACGTGACAGCTTCAGTAACGATGCAAATGATTCGGTCATTAAGTTCAACTGAGAACCGGAATCCAAAAGTGCTCTTCCGATGACCGGTTGCCCAAAACGGTCAAGAACCTTGACCATAATGCAGTGGCCAAGTAGACAAATGAAGGTGTCTTGCATTTGGCGGCAGCAAGCGATGATGTTGTAACAGCGGTGTTGCTAGTCTTCTCTTTAGAATGTGCTATTGTTGATGAGCCCTCTAGTTTCAAAGCAGTAGGCGGCGGCTCAGCTTTCGAAAGTATGAAGTCTTGCTCATTGGCACCTTTGTGTACAACGAATGATGTGATGAACTGCAATGCCGGCAGCGAAACGTCTCTGGGCATGTTGAAACCATATGATCAGGCCGAAGACAATTGTAACACAACATGGTTTCGTTTACGAAATTGTAACGTTGATCAACAGGCAAATGTAGAAACTTATGACATCGAGCTATTGTATGTCCATTTGCTTTACAGTAGACACATAAAAACACCGATGATCTGGATGCAGTGAGTGAAGAATTGGATGCACGATTAGAGCGGTGAGTGGGTTTAAATGATGGTTTTGGTAATGTAGATGAAGTTGGCGTGGATTCTGCTTGGCTTTTTAACCGGTGAGCTCTTGAACTGAGAAAATTAGTTATGCCATCTATTGTGGGAAGACGTATCGATGGGGCAGCATCATTCCATTTATTTTTGGTATCCGGATCCAGTTTTGATACCATGATGTATACGATCAGGTCGTCCCAATGCTTTACTGGTCTATTAAGCGATTCTAGTGAACGTAAATGTGATCGGAAATGGTCGATCAAACCCAATAGTTTCTTAGAATCAAGTCTATCGATTGGTTTAAATTGAAATAATGCGTGAACTCGTTGTTCACAAATAAAATTTGGCTTATCAAATCTAGCCTTGAGGATCTCTCGAGCAACCTCATAATTCTCGTCGGATAACTCCACTGCTGAGACAGCACTAGCGGCAACACCTCGAAGAGACAATTTCAAGTATTGGAATCTTGTTTGGTCACTGAGAGATGGGTTGTCGTGTATAAATGCGTTAAAAGTGCCTATGAATGATTTCCACTCCAAATACCCACCAGAAAATATAGGAAGATCAACTGTGGGCTTTTTTTCTTCTTCCGCTGGCGCTACATCCCATGAAGGGATTTGGCCGCCTCAACGATGCTCCTCCAAATAATTCGATCCGCCACAAGAGAACGCCAGACACGGTGACCGAGTGTGTTTAGGTCCCTTTCAACGTCGTCCATCCATCGGGTAGGTGGTCTCCCACGAGGTCCTACTTTCGTTGGTGCCGACTCCAAGGCCTGTTTGGTCCGATTTTGTGAACGAAGTACGTGCCCAAGCCATCTTAGCCTTGACGATTTTATGAATCCAATGATGTCAACTTTATCGAGATCATTTCTGATCTCGTGATTCATTCGCATTCTGAACGTGGCTCCTTCTTTAATAGGACCGAGAATTCTTCTTATGATCTTACGCTCAGTTACAGCGATTTTCTGGATGGTTTGTGCTGTCAGCGTCCAAGACTCACAACCAAAGGTGATAACTGGTCTTATCAGCGCCTTGTAGATGTCCAATTTTATTTTGCGCGATATATGAGGAGACTTGAAAATTTTTATATTGGCATAAAATGCTCGGTAGCCTGCTGCGATCCTCGATGAAATGTCCACAGAAACGGAGTTATGCTCAGTGATCAGCGATCCTAGATATTTGAACTCATTCACCTTTTCATATTGAGTGTCTCCTGAAATGAAGTCTCCACGAGTCTGCCTTCTCGCGGTCACCATGTATTTGGTCTTCGCTTCGTTGATCTGAAGGCCTATTTGTTGGGCTGTTAATTCCAATGGGAGGAGGACTTCTTTTAGGGATATGATGTTGCGACCCAGAATGCAAATATCGTCAGCGTATGCTAATAGCTGGGTTGATTTATAATACAGGCAGCTACGCTGGGCCATATTGAGCTGACGAATGACATACTCTAATGACAGGTTGAAAAGAGTTTGAGCTATTGGGTCTCCTTGCCGCACTCCAGATGTTATCTCAAAGGCATCCGAAATTTTCCCTTCTATTAGCACCTTACATAGTGAGCCATCCATTAAAAGCTGGCACATTGAAACCAATTTTGACGGTATGCCCAGGTAGGACAATACGTTCCATAACGTATTCCTCTTAATGCTGTCGTACGCCTGTTGAAAGTCTATGAATAGACTGTGTACAGGGATGTCCTTTTCATAGCATTTCTCCAGCAAAATCCTCAGCGTGAAAGTTTGATCGGTCGTTGATCTATTTGGACGAAAACCGCATTGATAATCACCCAAGATCCTCTCGCTATAAGTTGATAACTTTACTGCAACTACGTTGGCCAAAACCTTGTAGCCTGTGTTCAGCAAAGCTATACCGCGATAGTTGTTGCAATTCAATCGATCTCCCTTTTTATGAAGTGGACATATAAGAGCCGTCTTCCACTCTACTGGGATTTCTTCTCTAGACCAAATTGTTGATATTAGCTCAAACATGCGGCAGAACAGATAATCACCGCCATATTTGAGCATTTCGTTGCAGATACCATCCTCACCAGGTGTCTTGTAATTTTTCATCTGCGATATCACGTTCCGCACTTCGTCATATGATGGAGGAGGTGGTGGTGTCATCTCGACGTTAATATCGCGTTGAAGCAAGAGAGGTTGTTGCTCGGAAGGTGGTGCCTGGTTATTTAAAAGCGAGGAGAAGTAATTTCGCCACACTTCGAGGACGGTTTTAGTGTCCATTTCCAACTCACCGGATTTGTTGCGAATAGCGCTGCTACGTGGATGAAAGTCCGTAGCTAATTCTCTTATGCAACGATATCTATCTCTCAGGCTAGAATTTTGGATGTTGCGCGCCTGTTGTTCATGCCATTCCCGTTTTTTCCGTCTACATAGCCGATTAGCGATTCTCCTCGCAGTCATGTAGGCGTTATGGGATTGCCTTGTTCTTTGCGATAGATCTCGTTGTCGTGCGCGATCTTTTTCCCGAATAGCACCAATACAATCATCATCAATCCAGAGATTTTTGGGCCTTGACGGATTTTGGCCTATGGTGGACTTTGAAGCATCGGTTACCGCCGTTTTGATAATGTCCCACTGTTCTTGAACGGAGTCAGGAAGTGGTTTATTTTCCAAGATTTCTGATACAGTCATCCCGAAGGTGGTTCTGGTAACTTGGTCGTTCAATGCCGCAGTGTTCCAACGAGTGATGCGCTGGAAGCGATGATTATATGTGGTTGATAAACGAAATTTTAATTCTGCAACTACCAGGAAATGGTCTGAATCAATGTTAGCTCCACGTTTAGTTTTGATGTTTTTAAGGCTAGAAAAATGTCTCTTGGACAAGAGGATGTGGTCGATTTGGTTGACCGTTGTTCCGTCGTTTGATTTCCATGTGGCTTTATGAATGCGCTTATGTGGGAAGTATGTGCTGGCAACCACCAAGTTGTACAGTAAAGCTAGCTCGATGGTGCGCATCCCGTTGTTGTTTGATGTATGGTGCAAGGAGTTTGGGCCGATAGTGCTTCGATATGAACTGCCAGCACTGCCAATTTGAGCATTGAAGTCACCCAAAACAATTTTAATGTCATGTTGCGGAATTTTGCTCAGGACGGTTTCGAGCTGGTCGTAGAAAGCGTCTTTGATTTGATCAGGCTTCTCCTCGGTGGGGGCATGAATGTTCACAAATGTGATGTTAAAGTGACGTCCATGAAACCTGAGTGTACAAATCCGATTACTGACAGGCATGAAGTCAGTCACAAATTGACGGCATCGATTGCTAATCAAGAAACCAACGCCCAATTCATGTTTATCCATGTTATTGCTATGGCAGAGGGTTAGTCCGAAGCGACTATAATCGGTGATGTCATTGCCGATTAGTCTTGTTTCCTGTAGCGCTACGAGGTCGAGCTTATACGTAGATGCTTGTTCGAAGAGTTGATGGAGGCTCTCCGGGCGTTTTAGGCTGAGTACGTTCCATGTTCCAAATTTAAAATCGTTGTCCTTATATCGTGTCCGAGGTCGTTGTTGTGAATCCAAAAATATCCGAGGCTCATGTTGAGGTTTCGTAACAAAAAAATTTTTACAGGTTGGGCTGTTAACCCAACGCCAACCTCCTGTAGAAGGACCACAGCCCTCACACTTTAGCCTACTCCTTTAACAGAGTAGTTTCTAGTGGCCGCCACGAAGAGGCAGTGTGAGCACTTGCTGAAGTTGCATGCAGTTACGGCACATGAAGCGAGTCTTGTGTTTATCCCCCTGCATGCACAGCAGCCTGACCACCATCAACTGTGGGCAGCTTGGCGTTAATTGAAGGTGGAACGGCTTGTGGCAGTGGTTTGTCCTCATCGACCTGAAGTTTGCGTTTTGCTTCTTTTAATTCGTCCAGCCTTTCTTCAAATTCGGATACAACAAATATATATGATTCTTCCAACTTAGCACGAACGTCATCCGTCAAGACTTCAGTGTCCATTAATTCATATGGAGGCACCATTCTTTGATACACAGTCCAACTTACACTCATTTCGTCCAGTCGATGCTGTATTAGCTTAGCCTTTGCGGTTGGTAGATGATCCGCAACAAACCTTTCATAACGTTCCAGTTGTTCCAAAAGGTTTTCTATAAACGTATTTACGATCACTGATCTATACTCTCTTAGCACAGCTCCACCATTGTAGATTTGAAAACATTTTGAATTTTAAGTTCTTATTAATATTTTAATGGCAATAAGTTTTAAATTTACAATATTCACAATAGTCAAAATTTCTTTTCTGATTTGTTTGATTTGTTCTAATATAGTATGCAAGAAGAATTTTTAGAGGCCAACCAAATTTCATTAGACTGATATTCGGTGCCATCCAAGAAGGAGCCACGCATATAGGTTGCGAATAAATTACGAGATCCGAAAAAAATCTCTTCAGATTCATAATTTTGTCTAAGTTATGTTGGCATTAAAAGGTTTTTCGTTAATATTTTGTAAGTTAATGTAATGTCTGTCTCATTTGTTCTGATAACATCCTACAGAAATGTATGGGCTGAATCAGTCACTCCGGAAGAACAATGTTCATTTTTGCATTCTCATCTTCCTAGAAATTGGAGGGTAACTTTGTAATGTTAAATATTACAATATGGAATCAAAAATTTAGAAGGCTTTTGATCAACAAAATTTAAAAGTTTGAAAGGACGGTTGACTAAAGGTCTTCCATCTGATACACTTTTTTTAATGCACAGTTCTTCGGAATGGAATTTCCTGCTATAACTTTAACATTGGCGTTCTGTTTACGTAACGCCAGACGTTTTACACATCCCTCATTTACAGAAAACTCCTGAGACCCGGAGTCCAAAAACATTTGGCAATTTTACAGTTACGAGGGAGGTAAAAACGGTTAACTATATGCTTTATATTAATTTTAAATGGAAGATTGGCTTCGTAGACGTTGGTGAAAAGTTTTTGTTTGTGATTGTCAGATCAAACTTGGCTGATTGACTCCAAATGGTTATTGATTAGTGCTATTTTGAGTGGTGAATAAATGTCTGGTTGATTGTGAAATGGTTGGCATTAAATTGAGCGACGAAATATACCTACTCAGGAAAGACTGATAGAATACTGGAGCTTGCTTGCAACTCTACATGATTGACAAGATATTTTGAAGCGACACAATTTATTAAATAATTTGGTATTGTCGCAAATGTTCGCCTTATACTGGAAGATATTGGCACCGCTAATTTGAACAATATTTCTACTTTCCTGTTTCCGTTATTAACTGACCATCAAAAATACTTTCAATAGAAATCTCAGTTTTTGTGCCACATCTAAATAAAATTCCAATTTTTTTTTTTATTTACACACAACCGTCGATAAAATCCTTTATTAAAACGATGCTTATACAGGTTTTACATTTTACATGCAATTTTTAATTTTGTTGTTGTTATTGTTTGACTATTTATTTATCATTTATCCAAAAATAGCCTGTAACTATCTATTCTAAAAACAAATATAAAATCTTTTCATCTCAACTAAATAAAATTTTCAATCAATTTTCATAAACCATAAATTATTTCATCTCAAAATGTTTAGTATCAAAATATTTCTAAATTTGAATTTTTTATGTTAAATTATAAAAAATAAATTGTTTATTACGATATTTAGTAACATGCACATCGTTCACTAGGACACTCTGATTGATATGTTAAACATTTATCAAGGCAATATACATCGGCACCTTCACGCCCTTCAAGCTCGCCAATCGCATCGCAAGTTTGTCTAAAATAATAAAAAAAAAAATGTTAACATAACGTCTTCATGTAATTTAGTTGCTTGTTACTTACGGGCATGTACACACAGATTCAGGACAATTAGGTGGATATCTGAGGCAATTTTGTTGGCACCATTGATTCATGCCAGGAATTCTTCCGTACGATTCGGTTGGAACACAAACTTGATCTCGTACAATAAGTGGGAATAAATTGTTTTGTGCTGGTGCCCGGAAATCTCTATAGTACAATGTATATGGATTGTTATTGTTTACGAATATTGGTGGTATACCGCCGGTATTCGATAAAATTGCAATATCAGCACAATTTCGGAATGTTTCCGCTTTTCCACAACCAACCGCTTCCGTTCCATTTGCACACAAACCCCACATATTACCCGTATAATAAGTCCATTGTAGTACACATTGTGTACACGTTACAAACGGTGGTAATCGTACTTTATATCTAAATGTTCCTTTCTTTTTTGTGTCGGCCGGAATTAAAAATCGTACATCACGTGAGCCCGATATAAATAGAGGATATCGGTCAAAACATTCTTGTGTCGCCTCATAATTTGGATTATTATTTGGACACAAAAACATTTCAAATCGGCCATAATGATTGGCCGTAAGTTCAATTTCTACATCGATTTCTTGGCCAGCCGAATAAAATCGTGATATAATACCTTTAGCATATTCACCACCAGCTTCATGTGGTCGTGGTCCATTTAAATGATAGGCATCACCACATAGACCACATTGTCCCTGATTTTGTTCCCATTGTACCGCATAGCCGCCACAAAATAGCTCATTGTCATTGTAATTAACGGGATTAGGAAATCCAAAACGCCACATAGCGTTTCGAGCAGGTGGGTCCATTAACCGTCCATGACCATTGATGATCACGAATAATGTCTGTAAATAAAAATAAAAAATATTGCCAAATTAGTACAAAATATAAGGAGATACGAATCTTGAATATCCAAATTATTCTAAAATTAGAATTTGATGAACTAGTTTTAAAATTTTGTTTCATTTATCATTAATTTCATAAACGGAAAGTTGTTAACATTTTAACAAAAATAAGTCAAGATGAAGGTGTGTTTGTCTTGTTATTTTTTCAAATGCATTTTAATAGATTTGATCAGCTGCTTAAATGACGGAACTTATTTTCAATGGCAATGAAATGACATTACTTGAATAATTGGAATTCTATTTTGACCTAAATTGTTTTAGCAGAGATATCCGCATGTAATTAACAGATTATCATATACTTGGTACATTATTCCAAACGTAGGAATGAAGCCAAAATAATTTTGGTATTTTTTGTTTTATTCAATTAACATTTATTAGTGTGGTAGGCGACATATGTTAACATTTTTTTATTCTTGTTTTTGGGAATGACATTTAAATCTCCATAAATTACATTAACTGTTTTGTTTAACAATTTTTTTTTCTGGCGGATTACTGTAAAGATAAACTTGTTCGCAAGTAATACATTTGAGATGGAAATAGCTGAGTGACTGGTGAAGTGTTTGGTAATTTGGAGCTTTTAAGTAGACAATTATTAACACTTAGCTTATCATCCGGCAAATTAAATTGAAAGCTTTTCTGAATGACAATGATTGACGCAAATACTTAGAGGTTTTCTATTTTTTTATTAAATTGCAATGTCGGTAATAGATTTGGATAATTAGTAATCTCAATTTACATTTAGATGCCAAAAACCTTGAAATATTATTTTTTGCAAAATTAAATTTAGTGTAGCTGTTTTGCTATCTAATTCGCTATGTTATAGCAAAGTTGCATTTGATTTTTAAGCATTAACATTCTTGTTTGTAAAATGTAAAACATCGCGAGAATTTAAAATTAATTACCAGAATATAAAGCCACCAGATATTACAACATGCATAAATCAATTAGTTGTTTTTAATTTTCAACATAATTGGTATGAATGATATTAGAAGTTACCCAATACATTCAGGAAGTAGCCAAATATGATTGTAATTCCGGCACTATATACGTGACAAATTAAAGTGTTTCACTCTGGGTTCTTGTGAACAATGCTCTATGCAACAAAACTAACACAAAATATATGGGCTTTAAAGGTGTTCATCATTTCAAGGTATGGGAAAACGTAAATGTCTGTACATACATGTACCTACAAGTGATTGAAAAAAACAACAAATTTCGATTAACAGAAAGCAAACTTTTGTAGCGGTTCACCCAATTAACCACTACAAACTTAGCAACACATTCTATATTGAATGCTTGCTGGGTTGACTTCCCCTTCATTTCTCTGCTGGCCCAATCACAGCGCGAGAACACAAAACAAAATACGTAAAAAATTAAAAATCTTTTCAGTCTCGTCTCGGATTACATTGCAACAACATGTCGTACATGCGGTGGTGAAGAAAAATAATAATTCTATGAAATTTAAAATAAAAATAATTAAAAATAAATTCTATTAATCATATATTAATATTTGTGTGTCTAAATTATATAACGACACATTACTTTCTTATTTCAGGTACGAACAACCACAAAAATACCTGTATCTCCGAGATTGCATATTTTTGAAATATAAGGTAAATTTTTGAAATTCTTAACACCAATTAAGAATTTTCGGGATTTAAGTTAAATGAATTTGTTTTAAGAATTTCGTAACCAGCTGAAAAAAAAATGTTTATGGTTCTTTAAAACCCCGGGTCAAATAGATTTTCATTGTTCAAATAATTTACCAAGAAATTTATGTACCTACTGTAATTAATTTCAAGTTTCTACGATTTCAAAAATTTTACAAATTTTTAAAATTTCAAGGACCTAGAAGAAATTTCGAATTATTTCTTCTCGAAATTCCTAACATGCATCTAGCTCCTGACTTTTCTAAAATTACTAAAACCATGTAAGAATTTCTTGTTTTAAGAATTTCAGGATTTAAAAAAATTTAAGTAAGAATTAATCATGTAGGGAATCAAATTTTCAATAATTTGAACAGCATAAATAGAAATAAAAAATTTAAAAATTTCGTTAGTTTTAGGATGAAGGAAACAAATTCTCAATTACTTCTAAACTTTAGGGGCGTCATTTATTTCAATAATTTTAATGATAATTTAAGACATTAAAGAATTTTTAGAAATTTCGTGCAACCGATTTTGAACAAATTGTTTAAGCATTTGATTTTCAGAAATTATATGAATTTATTTTTTTAAAGAATTTTAAGGTTTGAAACATTTTTAGTTTTATAAATTCTACTAATTTAAAGAATATTTTTAAAAATTAGTGTAAATCTATAATTATATCGTTTGAATATGAGGAATATAACTAATTAATTCAAATTAAAAATACTGCTGCTAAAACTGCCTAGGAAATTTTAAAATTATAATGCTAAGATTTCTAAATTTTCTTAGCACCTTCAGATTATATGATTCAATAATTTTGGCAAATTTAACCCAGTTGAAGAAACAAGTTCCGCGATTTTAGAATTTCAAAATTTTTAGATAATTTTAGGAAACCAACGTATTAAATATTTCGGTTTTGGCACGAATGAATTTTTAGATTTAATTATTTCTAGAATTTTATGGAATTTACAATAAGTTATCTAAGGCTTTAATATATCCAATTTTTCAAATGTTTCGCTAAAGAACTGATTAAACAATTTCGACAAAATTAAAAAATTCAATAAATATCATGCACTTTTAAAACTTTATAAACTGCCAGTTCCTACAACTAGAAGAACAGAATAAAAGTATTTTTAAGAATATAAGATTCAAAAATATTAAGAATAAGAAATTTAAGAAGTTATTTTTAATATTAAAATAATAATATCAGTTTTAATGTATAGCAGTCGTTAGTCGTAGCAATAGTTTTAATTTTTTTTTAAATTTTATAATTTTTAAAATTCTAACAAATTTTAAAGAAATTCAATTATGATTAATTTTAAGATTTTGAATATTTTTTTAATGAGCAAATTCAAAGAATACCCAGATTAAATTTAAGGATTTAATAAATTCCAAGTCTCTAAGAATTTTAAAAAATCTTTGATTTTAAAAATTTTAAGAAATCTACCAATTTGGAATTGGTTTTAAAATTTTAAAAATTTCCTGAGCTAGAAGAATTTTAGGAATTTTTAATATTTTTGCAATATTAAAATTAATATTTGTAGGTTCTGACATTTTTGAAATTTTTAAGACCAATTAAGGATTTCAGGTCTCAATTCTTTAAGAAGGATTTCTGGTTTGAGAATTTCAAGTATTTAGTTAAATTAATTTGTTTTAAGAATTTCGGAAGATGGAAAAAATGTTTATGATTCTTCATTACTCCGGGTCAAAATAAAATTTTACTGATCCAATAGTTAAAGACAAAAAGCTGCAAAGAAAATAATCAGTTAAAATAAAAAGCGGCGGAAACTCCTTTTCAAGACAATTTTTATGTATGAAATTTAAGATTTTCAATAATTTCAAGAAATTTGAAAATTGCATTAAATTGACAAATTAAAAGAATTTCTTGCGACCAATTTAACAATTATCTGAGATTAACAACTTTAAAGAAAACCAAGTTAATCAGGACACCAGTAAATCGAGCAATATATTATCTAAATGTAAAATAATTTGGAATTTAACTAATTTTAGGATTCTAAGAAGTTTAGGAAAATATTGTCAAATATTTCTAAATTTCAGGAGTATCGCAAGATAGTTAAGTTAGAAAATTTCTTCAACTTTTAAAAATTTAAAGAATAACCAAATTCGTATCTACTAATTTCTAAAATTTTTTTATATCACGAATTTTATGTGTTTACAATAATTAATTTAAGTTTCTAATAGTTTTAAGAAATCTATGTAAATTTTCAAAGATTTAATGACATTGAAGAATTTTAAGAATTTCAAATAATTTCTTGAAGCTCTTGAAATTTTTGAAAATCATAAAACAAACTCAGGACTTGAGTTTTAAGAATTTCCACAATACTAGTTTTAAGAATCTCAACAGCTAGAAAAAAATATTAATATTGTTTGAATCAGGGTGTCAAAAATTAAATGTCTGCTCGATCAAACAACTTTCCATATATTAAGCAAGAATTCTCTATCCAATTTTATTTTGATTAAAGAAAACCGAATTTAAATGAAAAAAAAAATAGGAATTTAATTAATTTTAAGGTTCTAGAAATAAACAAAATGTCAAATACTTCTAAATATGTTTGTCAAATATTTCTAAATTTCACGGGTGTCAAAGTTAATTTAATTCAATAATTTTAACAAATTGGAAAAATTTATGAATTTCAAAAATCAATTGGTTAATTAATATTCCAAATCTAAAGTTTGAAATATAAAAATTTTACTTTCAAGTATTTAAAGAATTTGTATAAATTTCGTGAATTCCACGAAAACCAAAATTTATACTAATTTACGAAAGCTTTATTTTTAAAACAAACGTAAATTTTCGTTTCTACGAATTTTAGGAATTTTAAGGTTTTAAATATTGTATATACTTAATTAAAATTTGACAGATTCCAAAAATTTAAGGAAGTAATTTTGTGAATGGTTCTGGTAATTTAAGAATTTGGAAATTTCAAGAACTAAAATAATTTTAGATAAACTAAACAAAGAGTAGTATAATATTTCGAATATGTCAAGAATAAATTCAAATTTCAAGAAAATTAAGAATTTAATTAACTTTAAGATTACAAAATTTTAAACATTTAAAATTTTCTAGAATTTTATTAAATTTACAATTTTTTTAATGCTTTCTATAGATTTTAATTTATTTAATATTTCAAGTTTTAAGAGTTTCGACAAATTTTAAGAATTCAATAACGTTCACGAATTTTTGAAATTTTACAAATAGAACAACTAATAATTTCAGGTCTTAATTCTTTAAGAGTGGCACCTCCTCCAGACAACTGGTTTTTCAATAATTTTTTACAAAAACTTGAGAGCATTTATTGTAATGAAACAAATTGCATAATAATATTGACGTTTAAATGAATACAAACAATTTGTTTTATGAGTGAAAAAAAACAAAATGGCGGCGCTAGAGGTGCTCGAACTTCGCTACTTGAGTTTGCGCAGTGGAGCGCCCAGGTCTTTGTAGTTAACTAAAATCAACGAAACAAATTTTTTTCATTAATAATAATTCATTCCGCTTTGCATGAACTAAATGTAGCAAAAAAAATAAAATTGAAAATTTGAGGATAAAAAGAAAAAAAACACGTTTTTTTTTATAAACAATTCGTTAAAACCAATATTTGTTTAACCTTCATCCGTCCCTAAAAAAAAGTAACACTAAAGTTCCTTTGGTCAAAAATGACCAAATTAAATTTAACAGCAAATTTACGCTAAGCAATACGATGTAAATTTTTGTTTCCAAATTTAATTATTAAAACAAAAGATAACACAGTAATTTAAAACAATTTCAATGTTTATTTATTAAGAACAATTCATATTTTATTTCGTACACTGATGGCACACATTCTTAGTATGAGCTTTGCAAATAAATTTATTACATATGTGCCTGTTGTACGAATTTTGTCAGAAACTGCAACGGCCTCTTTTTTGTGCTCCTGCTAATTCTCTAGATTATGACGGGGTTGAAAATTTTGCAACGTTTGATGTCAAATTTGCTATAGATTGCGACAATATGTAGACCATGAGAGGTAAACCCTTCTTGACCTACGTGGTTTGATCAACGACTCACCCAGTGTTTCAATAAATAGTTGGCTTTTATAATACTTCTTATTACTCCATTGTGGCAAACACTAGTTAATAGCATGAGCGCATTTATTACTGAACCAATATGTTAGTGAACACAGAACACTCCTACTGGCTATCTATTTGTTTTACATGTACGCAAGTACAACAAGCAATCGTTTTATCGAGCATGTTGACACCGCCTTTCGTTTTATTGCAGTCCAATAAAATATTTTTTTTTTCCAGTATCTCTGTAAAAGTACACACTTACAATGTATATCTTTTTGGGATGTATGATAGCAAGGATCCTTAGTAAAAGCGAAAGTAGAGGAATATAAAAGCTTGTTTCTGATTTCTAGAATAATCGGTGGTATTGATGTTTTTTTCTTTCGAATTGTTCTAATCATGGTCATGTGGCGTTTTAGTAGTATTTGCCCAGTTCGTATTATGTAAACAAGTTATCAAATGTAATGTTTCTAACTTTTATAAGCTGCGTGACAGACAAACCAAAGACTACAAGTAAACCCTGATTTCTCTCAGGTGCTGTGCCTGTCTCCTTTCCTATGTACGGCTGTACGTTTCAAACGTAAGAGCTTTCACTACCGCAGAGCAGCAAAACATAATCCCATACTTGGCGATCTCCAAAACATAATACCATTCGGTATATATTGTCGAAAAGGGCACCGTGCACGAAATCCAACCAACTGCTCGTTATTTGAAACGAGTTCGGCAATATATCCACCCACTTTATTCGTATTTCTCCAATTGGTGCTAACTTATTGATGCATTTACGACTAGCTCGTGTGCTACAACCATCAAATCTCATGACATGACTCTTGAAATTACTTTGAACCGTTTTAGAAGTATTACTTGCCCAAGAATCTACATGAAGTTCATGTAATCCGAAATTTCAGAACATGTATCATCAGGTGAAAATGATGTGCCCTCCCTTAGCTAATTCTTCTTCAGTTGCCGTTGACATCTTTGGAAAATATTATCTATTATGTATATGTACAAAATGATTTTAGTTTACCATTAGACGAAAATTGGAATAGCAAATAATGTGAAATTCATCTATTGGTCATTTTTGACCACAAGATCTTTAGTGTTACTTATTTCGTAGCAGGGTAACGGTTAATCAGAAAATTCCAATTCTTTGAGTAAATCATAACTAATACATATAAATTAAAGTCACAAAGGAAAACATGTTTAAAGGTTTAATTTAACAAGATATTTGAAAAATAATATTCGATTTGGTCAAAAATGACGCGAGGGACGGATACAATTTATACGAAATTTTAGGTTTGTGCAAATGCCTATAAGCTAACGAATATGTGTACAAACCTTCAAGTTGATTGGTCCATTACTTTTTGAGTTACATTCTACGGCGCGCAAGAAAACACATTTCAAGAAAAACTCGATGGAAGTTTTCGTTCTTGAAGAGAACGCATTACTTCGCATCTCTTCGGTGACTTTCTAGGGACCTTTAGCACTTTATGTTTGACTTAGGAAATATATTCTTAAGATACTAAATGAATGACAAACAGCTGTGAAGAAAACTACCTCATCTAGATAATTATCGAAAAGAAAAATTGGAGCTGCTTGTTGCTAAATTTCATTTAAATAATATAAAAAAAAAGTCAATTACCACAAAAGGGTTAGCACACTAAATAATAATGTTTGAAAACAAAAACGGTTGAAGCAAAGCTAAAAACTCCCAAAAATGGTTCAGCTAAAATTAATAATAATTGGTCAGGCATATGGCGTTTGGACGAAGGTTTCGTGTGGGCGAGAGATAAATTACTTCCATAGAGTGAGCATTTTAAACTCCCGGGAATTTTTTATTAATAAATTTCTTTATTTTTTCCCAAAATATAAACAAATTTGTTAGCGACCACGTTTCGAAGCGGTGCACGCACAAATTACCAACTAACTATTATTGGGAAATACTATTTTTGATCTGTGAATATTTTCTTTTTTTCCAGCGAATATTGGCGGCACTTCTGTCTAGGACTGCAGTTCAATGAATTCAATAATTTTACTTTTGACACTAAGTTTGTTTAAATCTCCTTTATGTTGCTGGTGGGTAAAATGTGTGTTCGCTGGAAATTCTCGCAGAAACTTGAAATGAGTGTTGCTCAGTATGGTTTGATGAGGGTTTAAATATTATTTAACACTTATATTAAAATTTACCCGAGAAGGTGAGATGCATTTTTCCAATCAAGTAAGCCATGCCAAAATAGCACAACGTTGAATTTGTCTTGAAGAATGTAACAATTTCAGTTCAAACTATTTAGATAAGAATTTACGGTTATACACCTACATAAAGATATATCTATTTAGTTACTGGCAGATATTAAATAGGCCTGGTTGAGGTACCGTTATTAACGCCTTGTGGTTCGATCGAGAGACTCAAATAATTGTTAAATTTTTCCCCACACCTCTAAATATTTACCATGGCGAGGTAAAAATCAACGGTTTATATCCAGTATATCCACCCATGTTGCAAGTAAGGTATCCAGTTTTTAACCGAAAAACAATTCCAGCAATTTCGAGATTGAATGTTCTCGAGTCCGGAGTACTTGAATCAATTCCAGAATTGTTTTTTTAAATAATCTCTAATAAAAAAAAACAACAAATTTCTTTTATTTCGTTTAAATTGTAGATATTTCTATAATTAATGCTCATTTGTATGAGCGATACTAAAGATCAGTTACGATTAGGATATACACACTTTTTAGAATTTATCAAATTTATGGAATTTGTAGTAATTATTAAACAGATTCTTTAAATTAAAAATTCTTTACAGCTATAAATTTTATCAATCCTATAAATTCAGTCAATTCTGCAGTTTCTATAAAGCCTAAAAATCCAATAAGTTTCATAAAGTGCATAAATTCTTTAAATTCTGTAAGTTTGATAAATTTCATAAATCCAATAAATGCTATAAATTTTATAAATTTTAATATCCCGATAAACTATAAAAAAATTTTAATTTCTGAATTTGCACGAAACAGTGAAATTCGCAAATTTTACGAAATTACAGTGAAATCCATAAATTTTACAAAATTTATAAATTATATAAATTTAATGAACAATATAAATTCTTCAAATTTTGTAGGTTCTGTAAGTTCTATTAATTGTTTCACGTGTGTCTGTTTTATAAATTCTAGACAATCAAATTTTACTTGTTTTACAGATAGAAAATGTCTATAAATTCTATAACTTCTATAAGTCCACTAAATTTTAAAAGTTCTATAAATTTTATAAATAAAGTTTAAAAATTCAGAATTACTTTAAATTCTGCGAATCTCATAAATTCTTTAGTTCTTATTCTATAAAGTCGATAAATTCTATAAATTTTTAAAATCCAATAAATTCTATAAATTTTATAACTTTTCTAAATTCTACAAAGTCTATAAATATTATAAATTTTAATATGTTTATAAACACTATAGATTCTATAAATTTTATGAATTTTATAAATTCCATCAATTCTATATATTATATAAACTCGAAAAAATCTAAAAATTCAATAAATTTTATAGATTCTATGAGTTATATAAATTGTTTCAAGTCTGTTAGTCCTATAAATTTTATAAACCAAAATTTTTCAAAATTCTATGAATAATTCTATAAATTCTATGGATACGATTTAAAATTCCGTAATTTCTTTAATTCCTATATAGATCTCCTTAAATCTATAGTTATTAACAATTCTGTAAATTTTATAAGACTATACCACGCTAAATTAAAATTTTTAATTTTTAAAGCATTAAAATAAATATTTACAACAATTACTACGTAATATTAATTTGTAATATTAAGCAAACGGTTAATTACGAATTATTCTGTATCTTTGTATTATTCCCCTTCTCAGTAAACAAATCAAAATAATTGATAAAAGATCAATCAGTCTGTGTTAAAATAAAATATTTGTACAAGTTAAAAAGTGTAGTTAATAGTTATTTATGGTACTAGTGAGTAAAACGAGATATTATCCATGAGGGATAGGTTTGTCCCACGAGGCGATAGCCGAGTGGGACATTATCCCGAGTGGATAATATCTCTTTGCTCACGAGTGGCATACAACGTTTTATTCAATTTGGTTGAAATAAATGTAAATAATCCTAAATTAATAAGAAATAGTTCCATTTTGGGTTTTCACAGTGTATCATTAAATTTTGAAATACATTTTATCATAGTGACCGTTTTTTTAAATTTATGTGACGTGTTTCTTTGACGTAAATTACAAAATCTACGAATAATTTTCCAATGACTATTCAATATTTTGTTATGCAAAATATAACTCACGTTGTCCCTAGCAGCGTGGATTATACAATACCAATGGGTTATTTGACATGTTCTATATTTGAAATCAGTTTAGTTATCGGGCTATTATGTATCAAAATTGGATAAATTATTTTTTGTTAAGCCTACTAGCGATTGTAGAAGCCACTACGAGTCTAATGAAGTCTATACAATTTATAAGTCCTACATGTTTATAAATCAAATAATTTTTATAAAAATTAAGAATTTTATAAATTCGTTAAATTTTATAGATACTATAAATTGTTTTAAGTCAGTCATTGCAAATTTTACTTATTCTAAAAATTCTATAATTGGTGTAAATTCTATAAATTTTATAAATTCTTTAATTCTACAAATTTTATAAATTCAAAAATTTCGATAAATGCCATAAACAATAACAACTCTGTAAATTCAAGAATTTCTATAAATTTTATAATTTCTGCAGTAATTGTAATTATTATAAATTTTAATATGGTTATAAAACCTATAAATTCCATCATTTCTATAAATTACATAATCTCCCCAAATTCTATTTTATAAATACTTTAAATTTTACAGATTCAATGGGTTCTATAAATTGTTCAAGACTATCAGTTCTCTAAATTCCACACACTCAAATTTGACTTATTTTAAAAATTCAGCAATTGCTATAAATTCGATAAATTCTACAAATTTTTGTAATTCTAAAAATTCTTTGAAGAATCGAATAAATTCTGTAAATCTTATAAACTTTATTATTTCTATGAATTCTATAAAGCCTAAAATTTAGTAGATTAGGTTAGGTTAGTTGGAGTTGAACAGAATGAATCCCCTTCACCGTTACTGGAACCAGTTAGAGCTGTTTAAGTACCGTAAAACATTGCGCATCTTACTGTTTTCGAGATCCGACAGGTTGCCCATCTTGAACTTGTAAACTATAGTCCCCTCCTCCTCCTCGTCCAAATAGCTTCCACAGAAGTCATTTGCGTCTAAATTGAGCCATCTTGCATTCTCTCCAAAAAGGCAGTTGACCTATAACCATTCTTAATTTATGAGAGCCTAATGCTCCAGTACACCCCAAGTCTAGTTTTGACCAGACTTTCCAGTTTATGCGCTGCCGTACGACTCCCCAGACTTGCTATTTGCGGTTGCAGAAGGTGACACATTCAGTACGTTTGTAAAATAATTTTAATAATTTTATAAATTTTTTAATTTATTTAAATTTTGTAGATTCTATAAGTTTATAAATTGTTTTAAATGATACAGTTCTATAATGGTTTTCCATTTTATTTTTTGCTAAAATTCCCTAATTTTTATTCATAAATACTATAAATTCTTTGAATTCTGTAAATTTAATACAATCAATGAATTCTATAAATTTTGTTAATTCAAAAGCTTAAAACGTTGAAAATTCCACAATTTTACACAAAATTTGTTTTCATACTCACTTATTATTAAATGAATAAGATGGAAAAAATATCGACAACATTTTAAAACAAAGATTTAATTGCTACTGCGCTTTAGTATCGTTCGCACAATTGGCCTCAAGCCACTCCCATGTATAAGATACAATTGGGGGTACTGGGGCCACCCACAAAAAACAGGGTCACAATGAAATAAATCGGCACTGGTACATCATCGACGTAAGAGACACATTCACAATTAAGTAACGACAATACACCGTCTCACCTAGAGGGATTTATAAGGAAGAGTCTCCCTGAGCTAAAGATTGCCAAAAATGATCGCCCCTAAGCGTCTAAGTGACCATTTTCTGTTAACAGCCGACATCACCTATCAAACTGTTACTGTCCTGATCTAGAGAAGTCCGGAAAATTTAAATATTACCATGCTACACCTTTATAGAAAATCCTTGAGACTTACAAATTGGGCAATTGAAAAGGCGTTTTCAACCCCTCTATAATAATTCACCAATATGAAGAAAACATCAACATTTTTAGTCTAATATAACCGTGTAGTATTTCGTTTTAAAGGTCTTAAAAATGAAGTATTTTAGGTGGTATAGTTGGCGAGGTCTACAAGAATACAGGACTATAGGATAAGGTGAAAAATTATTTTTGATGTGAAAACATCTTTAGCGGCAGGAGTAAGTAAAAAATTGTATAGAAATCGGGTTACGGAAACAAAAATGCCGAACAAAAAATATTGCTGGTATGTGTGAATATCGATAAGAACAAAAAATAAATAAAACGTAAAATCAATGCAAAATCTACGCATACACATGCAATATACAACATCATCCGGCATTTCAGAAACATCGTGAGCCGAATACAAAAAAAAATCTAAAAAAAAACCGCCTACTTTAATTTATTTTGTTGTGAAAATATCTGCTGCAGCAACAAGTGTTTTTGAAAATGAAAATTACATACGAGTCACAGGACCACAAATTATGATTGTGTAGTGTAACAGTTATTTACTTCACAAGGGCGATAAATGAGTTGTTACAGTACGAGTTCGATGTTTATTTGATAATTTTGAACGAGTACTGTAACGATCATTTAACGTACGTGTAACTTAATTTTGCTTTGTTCAGTGAGTTTGCCGTGACCATTTACTACTATGGAGGTTTAAGTAATTAACTTAACAGAACTGTACTTTGCTCATGCTCAATTAATGTCAGTAAGGTTCGTCCTCCAAATTCAAAATAGAATTATAACTTACTGACTTTTATAACCAAAAATGTACCTTAGTTTAAATACTGAGCGAACAACATCCATCTTTATGGAGGGGTTTCTGAGCCTTAACGGAATGGTTTGGAATGATTCAATTAACATTTATATAAAAAAGTTTTCACATAAATCTTGTGCGAGTTGAGGGTGAACTCACTCGTTGTTTTTTTTTTCTAGACTTAATATGTCATGACGAGTACAAAAGAACAATTTTTTTTTTCAACCCAAAATTCATACAATCCTGAAACAATTCTAAAGTATCTTTATATCTTTATTAGGGGTGTCCGGCAATTAAATTTTGTTTTATTTTGGAATATTGAAGAAACTGTTTAGCCTACATAATTCCTTAATTTTACTTTGAGTAAGTAATACATCATTTAGTGTCGATTAGCAAAAAAATATTAAGTAAAAAAATTCTTTACTCGTTTACTTACTTAGACTAACCTAAACTAAATGTATCTCGCCCACATATGTATAGTTACTCAATCTCCTTGTTAGAATTTTAAGGTTTAAGAAAATCATTGTTTCATTTGGCATTTTCGAACTTTGATTGAGTCATTGAATGACTGATTACAAGAAATATGAGCACGTTTCTTCCACGAAAAATTTACCACAATAATATCTTGAGCCGATTAACTGATTTGAAGAAGCGGGTATTAACAAAAAAAAAATTCTAAAAAATCATGTTTACTCCTACCGCTGTGTACAAATCGAACAAATATCCCCCACGATAAACTTATCATTCAAGAAAGAAGAAGCTTAGATATACAATCTCAAACTCACAAACTACTTGTAATAAACATTCCGAAAGCTGTACTTTAAGGTAAAGCGTAACAGCTATAGTAGTGATATTATAAATTATCCGGTGGGTAGTGAATTTGACAACAACAACTTCCTATTAAGAATATTGGTAACAATAACATGAATATACTGGTTAATTAAATATTTGATGTGATCAGGGGTATTTAAACGAAAATTGTATAATCTGAAACCCAATAACTTAAAATAATTTCGTCGTTATATGTTTTTGTCTTGTTCTGAAGTTAAAAGCTTATAAACCTCTGTACAATTCAGTAAAATTAAAACTATATTACATGTTCACACATCTTTTAATTTGGAATGTTAAACGCAACCCCAAAAATCACAAGTAATTGCAATTTTTGTGAATTTGACAACAACAACATTTGCTAAAGGATTTTGACAACAACAACATACTTTTACCGATTTATTAATGATTTGAAGAGATATGATGATTAATCAAAAGTTGTAAAATCTGAAACCGAATTGTTAAAAATAATTTGGTCATTATTTGTCTTTATGTATTGTAGTTCTAAACTAAAAACTCATAAAGCTTGTTACAATTTGTAAAATTAAAATGATTTTACATGTTCACACATTCTTAAATTGTGTAAATCTTCAAAGCTACTCCGAAAATCACAAATTTTTGCAATTTTAGTGGATTTGACAACAACAACATTTGATAAAGGATTTTGACAACAGCAACAAGCTTTTACCGGTTTATTAATGATTTGATGAGATCTGGTGATTAATCGAAAGTTGTAAAACCTGAAACCGAATTGTTAAACATAATTTGGTCTTTATTTGTCTTTCTGTAGCTCTAAACTAAAAAGCTCATAGAGCTTTGTACAATTTTTGAAACTAAAATGATTTTAAATGTTCACACATCCTTATATTATGTGAATGTTAAAAGGTACCCCAAATCACAGAAAATCACAAGTTTTTTCAATTTTAGAGGATTTGACAACAACAACAGTTGATAAAGGATTTCGACAACAACAACATGCTTTTACCGGTTTATTAATGGTTGTATGAAATCTGGTGATTAATCGAAAGTTAGACAATCTGAAACCGAATTGTTAAAAATAATTTGGCCATTACTGGTCTTTTTATAGTTGTAAACTAAAAAAGCTCATAAAGCTTTGTACAAATTGTAAAATTAATATGATTTTTCATGTTCACACATTCTTAAATTGTATGAATGTTTAAGGCTACTCTGAAAATCACAAATTTTAGCAATTTTAGTGGATTTGACAACAACAACATTTGATAAAGGATTTTGACAACACCAACCTGCTTTTACCGGTTTATTAATGATTTGATGAGATCTGGTGATTAATCGAAAGTTGTAAAATCTGACATCGAATTGTTAAAAATAATTTGGTCATTAAAAATGACTAAACTAAAAAGCTCATGAAGCTTTTTACAATTTTTAAAATTAAAATACTTTCACAAATCCTAACATTGTGTGATTGCCAAAAACCTACGACGAAAATCACAAGTTTTTGCAGTTTTAGTTAATTTAACAACAACAACCACATGCCTATATCAGTTAATTAATGATTTGATGTGATCAAGTCTTTAAAAGAAAATTGTAAAATGTGAAACCAAATTGTTAAAGACAATTGAGTCATTATTGGTTTCTATTTAGTTCTAAACTTAAAAGCTCATAAAGCTCAGATTATTATTGTAAAATTAAAATCATGTTACATGTTGAAATATCCTTCAAATGTAAGAATGTTAAGCGCTACCCCGAAAATGACAAGCATTTGCAATTTTAGTTGATTTGATAACAACAACTCTTAATACATATTTTTGACAACAACATCATGCTTATTCGGGTTAATCAAAGAATCTTATGTGATCTAGACTTAAAAGCTTATAGAGCTCAGTACAATTTTGCAAAATTAAAATGACCACACATCGTTAAATTGCATTTATGTTAAACGGAACCCCGAAAATCACATTTATTTCCAATTTTAGTGGATTTAGCAACATCAATATCTGAAAATAATTCTGACAATAACAACATGCCTAGACTGGTTAAATAATTAGTTTGAAGTGAACTGGTGAACTAATTTATCCACCATTAATTTTTGTTTAGTTCTATACTGAAAAGCTCATATAGCTCTATAAACTTTTGTCAAACTAAAATGATGTTCACCCGCCATAAATTGTATTAATTTAAATAAAAGGTTTCCGCGTTAAGCAAGTAATGGGCTGATTTAGTCAAATGAAGTTTAATGCCAAGTCAAACGAAGCACCGATAGCCACAAGTGGCTGGCATCTGCCTTTGAGACATCATATAGTAAAGGGTGATGCAGTTTACCGTATGTTTTCAGATAAATTCCCTCACTTATTAGTAGCGCTTCTAAAGTGAGGTTATTTGAGCTTCTCAACGAAACTTCACAATGTGGAACAAGTTTCCTGCTAACAAAGTTTACATTGGAGTAGATTTATGAAATGTTGTGTATTCACTTGGCCAAGTCAAGGATCATCTTGTAGATTTGCTTCCGCTGGTATATTATCTTAATTTTGGTTAGGGCTGTGCCATTTTTAATGCAAATAAAACACAATAAGCATGATTATCTCATCTTGCTGACTTTCAAAGAACGGAAAACCCTTATTATTTTGTGTTTTGCAATTCAACCTGAACGTTCTTGAATGTCACTAAAACTTCAAAAATTTTAAAATTGAAATTCTGTGAATTTTCAAAATTTTGAAATCTGAAAAATTTAATATTTTTAAACAATAAAATTCTTGTCCGTATCCAATAACGTGGGATAATATTTAAAATGTCAAATGCTACTTTAAGCCCCTACTACTTTTGGAATGATAGTGGGTGAATTTTGATTTTATTAATGCAAACCAGAAGTATGCTAATTAAGTTTGATATGTCAAAATTTGTGTATTAATTAGCTAATAAAAACCAATTAATTATCAAAAATAAAATCATGGCTAAATTGTAGCCAATAACATATTAATTCCATTAAGCATTAGCATATTTTAGACACCTATAGATAAGGAAATTAATTTTACCTGAAATAAAACTAAAACATCAAATGTTTGAAAAATTTGTCCCATCTAATATCGATTGCGGTATAACCGGTATAAATACAAAATGCCGTTAAATTGTCATAAAGATTAAATGATAAATTAAGACGTTTTGGCTATTGACGTTGTTGTTGTTGTGGTTGTAAGGAATAAAAAATAACGGAAAAATGTAATAAAAATTCACCTGTTGATATGAATTCCGTGAATTTTTTTTTATTGTCGTCTCTAGATAATCATCGCTTCATACAAAAAAAATACAAAACCAATAAATTTTTTTATAATTTTGGCATCATTATTTGGCACAATAAAGGAATACCAGCTATAAAAATATTTTCTTACTCACGACTCATCTTTATTTTTGTATTACATAATATAAAATCAATTAAAAAAAAATTTTGTAACACGATTACAACATCAAATCGTGTACAACAAATAAATTTCCAAATTAATTTTCGTTTAAAAATGCGATAAAAAGAGTGCGATTTTCAGTAAAAATATGTTAAATAAATTAATCATTATTACCTGTAGTGTAAGCAATGAAAATCCAATTTTCTTATACATCATCTCCTCGTTGTTGAGCGCTATCTCGGTTATAGTATCTGGAAAGACAAAAAAATTAAAATTTATTATTGAAATTGCTCATAAATCGATTACCAAAATAATACAAAAGTAAGATAATTGCTTTGCGATTTATATGTATCCTTGCTGTCGCGCATATATTGCGCGGATAATCGTTTTGTGTAATTCTGTTTTACACAAAATTTGGCTCCAATGTTTATACTCGTGTAGTATGTGAGTAAACAATGTATGTATATGTATATAAGCAAAAATTTGGTTCATCGTTGAGTTCACATAAACATAAAATTTCGTACGTATACGACATTGTATAATACAGACATTGTAATGTTTTATGATGCTTCGCGTCTTTAGCAACCAACAAAACACAAAACAAAAAAAATTGTTAAATTGATTTTTTTTTTGAGGTGCCTTCTCCCTTGTATCGTAAACAAAATTGAATTAAATTATGTATGTTAAGATAGTGACTGAATCAATGACATATAATTATAGGTTACGAATTTAGCATTTATTCGTATATGATGATGCCATAATTAAGTACAAATCATCGGAACGCTATATCATTAAATTTATAAAAGCGATATTACGTGTCATTATGATTATTATCGAGATAAGCGTAATCGTTTTGATCAGATTAATTGAATTTTGGTATTTTTAAATTTCATCGCAATTATTTTAAATACGCGGTTTAATAATTTTTGGGGTAATTTGAAATCAAAAGTTCATCAGGACACTTATCGATGTAAATTTACATTTTTTTTTGGTCAACTGATAAAAATTTCTTCAATGTCTTTTATGCCTTAATTAGTACGATCTGCACATGTTAATGTTTCATTATTATTTTAAAACAAACGTATAAATTGTTCTATATCCAAGCTCATATTAAAAAAAAAAAACTGGAAACTTTCAAGATATAGCTAATGAACTTTGAAGAAAAGCAAATTACAACAGGCTTGTGTTCAGTTTGGTTAAACTTTTAATTTCTCGCTTAATTTTAGCTAAGAATGGTACCTACTTTCGAACTACTACTGTGGCGAATTTAACCAGCATCGCTAAGTTCACCTAAATAAATGCATGCATTCACTGGCGGGTGCCAAACAAAAATTCCAACAAGCCTTTTCCAACAGAGAATGCACAATTTAAAATTTTGTGCTTTGCAACCTTTTTCCAAACTAATCGATTAATTGCTACTGGTCTCCTACATTTTATACAGTGGTTCCACCAAATTATTCTTAATGGGGAATAATGGGGTAGGATCAGAATTTCAAAAACAATTCAAACATGTAAAATTTGCGAACTAAATTGCAACGTCACAAACTTTTTTTTTTCAGAATCTGAAGGTTTGTTGATATAACACATATTAAAAGATAATTCCGGGTTTATACACTTATAAAAACATCAAGGAATACTGTAGGGCACCAGATAAAGGATTTTGATATGATTTAGCTAAATATTTAGAATGGCTTCTCCTGAATACAAAAATTAGCTACAAGACAAATTATGCGGTCATTTAATTATGGTCAAACCTGTACCACACAAAAACGATTATGGAAGTCTGGATGTATGTATAATACTCTCAAACACTTGTTGTATCCTTCGACGTCCTTGTTTCTCTTCAAATCCCTAAATTTTTTAGCGGTAATGCAAAATTCAGGAGGGACCCGAAAAATATTAATTTTAATAAAATTTTATTCGAACGCCAGCCCAAATAATCCTTCAGGCCGTAATTTAATATTTTAAGGTTAGGCACTCTTCTCCGAAATAAAATTTCACTAAAATGCATCGACAAATGCGTGTGTTCTATTGGGTACTGGAGGTGAAGAAAACTGTCTGGGTTGGCTGTGTATAGAAAACCAAAATTGGTTAATCTAATTTTTGATTTATTCCCATTAGTATGAGTAGTGTTCCAAAATATTTCTTGCTGACTTTTATATTAAATATTCTGATCTCAGTCCTACCTTATGGCAGACACATTTATAGGATTTACAAAATATTGCAAGGTATGCTGAATTAGGTATAGGTATATACAAATAAATTAGACGAACATCATTTTTGATTTAAAGTTCCAACCCAAAAATATCCTGAATTTGAGCCATGGTTTAATTTAGAAATCCGATGCTGGATTATATGGCCGAAGGAATTTTCCGGAAGCGGAATTAATCAATTTTATATTAGGAACTACTTAAAGATTCTAATTAACATCTCAAATTTACCCCACCTGGTTTAGTGGATTGGTTAGCTATGTAAAAAAAGAAAACAATGTTTCTTATAAATGGCATCAATCAAAATATCATTATAGTTATATTTCGCAGTATTTCTTGAATTTGGCTCTTATTTTAATTAACAAATCCGACCCCAAATGGGGTGGCCCAAGAAATTTTCAGAGCGTGAATGCGGTTTTGTATTAGGAACTACTAATAGAATCGGATTAATGGCTGAAATATAAAGTTTCACTCAAATCCATTGACAAACTTGCTTCATTTTGTGCTATAATCTGGAAATGTACTAAGGCCTTAAGTGGTTTTGGAAGTGAAAAACTAATCCTATTTCCCCAAACTTGTTTTCTAATAACCAAAGTGTCATTATAGTGTGTTGCAATATTTATTGAATTCTGGTCATGTTTTATTTAAGAAACTCCACCTCTGCCCCAAATGGAACTGCTCTGATTATGTACAAATTCCATTGAAATTTATTGTCTGAATTAACCAATATATTTGATAATCAATGAATCAGTTGTAAGTAGCACCTCCATATTATGAATCAAATTAGCGATTTTACAATTTTTTTTAGAAGAAATTTCACCTCGTGCATGTTTTGTGACAAGTCGTCGCCACCAAACCAATTTCATATAGCATCTTTTTTAAATCCAATACATAACATATTTCGAGACTTAACAACTGACCTGTTTTTTTAAGGCAATTTTTTCAGATTTCGTCCAACAGTAGTCATTTTTGACCTAGTCACCCTATAGGTATCTACTGTGGTATCGTCTGGTAATGACATTTCTTTAAATTCTACCAAAGTATCTTTCAATTCTCAGAAATTAGCTTTGTGAATATTACGAACATGATCGCATATTTGACATGTCATAATTGGAACATATGCCAAAATTATGCTTTTTAAAATGTAGAGGGTTCGAAGCTAAAATTGCTTTAAGATGAATTTTCCATTTACTATGATACTTATACGGTTTCGCTGATTTGGGTACTCTTCTCTATACGAGAAAAACATAAAATATCTCAAAACGATAATCTAAAATTTTCTGTGATTTCATGGACAGTTGTAGCCGCGTTAAACAAAGATTAAGCTCGTACAGCATATTGAGCTTAACGCTTTAATATTAAAATAGATAAAGAGCTCCTAAATCAGTAAATTAATTACTAAAAACCATTTTACTATAAATTGCTAGATCG
The DNA here is from genome assembly GCA_963556165.1 of Tipula helvola. Classification (NCBI taxonomy): domain Eukaryota; kingdom Metazoa; phylum Arthropoda; class Insecta; order Diptera; family Tipulidae; genus Tipula; species Tipula helvola. The sequence goes on along the minus strand of OY744483.1, from coordinate 296,063,580 downwards.
TGATTTTTTTCAACACAAAAGACCAACAATTATTTATGTCTAATGTCTAAGGGCCGATTGTATGAACACCGCTAAATGAAAAAAAATCCGAGAGTAATGATTAATCACTCACTACTCAAGGATTTTACTTTTCGTCGATTGTATGAACGTTGCTAAATAAAAATTTAGCCTCTCGTTTATTGCAGTTTTATAGCAGTTTTTTGTATTACTGGCAATACTTTTCTATGACGTTTACTTTGTTGATGTTTATAAAATTTTTTTTTTGTTTATTTAGAGGAAAATAAAATTTCAATTTCCGAATTTGGCATTTTCTTTCTTGTAGAGTCCATTTTTAATCAATACGTTTTTTTATAAAAATGTCTCATTTGTATGATACACAACATTTGAAATGTCAAAAAAACAAAAACAAATTTTTTTAGTCTCTGATTTAATCACCAAAAAGAGAAGATAACACGGATGGTAATAAAAATCATCGATTAATTTTCTGATTTAGCATTGTTCATATAATGCAAACTATGCTAAATCAGCGGATTAATCATTTATCCTTGGTCATACAATCGGGCCTAACTATCGTATATTTTGTATGTTCTTCCTTTTGACTAGAAATACTCTCCAGAAAATTTGAAACGTACTCTGTTTAAAGTTTTCAGGGCGACAGCACTGTACTTGTAAGTTGTGTACTTAGGCGCGGGCCTGGTGGAAAAGGTGTATTACCCGACAAACAATCTCAATATTTAGTACTGGAAAATAACTGATGAGGGATTGGAGGACCGAACGGTTTTTTGGCAGACTTGACTTTCCTCAAGTACTGGAAAAAAAACCGTATTTTGGAACACCTTGGGTGGGCTCTAATGTCTGAACGAGTGCCGTAGGTTGTTTTAAGGTCAAATTGTCTGCAATTTGTAAGTGACATTCTCCGTAAATAAACTGTTATTTTGTGGGTTTCAGATACCGTCCTTTCTCCCATAATATGTAAGGGAAATTCTTGGATATAAAATCGTGCAATAGTCGAACATTTACTTGCGAAGTTTGCCGTTAATTAGCCATCCCTTTTCACCCCGTGCTGATTTAGCGAATTATTATATTCACCAAAAATAAAAACTCAAGGAAAATCGCTTTTTTTGTCGGGATATTTTACAGCCCATTTGACCGAAAAATGAAGGTGATTTTACCGGACTTAAACTGTCTATCTACGGTACGAATTAATTAAACATATCACTATTGATTTATAACCGACGTATAACTCTTCTTGCTTCAAACCATATAAATAAACCGTATTTGGGAATACCTTAGGGATTGATTAATAACCATTTAAACGGAATTTAATTGTACGTGCCAATCCAATTTTCATTTTACTAAAAATCTAATTTTATTAATATCTAATAGATACTATTGTTAAAAATTATTGTCTTTAATAATCTTTCATTAATAAGCTATGTAAATCTGTAATCAATACATTTACATTTTTTTTGACATCCGAAATAATCATCATTTAAATAATCTAGTTGTGTTCGCTTAATATCTACTTGTACCGTATTTTTTTAAATCGGATAGCCTTCGTGTAGATATTTTCTGTTTTGCTTTAATTTTTCAACTTACATTTTACGGTTTTGAAACCGTGATTGCTGTTGCGGTTAACAATTGTTTGTAGGGTCACTTGTTACCAATAATAAAACATTCTAAATGCGCGTTGACAAAACCATTCTAGATCCCAAAAACATTCTAGATCTCAAATAGAGGATCTATATAGGATCAAGATGCACAATTAAAGATTTTGGATTTATTTGACTCTCTCAATTTGCTGAGTTATAGTAAGAAAATACTCAAAAAATTCGAATTTCTATGAAAACTATGAAAATAACCAAACAAACCAAATGCGCGTTGCAATACAAGTCCGAAAACCTAACCTTATAAAGGATTTAAATAACCGCTTTCGCACAATTGCAGATTTTGAATTTTTTGGTTAAGAATTTCCTGATTTATAGTATTGTTTTGAAAAAAAAAAAACGAATTTCCTCTGAAAGTTATGGAAATAATCAAGCAAACTAAATGCGCCTTAATTCAACAAATACAAGTTGCGAAACCTATTTTAAGAGGTATCAAGAACCGCAACCGAAAAACAATCGCAGATTTAGATTTTTTTGTTTGGCTCAAAATATGGTAATTAACTAATTATCTATTCGTGTAGACAATGTATGTAGACAATTCAAAAAGTAGCGTCGACAATGTAGACAATGCCGCAAGAATATATGTTCCCATATAAATTTGACAAGCTCACAAAGTTTTAAGTTTAAATACCTGTTCAGCTAAGTAATCCTTTTTGTAAAATTATTGTCGGTCCTAACTATGTCATCTTCTTTTTTGTTCTGGCGCACCAGAACCCCATAGAAAACCTACGAAGAGTATCATTTAGAAAAGGGGTTAACCAACAATTCCAGATGGTTAATGACATGAGAATAATGATTGAACTTGCCTGAAGCTGATAGAAGTGTGTACATTTTCCAAAAAGTAGTGAGCGGAACTTCCAAGAAGATATGAAATACAGCAAATTCCCGATTTTTTAGCAGTACTAATCCAAGTGGTACTAATCAATTTGGATTTATATTTTTTCGAAGAAGCGTTAACATTTTTCTTTTATTATACTGAATTTAGTTTTATCGAAAGATGCTTTAAATAAGTATTTGGTTAACCGGTGGGTTCGCCAGTTAGCATCGCGGTAGCTAACCTACTTACATATTATATTGAGACTAAAGTGTTGGAATCATCTTCGATTAACCTATTTTCTTTTATCGGTATGTAAACGATGTTATTGCAGCTGTACCAAATTCTGAAATTAATATTTTTCTTAGTGATTCCAGTAAATATACTCCGCAAATAAAATTTACGTGCAAAATTGAAAAAAAATCTGTTAGTTTTTTAGATAAGATGGTTATGTGAAATGAGGAAGGGAGTTGGCCTGATAAAAATGGTTTTCCAAAAAGTATAATATACTAGAACATAAACAAGGCTATCGACAAGTACAACAGACGTTTAGAAAGTAACTCCGATTTATAAAATTTAAATGTCGAAATATTCGATAGATTTGTATTTTCAGTTCCATATGTATGGAATTCTAAAAATGGGAATAACAAAAATTCTTTTCGAAAAAATTAAATATGCTGTTCAAAATTATGATATACAAATTGTTGGTAGAAGTTTAAGCAAGTTTTTGGTTACAAAACTGAAAATTTCAAATTCCTTTAGAGATACGGTCTAATTTGCTGTATGAGTTGAAATGTTCTTGTGGCGGAAAATATGTAGGACAGGCAAAGCAACTTTTTAAAAATAACAGAACCAACGAATTCATGATTCCATTTTCGACTTTAAAAAATCGCATAGTAGGTACCGTTACAAATCATGTAAGGGACAATCGCATTTCAAACACAAATTTTTTAAATATCCAAGTAATTTTCAAATTTTTGTTACACCATTAAGATAGTAAGATTTAAATCCAAGAAACAATTATGTTTCTTATTTTTAGTATTTCTTCGTATCCCTTAGAAGCGATGTTATATATTTCATTTATTTCTTTTGCTAATGGGAAACAAAGGTTTAGCTTGTTTTGGTCCCCTGTGCTTTCTATTAAAGATACTAGCTTTACAGAAGTTAGGGACGGAAGTTACATTGTCTACATATTGTCTACATTATCTACGTCAACGCTGTTGTTGATCAGCAACCTATATGCGCGCTTCCATACAAAAAATACAGGTCACGAAACCTATCTTTAAATATATCAAGAACCACAATTGCTTATTTGGGATTTCTTTGGCTTAGAATTTGCTGATTTATAAGGTGATTTTCAAAAAAATAGAATTTCCTCTGAAAGGTCTGAAAAAAATCCGGCAATCTAGCTGAGCCTTGGTACGACAAATACAAGTCCGAAAACCTATCTTTATAGCTATCAAGAACCGCAATCAGAGCATAATTACAGATTTTTGTTACAGAAATTTTACAGATTTATAGTAAGGCGGTTTTCAAAAAAATTAATTTTCTTCTAAATGTATGGAAATAATCAAGCAGTTTAAACATGCCTTGGCACAACAATTTCAGACCCCGAAACCTATCTTTAGAAGTATTTAGAACATACTTTGCTAATTTACTGAGGTGATTTTAAAATAAAATACAAAATTCCTTTTTGCATCCTTAATGCGCGCTAGCACAAAAATTACACGTCCCGGAACCTAACTTTAAGGTTATCAAGGACCGTAATTGGAACCATTATTGTGGGACGTAGATTACGTGATGTAGACTACATTTTTGTCTTCACGTAGATAATTCCTTGTACACAATAATCCTTTGTCAACCCCAGTATCTACTTGTAGACAATGTTGGAAAAGTGTCTTGGAAGTCGTTAATCAATTATTTACTAAATCGTTTAATCTAAAATGAATTGAGCTCATAGTATGAGTGCGTCTACTTACAATGGTTAAAGCTACATATGTATATGGCATTTAGATTGGAAGAAGAGTTCGAACTCAAATAGAGGGAGGAAGCGAACCGGAATTTATGAGAGCAAAGTTTATTACGATTAGTGAGAATTATTTTCGTTCGAAATTTGAGCCGGATTCTATCTTCCATATGTAAGTCACACCTCACACGGCATGAAACAATAAAACGTAATGGTTAAATAAATCGACCCTTTAACCGGTGTATTTTATCGATTTGGTCTCATTCATTAAATAAGTACAATAGAAGATAATTTCGAATCGAGAAACAAATAAAACTGTTACTTACAGTTACTAGCTTACTTTGAAACAAATAAATAAAAATTCACGCAAGCTAATTTCAATTCAAATTATATTTATGATTTTAAAAAATCAAACATACTCGTATTAGAATTTTGTGTATTTCAGAATAAATCAGAATCATGTTCGTCCGGTATTTAATTTACGATTCTGAATAAAAAGTAGTGATGCACTAATTTCTTAGCCCGTTCAAAGATTAACCGAGTACCGTATAAACGTTGGTCGAATACATTTCCTTCCTACCGATTCTGCCAAAACTTCGGAAAATTTTTTAGATGTTTTGAAATCATCGCAGTCAAGCGCCCTTATGATTATAAAAAGATTTTCTCCCCATTAGAAGTGTGCAACATAGAAACAACAGTTTTTGAATTGCTGAAATAATTTTTCTATCCGTCGATCTGTAAAACTTAATTTAGATTCATAGATGACTTAGTGATGAAAGACACCTTTTATAAACATTGTCAAGTAATGTACCAGAAAGTGCTTTCCTATCAGAAATTTTATCAGTAGGTCTACTATGTATTCCGATCTGTAAGTAAATTTTCCCGAATTCAGAAATTTTGTATAGAGAAAAAAAAGAAAATCAAATTTATTTCATAGTCAAAATGAACTTTCAAATCGGTTTTACTTTCAGATCGGAATACACAGTAGACAGGTCGTATTTTCCCAATAAAATTTTTAAAGTGAACAGAATGCACTAACATTAGTGGGTAGATTACAACTAAAAATTAATGTTGATAGAGCGCAATTTAACTTACCTCCATCCGTGACACTCGATTTGTCAACAAAATTAGAGAGTGGGTTCAACCATTCAAATATCGATAATGATGGTGAAGTACTACCGGATGCTGACGAAAAAAAAAATTTGTTGATGACTGTAGTCTTGGTAAGGTAAATATATTGTCACTTAATAAATTTCGAGATAGAGATGGCTATGAATAGATTTCAGGTATTCACTAGCAACAATTTCATATTGGAATAATCTCTATCCTGCAATTTTGGAATTAATATTTACTTTGGTCTAAAACGATCGGAAGTATTGAAATTCTGTCAAAAATGACCAACAATTTGGTTGGTATAAAACCACTTTCCTCATGTTTTGAAAGTCCCTCAGTTTGAAAAAGCAACAACGGACGTCTGATTGTCTGAATGTCTGTACCCATGGTACCTATCTCTAGAACGGCTTGTCCGATTTGGAATTTCTTAAATTTTAGTGAAGTGGAGTTGAGTTGAGGTTGGATTAGGGTTTAGGGAGGTTTAATCTTTAGAATATTTGTAAGAGTTGACAATGAGCCAGGGGCTCGAAGCTATAGTCCTTAAGAGATTTCAGAAATAATTATCACTACAAGAAAGTAATTTCCATGTTTGTTTGTATTTGCTTTCTAATAATATAATAAAGTGATTAAAATAGCACAATTATCGAGTTTTTCCAAAACAACAAAATTTAGAGAGCAGTTCAATCTATAAAATTATATAGTAAATTAAGTGTTTGTGTTTAAGTACAGTATATGTGTATGATATTTAAACAAAACCACAAGCCTTCACCAATTTGAACCAAATTTTACACAAATATTATTTAAGACTAAGAAAATGATAATTCGCAAAGCAAGCAGGTGAATTTGTCCAATAATACTGCTCTTAATTTGGGAAGATAAGTGCGATTTATTCACTTACAACTGTATTGAATTTATTTTCCAATTAAAACACCTTATTAACACTTTATAATAATTTTGGTTTTATACACTTTGGTTATTTCACTTCAAAAGCTAACTGCAGAAAAATCATAATTTTATAATGCTCCAGATCTCACTTATTTAGAAAAGCTACAATGTATCCTACTTTTTACTGTTTTATTAAAATATATGCCGCCTATAATTAAAGCATACATAATTATATCAAAATATTGCTATAATTCAGCCCCTAAATGGTAAATATCGCAAACATATGTATTGCGCCCAAAAGGTATTTGACTGTCGATAAATTATATAAATGAATTCATTTTGAGATTAAAATGAATAGTGCCAGACTTATTAATATCTACCAGCTAAGTTTCTTGTGTATATAAATTATATTCTAAATATTAATAAATACTTTTTCTATTTCAGCTTCTTGTTGCTACTGGAACGGAAAGGTAAGTGTTGTTATCATAAGCCTCCACTCTTTCTTGAGAAATGATAATCAGGTCCAAAGTTGCTACATATGAATTTCTCAAACTTCACCAATTTAGTTGATTTTTGGATCAAAATTCTTTTAACGATTATATTGATGGTAATTGTGATGGTAATATTGACGGTGTTATTGATGATGGTGTTGATTGTATCATGGTGATGACGGTTTGAATAAAAATGGAGTGAATTTGATGGTGATAGTTGTATGATGTTATGATGATGCGATAGTATGATGGTATGATGATATGAAGGTATGAATAATGATATGACGGAATGCTGGTACGATAGTACTATTGTATGGTATACTGGTATGCTGGTATAATGGCACGAAGGTATCATGGTATCGTGCTTATAATTATGGTGTGACATTCTGGTGCTATAGTGGTATGATATAATAGAATAATGTTATAATAGTGTGATGGTATGATAGTATGGCGTTATAATGGTATGCCGCTTGGATGGTATGATGGCATGCTACATAGTGTCATTAAATGGTGGTATGATGGTACGATGTTACGATGATATTATATGGTATGATATTATGAAAAGTTTGATGGATTGATGTTAGGATTTACCATCTATACCATGATACAATGGGCGCTTTCAAATCCACCAACTGTTGGAAGTATGTTGGGTAAAATCAACATGTTGAGATCTGAACACACTCGATAGATCAAAATGAATATGGCAATACTGATAGGGTAAATTTCATTTTTGCCATCATTTTATTTCTATGATACATTTAGCCATCAGTAAATTAGTTGTGTTTTTTATCGTGGTCGTTCGCAAATTTCAAATTGAGAGTTAATAAATTTAAATAATTTCGAATTTTCAAGGGTATCACCTCTAATTTGATCGATTTTTGTCATATTTATCACCCACAAAAACGAATTCATATTAATACTGTCTGATTCACTTTATTTTAAAAAACTAAATAATAAATCGCTGTTCAAGCTCATTTTATTCTTTTTGCGTGCACACTAATCGACATTTATTATAATTTTGACAAATGACCTATCAGTTGGATTCATGTTCGCATCATGATTGTAGCATATATCATAATATTGTGATACCGATTAGTAGCAACAACATGTTGACGGAACTGAAAACGCCCAATGGTATGATTTGATAGTTCGATATTACTAAGGTGCGATGGCAAGATTTTAGTTGGTTTCATGATATAGTGTCATTATGGTATTATAGAATAATAGTATTATAAATTGATTGTTTAGGTTATAGCGGTACGACGGTACGTATGCTGGTATGATTGTACGTTGTTATTATGGTATGATGATGAATAGGGTTTGAGTAGAAATCGAGTTTGATTTGACTAAGAAAGAAGTTCAGTTAAGAATTAATTTGGAGTCGAGTTTATGGTTTAGTGAAAGGTTCGACCGAGTTGAGTTCATTCACGGATGAATGTAGCTTTCGAATCGAGTTGATTTTGTGATTGAGTTAGCCAGTTAAGTAGGGAGTTGATCAGAGGGTTGAGATTTGGTTCGATCTAAGTTGAGTTAACTTTGAGTTAGGAATTTGTTAGCTTGCATTGGGGTTAAGAGAGTTGTTCCGTTGGAGAATTATTTAAGTGTTGATTTGGGCGTTAGGTTAAGGGATGATATAATTTTTGTGCCACAAAACACAAACAAACTCCGCGTGTTGCCAGACATTAGTAGACATGTTTGTCTAATATAAAGTGTAGATAATATACGTCTACGCGTAAAGGAACATCAGTGATCGGAATACAAGGACAGATCTTGATTTAAGTTTTGGCTAAGAATTTGGTGAATTATAGTAAAGAGATTTTTAAAATAAATCTAAATGCCTATGAAATGTATGGACATAATGAAGCAAATTATATGCGCATTGGCACAACAACTACAGGTCCCGAAACCAGTCTTTAGAGGTATATCAAGAACCGCTATAGGATTACAATTTTTAGATTTTGATTTTAGAAATATTTAAACCATCTAAATCCAACAATTACAGGATCACAATTGAGCCGTTCAGTGCACAAATTGATTAACTCCATAAAACAAAAAGTTGAGAAATGCGATGAGAAAATGTAGTGTTTTTTAAAATTCCCTTTATAATGTAAATTTAAATTATATTGTAGAATGCTTAAATACAGATAAACCTATCATAACGGTACATCAAATTAATAAGAATGAATAGCCAAACAATAATCGTCAGTAATGTTACAATTTTTATATGACAAGTGGAGTTAATCGATTTGGCAACTGAAAAAAGTAATAAATGAACTTATTCAATGGCCAAAAATTTTTTCCGTTTAATGGTGTTAATCTTTATTATTCAGGAAAGGTGTTATAAATATAAAAAGTTATGACTATACCAAGTGCTTTGACACTTAAATTTAAGATTTTTCAAAAAGTGGAGTTAATCGATGTGTGCACTGAACGGCTCAATTGCAGATTTTGGATTATTCTGGCTCATAAAAGAAAAATGTAGAAACCTACACTGGGAAATACTATATATAACTTTAGAGTCCAATGATAAATTTTACATTTTTTCCAATTGGATACGTTGTGACATGAATGAATTTGTTCCGATTAAAACGGTAACTATTAAGAAAGCTGAGCTACCATGGCTTAATGTTGGCATATTGAATCTGATAAAACTTAGGAATTGTATTTTTAATCGCTGGAAAAGGACAAAAGATGAGGAACTTTACAATTAATATAAATCCATTAGGAATAAGACTAATAATAATAATAATGCTATTTAAGCTAACGTGCTATAGGTTTAATATTTTGCCAAACGTTTGATCCAAAGTGTTTTGGAAAATTCTTAAATCTATGAGTGTACTTTCCAAAAGGCAGAATAATTTGAATGCTGCTTTTTCTGTGAATGGCTTAAATAAATATTTCTCCAATCATCCCACTGGACCTGATAATACTAAGGATTTCGTGTTTTCGGCCTTAATTGATTTCGGGTTCAGTTTTAGAAAATATTGACATTGTTGGCCTTTGATTCGAATAAGTCAAATTGTACTGGTTTTGATGAAAACAATTGAAGTTTATTAAACTTTAATTGCCGTGTATTAACGATTCCATACATGAAACCGTTAATACACTGCAATGCAAGCTTAATAAACTTTAATGGTGTTTCATCAATACCAGCAGAATTTGATTTCTTTGTCAATATTTTCTAAAACTGAACCCTAAATCACTAAGCCCAAAAAAAGAATGAAACTTCATGTTTTTAACAGTATAGTAGCAGTCTTCGCAATTTCCAGTAGAATTAAAGCCCTGCAAAGTGGTAACCATGCCTATAAGGTCTCGAAAATCTGATTTGGCTGATTTTCGACCAATAATTTTGCTCGCTCCCTGCTATTTGTAAGGTTTAAGAAAAGATTCTTGAAACTTAAATTTTAAATCGTTTAATCTTAGTAATCAATTATTGATTGCCTTGCTAAATATTGGAGACGATATTCGCAGAGCAATTGATAACCAAAATGTATGTACGTATACGTTAGGCTTTAGTAAAGCGTTATCATCATTATTTGTTGGCTAAGAAACTCAGTGACAAATTTTTAATAACAAAAATTTTATTAAACATTTTCATTTTATTTTACAAAAATTAAATTTCCAACTAGTAGGAGGAAATGTAACACAACAATTATTTTTGGAAGCTTTTTTTTTATTGTTTTCTCTGCTCTGCAGAGTTCAAAAAACTATTTGCAGATCATAATTTTTACAATAGTGGTATTGATATAATATTTCTTAATTTTTATTTTTATTTAATAATTTAATAAATGAACATAAATTAACTGGCCATAATTGGCCCTGGTGCAAAGCAAATGAATAGTTAAAAAAAGTAGTTACATTGTTGCATTAATAATAGTAAGTCGATATGTTATTTATTACATTAACTGAGGAATCCGACAAAATTTATAATAACAATAAATATTAGTAAATTGAAATGCAATAGAATTATACGTTGAACAATATTAATTTACAATATTAATTTATTAATATTTTGACAATATTAATTTACCTTGTAAGTTCCATTTGAATTTACAATCAACTAACAATCCTAAATACATATAAGATTGAACATGTTGAACAGAAGTATTGTTTATTTGAACAGATACTGTAGACAACAGGTCCATAGCAAGCATTTTGTTTTCCAACAATATATTTAGTTTTCTTTGTATTGAGAACTAGATAATTTTTCTCCAGCCAATTATACAAAATATTAAGATCATTCTGCATGTTTTTGTAAAGTTCAGACAAATTGGAGTGTGTATAGATTAACAATACGTCATCAGCATACAATTGTGCCACATCATTGAATTTCAAAAACAAAATATCATTTATAACTATTTTAAAGAGTGTTGGTCCCAGAATTGAACCTTGCGGTACTCCAATTGTTACTTGTAAGAAATTGCTGGAGTATTCGTTAATTTTGACGATTTGTTTTATATTAGTTAAGTAATTTTCAACAAAAAGGTATGTGTTCCGTTTCCAACTTTAAAATTTTTAGTTTCCACAGTAATACATTATAGTTGACTAAATCAAATGCTTTTGATAGGTCCAAAAAATTACAGATACATAATTTTTCTTATCAATCTCCTTATACTGACAAAATCTGTAAAATTTAAATATGCTGAAAGAGTGTTTGTTTTACAACAAAAACCGAACGAAACGTTTCCAATCTAGAATTAATTAGTCGTTCAAGTATCTTGCCAGAAGCCGTCGGTACAGAAATTGGTCTAAAATATTGCTTCAAGTAAAATATGCACTGGTTCTAAAGCTTACAAAATTAAATTAGCTCTGACAAAAATTCCCCTTTCAATTTATATCGCCCAGTGTTTTTTTAGATCTTGAGTATTCTATAGTTTTTTTAGCAATTCCGAGAAATCCTAACAAATCCCTGTGGAAACGAGAGTTTCATATTTAATAAATTTCCTTAGAATTTTCGAACGAGAATTTATCGATCCCATTTTGTTGTTACGACCGAGTCAAAATTTATGTTCGAACCGGATTAGATTAGATCACATATTATTCAGAAATAGATAAGTGAATCAAGCTAACTAGTTATTGTCATTTTGATTGGAACTAATCATCAAAAACGGCGTTAAAAATAAATTATGTCATGCAATTGTTAGTCAAAAGTCCCGAAAAATTAATTCGAAAATACCAACAATGCAAATCTCTTAATCAATAAACTGACGACGTCCATTTCAAAACCACAACATATTTAATCGACGATTTATGCTAATTTCTAGCCTAATAATTTATCGTAGTCAATTACCAACGATATATTTCATCGGTTTACAATAAAACATGAAAAATCTGTTAATAAAAAAAAAAAACTAATAAATCACAAGGTGCGCGCAAAAACTCCGTGTCACATAAACAAATGTTAACGGTAATGGATTGAAAAGCATATTTGATGACAGAGCTTAGTGCTTTTTTAATTTTTTTTTGTTAATTTAAAAGTTTCAGAATATTTAATTAATTTTTGGTTTTTTATTATACTCGTATAAAATCGCGCTTCATGGAATTCCATAAATGTATATACACTTAAAGTGATGTTATTCAACTTCAAAAAATCGTAATGTTTTTGTTGTTACAGTAACTCTCAGCTAATTGTATAATTAATCAAACTTGTTTATTTAATTTAACCACAATGTGACAGATTTATTGATTTTTGGCATTCAGATTAATTATTCGCGACAAAGTAATTTCGACTTTTTGCTTTTGTTTATTTAATTAATTGAAATAACATTCTAATTTACGTTATTTGTGTGTTCTTGGTATATATAAAAACCGAATTTAAGGGAATTACAAATTCGGAGTTACATATATCGATCATCTACGTCCGATACCAAATTCATAATCATTTGCCCTTCACAATTTAAAAACAGCACCTCATTATAATGCAAAAATAGTTTGTGACAACATCAAATAAATCTAAAAACTGTCTTGAAATTTTCCCATTTTCTTATTTTAATTTCTATATACATTTATCATGCCCGTTAGACGATTTCGTTAAATTGGATCTATTTAACATACAGAGTGCTGAAGTATAATATACCGATACAGACATAAAGACACAAAACAATTCGCCGTTTTTGTTTCTGTATTTACAAACACACTTTTTTTACATTTCTAATGAAATTAGCATAATTAAATATAAAACCCAACTTTTTACCATCGTCGTTAGATGTTGTTGTTGTTGTTGTTGCAATGTAAATAAAAATAGAAACAAATAGAAATAATACTAAGTGATGGCATAATTAAGGTTTAGTATTTATTCGTACTTAAAAGACTGAATTCAGTAAAAAATTTAAGAGGTAATTAGATCATTTAGTCTATATGGACTGTGAATTATTTGTTCTTGTTATATGGACATAGATGGATAGGGGTAATTTTATTGGAATCCTTCAAATTAAAGTGTTTGCACAAAAAATATACTGGCTGAACCTACTAAGCAAATACTTCATTATGATCAGAATAAAATTATAGTTACATCTAAATCCATTCTAAATGTCTGAATACTCCAAACAAGCAAATAGTAGCACATAAATTGAAAATATAGCGATATATTGTATATACTGGTGAAACAAGTAGAACCTCTAAAAAGAGGTGCTTGATATATCTACCAATGTCCTTTCATATCGTCAATGGGAAGTTTTATTTCAATAGTGACATTAAAACCTGAGAATTAGCGTGCAATTGATTGATATGTTCATCCCTTACGGTCAAAACATTGCTGGAACTATAATTGGATGAATCATATCGTATGAACATCTGCCTGACTCAATCCGCCATTAACTCGCAATAAACCCAATTGATATTTAAATGGAAAAAGAGTTGTTAAATGCAGATTTTTAATTACTTACTAGCTTAAAGAGTCAATCTGTGCTCGGTTGACACATTGACAACATTGAACGTTACAATAAGTGTAAGTTTTAATACACTATTATAAGAAATAGAGTTAGGCTCAAAATATATCGCTGGAGTATGCCATGTGTGTTATCCAGTGCTGTAGATTTAACTTGATCAATTTGAACATAATGCCTCCGCTCCCTTAAATAATCATGTATGAAGTTCAAGGCCTTACTATCAAACCCAATATTATTTGCATATGCTTGTATTGCCAGTATGTATAAGGATTACTATTTTCTGTAAAATTTATTAGTCATACGATGCCTAAAAATAATTTCTCAAATTCCTTTTTGAAGTGATTCTCAACTCCATTTGAAACTGGTTTATTCTAGATATTTTATATTTTTGATGTGACTCACATTTTCGAATAAATTTTTTGTGTCTTGTCAACATTTTTGGAAAATAAAAATGTGATTTCATTCATTTAAAAGTTTGTTCTATTTAATGGTGAAAATTGTGAAATTCTTGAATTATTTGTATGATATCGGTTTCATTTTCAAGATAAATGATTTACGTTTCAGGATTTAAGGAATGGCTAGGTTTTCCCTCGAGATTTGGCGAAGTGGCGCTTAAACGAGGTTTATGATCTAACATTGGTTCATTGGTTTCAGCTTTGAAATACTTCAGCAAGTTTTTTTGTTATCGTCATTAAGATTATAACCATAAACTATAACGTCGTTCAGGTAAAGTTCTAGATGAAGCATTTCAACCCAATTATATGTCCTGTCTGCATGCTAAAAGCTGTTTTCCCCTATAGCCTTTGCTTAGTGGTATTTGGTAATAACCCTCTGCTAAATCTATAATGTCGTAAAATATACAGCATCTTCCAATTGTTTCAGAATTTCAATAATGTTTGGTAAAGAGACTGTATCGTTTCGGCAAAAATCTACGACGATCCGCCAGCGCTTTGAGTCATCATTTGACTTTTTCGGGACTATACATAGGTAACGGAGAGTTAAATGGGCTACTGTTATTTCACTTAGTTTATTTTTTAGCATTTTTTCCATTTGATCAATTATTTCTGATTTGACTGAAGGTGGAAGACGATTCGATTTAAAGTTTAAGGTTTGTGAATTGGAAAATATTCGAATTCTATACCATCCAGCATTGTTCGGAATGAATTGATCGTCAGGCAGATAAAAACGATTATTGAATTTTCGACATAATTTGATTATGGATGATTTTTCTCAGATTCTGTAATCTGGATGGTTTTTAACTGTCTGGCTCTAAATAGTTGTCGTGTAACTTTGCTGGATAGTCGTTTGTATTTATACCGCTGATATGGTTGCAAACGAATTTATTATTTTAATAATTGCATTAGTTATACGTACATGCCAGGTTTAACCATTTGTGAAGGGCAGAAGTATTCACTGTCATCATGGGTTTTGAATCTTATGTTAACGATTCTTTCTGATCGACCAGTGATAACAATTGTAGGATTTTGACTTGAGAGAGTTAAATTAATGTATTCATTGTCATTCAAACAGTTTGAGTTGAATAATGTTTGTAAAATATTAGGTATATTGAATTTTTCAGAAAATAACATTTCCAACGATACCTGCATCATTTATAGAAAAGTTAGACGGTACAATAAGATAATTATTTATAATTATAACTATTATGATTCTGAAGAGTATTTTTCGAAGTACAAACTTATAATATTTAAATTGATTCTGCAGTAAGGCCTTTAATGATTAATTTCCGGTTTGGGTAACATATTGTATCAGATTTAATTAATTCTGCTCCAGTATCAACTAAAAAGAACTGACCTTTCGGCAAAATATCTAAATTAAGATTAACAAATATTATGCCGTCATTATACAATTTGATTTATTATAAAAACTATGGAGTATGTAGATTTATAAATTTTGAAGTCGCACCGTTACATCCTTCGACTCCCGGTGAAGTTCCTTTAAGTTTTCTGAAGTCTAGTAGGCGGCTTGGTATCAACAGTTTTAGTAATTCTACGATTTGATATTTTACGAGCACGACAGATACTAATAATATGGTGACCAAAATTAATAAGAAATTTGAATTATGCGGGAATTGCGAGTGACCTGGTCTGGTATTTGTGAAAAAGAAAGAAAAGAAATTTTATTATTTGTATTATTTGTTATGTTATAGTTCAACGAATTATTACAGAACGAATTAGATTGTTGAGAATGGGAATTTCGAAAGTAATTTGTTGCGATATATCCAATTTTGAAACAAATTTTACTTAATGGATTGGGGTGAAAGAAGTCGGTTTCAATTTACTCGATTGGTTTAAGTTTCTTCTTCTATACATTTCGAAATTACCTCCTTGAAATTTTCAAATCAAAATGGTTTTATTAATATCTTGGAGGGATCCGTAATCCATTTTCACGAAACATGTGACCAGAGTAAATATTATTGGACCAGAATTTTTGAAAAATATCAAAAAGTGATTTCATGTAAAAATCAAATTTTTGAATGAAATCTGTTGTAACATCCAAGCGATTTAAACGCAAATTGGCCCAATATTTGCAAATGTCAAAATTTGTTATTATTGGTGTTGTTCATGTCAATCGAAATATGTTACCCGAGTAAATATTGTTGAACCAGAATTTTTGAAAAATATCAAAAAGTGATTTCATGTAAAAATCAAATGTTTCAATAAAATCTGTTGTAATACACAAGCGATTTAAACGCAAATTGGCCCAATATTCGCAAATCTCAAAATTTGTTATTATTGGTGTGGTTCATGTCAATCGAAATATGTGATCAGAGTAAATATTGTTAAACCAGAATTTTTGAAAAATATCAAAAAGTGATTTCATGTAAAAATCAAATGTTTCAATAAAATCTGTTGTAATACGCAAGCGATTTAAACGCAAATTGGCCCAATATTTGCAAATGTCAAAATTTGTTATTATTGGTGTTGTTCATGTCAATCGAAATATGTGACCAGAGTAAATATTGTTGAACCAGAATTTTTGAAAAATATCAAAAAGTGATTTCATGTAAAAATCAAATTTTTCAATAAAATCTGTTGTAATACCCAAGCGATTTAGACGCAAATTGGCCCAATATTTGCAAATGTCAAAATTTGTTATTATTGGTGTGGTTCATGTCAATCGAAATATGTAACCAGAGTAAATATTGTTGAACCAGAATTTTTTGAAAAATATCAAAAAGTAATTTCATGTAAAAATCAAATTTTTCAATAAAATCTGTTGTAATACCCAAGCGATTTAAAAACAAATTGGCCCAATATTCGCAAATCTCAAAATTTTTTTTTATTGGTGTGGTTCATGCCAATCGAAACATGTGATCAGAGTAAATATTGTTGAACCAGAATTTTAGAAAAATATCAAAAAGTGATTTCATGTAAAAATCAAATTTTTCAATAAAATCTGTTATAATATCCAAGCGATTTAGACGCAAATTGGCCCAATATTTGCAAATGTCAAAATTTGTTATTATTGGTGTGGTTCATGTCAATCGAAATATGTGACCAGAGTAAATATTGTTGAACCAGAATTTTTAAAAAATATCAAAAAGTGATTTCATGTAAAAATGAAATTTTTCAATAGAATCTGTTATAATATCCAAGCGATTTATACGCAAATTGGCCCAATATTTGCAAATGTCAAAAATTGTTATTATTGGTGTTGTTCATGTCAATCGAAATATGTGATCAATGTAAATATTGTTGAACCAGAATTTTTGAAAAATATCAAAAAGTGATTTCATTTAAAAATCAAATTTTTCAATAAAATCTGTTGTAATACCCAAGCGATTTAAAAACAAATTGGCCCAATATTCGCAAATCTCAAAATTTGTTATTATTGGTGTGGTTCATGTCAATCGAAATATGTGACCAGAAAAAATATTGTTGAACCAGAATTTTAGAAAAATATCAAAAAGTGATTTCATGTAAAAATCAAATTTTTCAATAAAATCTGTTATAATATCCAAGCGATTTAGACGCAAATTGGCCCAATATTTGCAAATGTCAAAATTTGTTATTATTGGTGTGGTTCATGTCAATCGAAATATGTGACCAGAGTAAATATTGTTGAACCAGAATTTTTAAAAAATATCAAAAAGTGATTTCATGTAAAAATCAAATTTTTCAATAAAATCTATTATAATACCAAGCAAATTAGACGCAAATTGGCCCAATATTTGCAAATGTCAAAATTTGTTATTATTGGTGTTGTTCATGTCAATCGAAATATGTGACCAGAGTAAATATTGTTGAACCAGAATTTTTGAAAAATATCAAAAAGTGATTTCATGTAAAAATCAAATTTTTCAATAAAATCTGTTGTAATACGCAAGCGATTTAAACGCAAATTGGCCCAATATTTGCAAATGTCAAAATTTGTTATTATTGTTGTGGCTCATGTCAATCTAAATATGTGACCAGAGTAAATATTGTTGAACCAGAATTTTTGAAAAATATCAAAAAGTGATTTCATGTAAAAATCAAATTTTTCCATTAAATCTGTTGTAATACGCAAGCGATTTAAACGCAAATTGGCCCAATATTTGCTAATGTCAAAATTTGTTATTATTGTTGTGGCTCATGTCAATCTAAATATGTGACCAGAGTAAATATTGTTGAACCAGAATTTTTAAAAAATATCAAAAAGTGATTTCATGTAAAAATCAAATTTTTCAATAAAATCTGTTATAATATCCAAGCGATTTAGACTCAAATTGGCCCAATATTTGCAAATGTCAAAATTTGTTATTATTGTTGTGGTTCATGTCAATCGAAACATGTGATCAGAGTAAATATTGTTAAACCAGAATTTTTGAAAAATATCAAAAAGTGATTTCATGTAAAAATCAAATTTTTCAATAAAATCTGTTGTAATACGCAAGCGATTTAAACACAAATTGGCCCAATATTCGCAAATCTCAAAATTTTTTATTATTGGTGTGATTCATGTCAATCGAAACATGTGATCAATGTAAATATTGTTGAACCAGAATTTTTAAAAAATATCAAAAAGTGATTTCATGTAAAAATCAAATTTTTCAATAAAATCTGTTATAATATCCAAGCGATTTAGACTCAAATTGGCCCAATATTTGCAAATGTCAAAATTTGTTATTATTTGTGTGGTTCATGACAATCAAAACATGTGACCAGAGTAAATATTGTTGAACCAGAATTTTTGAAAAATATCAAAAAGTGATTTCATGTAAAAATCAAATTTTTCAATAAAATCTTTCGTAATATCCAAGCGATTTAGACGCAAATTGGCCCAATATTTGCAAATGTCAAAATTTGTTATTATTGGAGTTGCTCATGTCAATCGAAATATGTGACCAGAGCAAATATTGTTGAACCAGAATTTTAGAAAAATATCAAAAATTGATTTCATGTAAAAATCAAAATTTTCAATAAAATCTATTATAATATCCAAGCGATTTAGGCGCAAATTGGCCCAATATTTGCAAATGTCAAAATTTGTTATTATTGATGTTGTTCGTGTCAATCGAAACATGTGACCAGAGTAAATATTGTTGGACCAGAATTTTTGAAAACTATCAAAAAGTGATTTCATGTAAAAATCAAATTTTTCAATAAAATCTGTTGTAATAGCCAAGCGATTTAAACGCAAATTGGCCCAATATTCGCAAATCTCAAAATTTTTTATTATTAGTGTGATTCATGTCAATCGAAACATGT
Source organism: Tipula helvola (assembly GCA_963556165.1). Taxonomy (NCBI): domain Eukaryota; kingdom Metazoa; phylum Arthropoda; class Insecta; order Diptera; family Tipulidae; genus Tipula; species Tipula helvola. Next base: position 296,044,046 of record OY744483.1, on the reverse strand, counting down.
GATCAAAGTAAATATTGTTGAACCAGAATTTTTGAAAAATATCAAAAAGTGATTTCATGTAAAAATCAAATTTTTCAATAAAATCTGTTATAATATCCAAGCGATTTAGACGCAAATTGGCCCAATATTTGCAAATATCAAATTGTGTTATTATTGGGGTGGCTCATGTCAATCGAAATATGTGACCAGACTAAATATTGTTGGACCAGAATTTTTGAAAAATATCAAAAAGTGATTTCATGTAAAAATCAAATTTTTCAATGAAATCTGTTGTAATATCCAAGCGATTTAATCGCAAATTGGCCCAATATTTGCAAATGTTAATGTTTGTTATTATTGGGGTTGCTCATGTCAATCGAAATATGTGACCAGAGTAAATATTGTTGAACCAGAATTTTTGAAAAATATCAAAAAGTGATTTCATGTAAAAATCAAATTTTTCAATGAAATCTGTTGTAATATCCAAGCGATTTAAACGCAAATTGGCCCATTTTTTGCAAATGTCAAAATTTATTATTATTGGGGTGGCTCATGTCAATCGAAACATGTGAGCAGAATAAATATTGTTGGACCAGAATTTTTGAAAAATATCAAAAAGTGATTTGATGTAAAAATCAAATTTGTCAATGAAATCTGTTGTAATATCCAAGCGATTTAAACGCAAATTGGCCCAATATTTGTAAATGTCAAAATTTGTTAATATTAGTGTGGTTGATGTCAATCGAAACATGTGACCAGAGTAAATATTGTTGGACCAGAATGTTTGAAAAATATCAAAAAGTGATTTCATGTAAAAATCAAATTTTTCAATGAAATCTGTTATAATATCCAAGCAATTTAAACGCAAATTGGCCCAATATTTGCAAATGTCAAAATTTGTTATTATTGGGGTTGCTCATGTCAATCGAAATATGTGACCAGAGTAAATATTGTTGAACCAGAATTTTTGAAAAATATCAAAAAGTGGTTTCATGTAAAAATCAAATTTTTCAATGAAATCTGTTGTAATAGCCAAGCGATTTAAACGCAAATTGGCCCAATATTTGCAAATATCAAAATTTGTTATTATTGGGGTGGCTCATGTCAATCGAAACATGTGAGCAGAGTAAATATTGTTGGAACAGAATTTTTGAAAAATATCAAAAAGTGATTTGATGTAAAAATCAAATTTGTCAATGAAATCTGTTGTAATATCCAAGCGATTTAAACGCAAATTGGCCCAATATTTGCAAATGTCAAAATTTGTTAATATTAGTGTGGTTGATGTCAATCGAAACATGTGACCAGAGTAAATATTGTTGGACCAGAATGTTTGAAAAATATCAAAAAGTGATTTCATGTAAAAATCAAATTTTTCAATGAAATCTGTTATAATATCCATGCAATTTAAACGCAAATTGGCCCAATATTTGCAAATGTCAAAATTTGTTATTATTGGGGTGGCTCATGTCAATCGAAATATGTGACCAGACTAAATATTGTTGCACCAGAATTTTTGAAAAATATCAAAAAGTGATTTCATGTAAAATTCAAATTTTTCAATGAAATCTGTTGTAATATCCAAGCGATTTAAACGCAAATTGGGCCAATATTTGCAAATGTCAAAATTTGTTATTATTGGGGTGGCTCATGTCAATCGAAATATGTGACCAGACTAAATATTGTTGAACCAGAATTTTTGAAAAATATCAAAAAGTGATTTCATGTAAAAATCAAATTTTTCAATGAAATCTGTTATAATATCCAAGCAATTTAAACGCAAATTGACCCAATATTTGCAAATGTCAAAATTTGTTATTATTAGGGTGGCTCATGTCAATCGAAATATGTGACCAGACTAAATATTGTTGAACCAGAATTTTTGTAAAATATCAAAAAGTGATTTCATGTAAAAATCAAAATTTTCAATGAAATCTGTAGTAATATCCAAGCGATTTAAACGCAAATTGGCTCAATATTTGCAAATGTCAAAATTTGTTATTATTGGTGTGGCTCATGTCAATCGAAACATGTGAGCAGAGTAAATATTGTTGGAACGGAATTTTTGAAAAATATCAAAAAGTGATTTGATGTAAAAATCAAATTTGTCAATGAAATCTGTTGTAATATCCAAGCGATTTAAACGCAAATTGGCCCAATATTTGCAAATGTCAAAATTTGTTAATATTAGTGTGGTTGATGCCAATCGAAATATGTGACCAGAGTAAATATTGTTGAACCAGAATTTTTGAAAAATATCAAAAAGTGATTTCATGTAAAAATCAAATTTTTCAATGAAATCTGTTGTAATACCCAAGCGATTTAGACGCAAATTGGCCCAATATTTACAAATGTCAAAATTTGTTATTATTGGGGTGGCTCATTTCAATCGAAATATGTGACCAGACTAAATATTGTTGGACCAGAATTTTTGAAAAATATCAAAAAGTGATTTCATGTAAAAATCAAATTTTTCAATGAAATCTGTTGTAATATCCAAGCGATTTAAACGCAAATTGGGCCAATATTGACAAATGTCAAAATTTGTTATTATTGGGGTGGCTCATGTCAATCGAAATATGTGACCAGACTAAATATTGTTGAACCAGAATTTTTGAAAAATATCAAAAAGTGATTTCATGTAAAAATCAAATTTTTCAATGAAATCTGTTGTAATACCCAAGCGATTTAGACGCAAATTGGCCCAATATTTGCAAATGTCAAAATTTGTTATTATTGGGGTGGCTCATTTCAATCGAAATATGTGACCAGACTAAATATTGTTGGACCAGAATTTTTGAAAAATATCAAAAAGTGATTTCATGTAAAAATCAAATTTTTCAATGAAATCTGTTATAATATCCAAGCAATTTAAACGCAAATTGGCCCAATATTTGGAAATGTCAAAATTTGTTATTATTAGGGTGGCTCATGTCAATCGAAATATGTGACCAGACTAAATATTGTTGAACCAGAATTTTTGTAAAATATCAAAAAGTGATTTCATGTAAAAATCAAATTTTTCAATGAAATCTGTTGTAATACCCAAGCGATTTAGACGCAAATTGGCCCAATATTTACAAATGTCAAAATTTGTTATTATTGGGGTGGCTCATTTCAATCGAAATATGTGACCAGACTAAATATTGTTGGACCAGAATTTTTGAAAAATATCAAAAAGTGATTTCATGTAAAAATCAAATTTTTCAATGAAATCTGTTGTAATATCCAAGCGATTTAAACGCAAATTGGGCCAATATTGACAAATGTCAAAATTTGTTATTATTGGGGTGGCTCATGTCAATCGAAATATGTGACCAGACTAAATATTGTTGGACCAGAATTTTTGAAAAATATCAAAAAGTGATTTCATGTAAAAATCAAATTTTTCAATGAAATCTGTTGTAATATCCAAGCGATTTAAACGCAAATTGGGCCAATATTGACAAATGTCAAAATTTGTTATTATTGGGGTGGCTCATGTCAATCGAAATATGTGACCAGACTAAATATTGTTGAACCAGAATTTTTGAAAAATATCAAAAAGTGATTTCATGTAAAAATCAAATTTTTCAATGAAATCTGTTATAATATCCAAGCAATTTAAACGCAAATTGGCCCAATATTTGGAAATGTCAAAATTTGTTATTATTAGGGTGGCTCATGTCAATCGAAATATGTGACCAGACTAAATATTGTTGAACCAGAATTTTTGTAAAATATCAAAAAGTGATTTCATGTAAAAATCAAAATTTTCAATGAAATCTGTAGTAATATCCAAGCGATTTAAACGCAAATTGGCTCAATATTTGCAAATGTCAAAATTTGTTATTATTGGTGTGGCTCATGTCAATCGAAACATGTGACCAGAGTAAATATTGTTGGACCAGAATTTTTGAAAAATATCAAAAAGTGATTTCATGTAAAAATCAAATTTTTCAATGAAATCTGTTGTAATACACAAGCGATTTAAACGCAAATTGGCCCAATATTTGCAAATGTCAAAATTTGTTATTATTGGTGAAGCTCACGACAATCGAAATATGTGACCAGAGTAAATATTGTTGGACCAGAATTTTTGAAAAATATCAAAAAGTGATTTCATGTAAAAATCAAATTTTTCAATAAAATCTGTTGTAATACGCAAGCGATTTAAACGCAAATTGGCCCAATATTTGCAAATGTCAAAATTTGTTATTATTGTTGTGGCTCATGTCAATCGAAATATGTGACCAGAGCAAATATTGTTGAACCAGAATTTTAGAAAAATATCAAAAAGTGATTTCATGTAAAAATCAAAATTTTCAATAAAATCTATTATAATATCCAAGCGATTTAGACGCAAATTGGCCCAATATTTGCAAATGTCAAAATATGTTATTATTGGTGTTGTTCGCGTCAATCGAAACATGTGACCAGACTAAATATTGTTGGACAAGAATTTTTGAAAAATATCAAAAAGTGATTTCATGTAAAAATCAAATTTTTCAATAAAATCTGTTGTAATACGCAAGCGTTTTAAACGCAAATTGGCCCAATATTTGCAAATGTCAAAATTTGTTATTATTGGTGTGGCTCATGTCAATCGAAACATGTGACCAGAGTAAATATTGTTGGAGCAGAATTTTTGAAAAATATCAAAAAGTGATTTCATGTAAAAATCAAAATTTTCAATGAAATCTGTTGTAATATCCAAGCGATTTAAACGCAAATTGGCCCAATATTTGCAAATGTCAAAATTTGTTATTATTGGTGTGGCTCATGTCAATCGAAATATGTGACCAGACTAAATATTGTTGAACCAGAATTTTTGAAAAATATCAAAAAGTGATTTCATGTAAAAATCAAATTTTTCAATAAAATCTGTTGTAATACGCAAGCGATTAAAACGCAAATTGGCCCAATATTGGCAAATGTCAAAATTTGTTATTATTGTTGCAGCTCATTTCAATCGAAATATGTGACCAGACTAAATATTGTTGAACCAGAATTTTTGAAAAATATCAAAAAGTGATTTCATGTAAAAATCAAATTTTTCAATAAAATCTGTTGTAGTACCCAAGCGAATTAGACGCAAATTGGCCCAATATTTGCAAATGTCAAAATTTGTTATTATTGGTGTGTTCATGTCAATCGAAACATGTGATCAGACTAAATATTGTTGAACCAGAATTTTTGAAAAATATCAAAAAGTGATTTCATGTAAAAATCAAATTTTTCAATAAAATCTGTTGTAATACGCAAGCGATTAAAACGCAAATTGGCCCAATATTGGCAAATGTCAAAATTTGTTATTATTGTTGCAGCTCATTTCAATCGAAATATGTGACCAGACTAAATATTGTTGAACCAGAATTTTTGAAAAATATCAAAAAGTGATTTCATGTAAAAATCAAATTTTTCAATAAAATCTGTTGTAGTACCCAAGCGAATTAGACGCAAATTGGCCCAATATTGGCAAATGTCAAAATTTGTTATTATTGGTGTGGCCCATGTCAATCGAAACATGTGACCAGAGTAAATATTGTTGGAGCAGAATTTTTGAAAAATATCAAAAAGTGATTTCATGTAAAAATCAAAATTTTCAATGAAATCTGTTGTAATATCCAAGCGATTTAAACGCAAATTGGCCCAATATTTGCAAATGTCAAAATTTGTTATTATTGGTGTGGCTCATGTCAATCGAAATATGTGACCAGACTAAATATTGTTGAACCAGAATTTTTGAAAAATATCAAAAAGTGATTTCATGTAAAAATCAAATTTTTCAATAAAATCTGTTGTAATACGCAAGCGATTAAAACGCAAATTGGCCCAATATTGGCAAATGTCAAAATTTGTTATTATTGGTGTGGCTCATGTCAATCGAAACATGTGACCAGAGTAAATATTGTTGGAGCAGAATTTTTGAAAAATATCAAAAAGTGATTTCATGTAAAAATCAAAATTTTCAATGAAATCTGTTGTAATATCCAAGCGATTTAAACGCAAATTGGCCCAATATTTGCAAATGTCAAAATTTGTTATTATTGGTGTGGCTCATGTCAATCGAAATATGTGACCAGACTAAATATTGTTGAACCAGAATTTTTGAAAAATATCAAAAAGTGATTTCATGTAAAAATCAAATTTTTCAATAAAATCTGTTGTAATACGCAAGCGATTAAAACGCAAATTGGCCCAATATTGGCAAATGTCAAAATTTGTTATTATTGTTGCAGCTCATTTCAATCGAAATATGTGACCAGACTAAATATTGTTGAACCAGAATTTTTGAAAAATATCAAAAAGTGATTTCATGTAAAAATCAAATTTTTCAATAAAATCTGTTGTAGTACCCAAGCGAATTAGACGCAAATTGGCCCAATATTTGCAAATGTCAAAATTTGTTATTATTGGTGTGTTCATGTCAATCGAAACATGTGATCAGAGTAAATATTGTTGAACCAGAATTGAAGAAAAATATCAAAAAGTGATTTCATGTAAAAATCAAATTTTTCACTAAAATCTGTTGTAATACGCAAGCGATTTAGACGCAAATTGGCCCAATATTTACAAATGTCAAAATATGTTAATATTGGTGTGGCTCATATCAATAGAAATATGCTACTAGTTATACTTAAAGTTATTACGAAAGCCGTTTAGAAAGTAACAAATTTTGATCGACGCATGAGCTGGTTATTCAAGATCAATTCGAACTAAACCAAAATATTTGCATCGGGCCAGGATGATACTTGCGAAAATTCTTCTTTTTTTGTTTGACAATATAAAGTCGTACTATTCTCGCTAATTAAAATATTTCCGCGTGTAAAAAAAACTCCGATTTATTCAGAATGAACCAATATTTATGTTGGTAGTAGATATTGGAAAATACCTTTGAAAATTTACCACTGAATTCAAATTGCTGCCCAAAGAATCTCATGACGAATGATCGAATCCCTCATAGGTTACACGTACCCTAAAAATCACAACATTTTGGCGATTTCTGAAAAATTTGCTTTTTGAAATCAGAAAGAGATTCGAAACAACAATGAGTGCACAATGCAAGTTTTCTTATCATTTCCGACCAGAAATCACAAGATACTATAAATTTGTATCGTGGTGTGAAAAACATTTATTTAACATGTTTTTAATAATCAGGCAGACTATAAAATCAGAACATGAAATATAAATTATTTTGATTAATAGCGGTTTCAACCTTGTACATCAAAAACCGCATTCTATAGATGCAAGCTTTCACGCATATACGGTGTCCATCCTTAATATGTTACCTGAGAGTTAATTTTAAAACACAATTATCGTAAATTACATCCAAATGTAATATATGTAAATTGCAAATTGTACACGATAATGTTGTTTTGTAAATCAGATTACACGAATGATAAGAAAATATTATATTAAGACAATTATTGTCCTTCGCACTAAAAAGTAAAAGGATATCACCCACATAGTTTTTTGTGTACTGTACACAGCTGAAACTGTTTGCAATCCATCAGTTACGCGGTACATAATGCAACTAATATAGGAAATAATTCATAAATGTGTATCATAAATTGTTCAAGATAAGATCATCTTTACCTTGGGCATACGTCATAAAATTATAGAGCAAAACTCTTTATGTAAACAACGGTGATTAAAAATTTAATTACAACACATGTATAAAATCTATAAAGTGATAAGATTTGTAAATGAGTTTTTTATACTATACGTAGATTGACATTTTATATAATTAAGATAAAATTGGAGTATAAGCAATACACAAAAAACCAATCAATCTTAAAAAAAAAAAAATCTTGTACATGTCCTACCTATACAGGCACCTTTGAGTAAGTAAAAAAATAATTTACATTTCACATTTAATTTGTGTATATGCATGTTAAAAATATTACAGCAAACCACCAACATACAAATAAAATGTCACAAAAGTAATCATCTTCATCTTTATATTCGTACTTGTTTCCTTTTGCTTTTGTACATCGAGACCGATAAATTTAAAAAACCAAAAAAAATATTTTTGTACATGAAAATAAAAAGCGAAATGAAAACTGATTTATGTGTAAACAAAAAAAAACAAAAAAAAAATCGAAAACAAGAGAAGATGGAACGGGAAAATATTTATGTGAGGTAACGTTATTAACGCAACTTTAAGTAAGAATATTAATAATCGTACAAAACAGCAGTAGTTGATGAGAAACCAAACCAAAATTTTGTGTGTTTGTGTGTAAATATGTACGAAAGGGAAAACTGAATTTTGTAATTGGGATAAATTGATAATAAATTGGCTGAATGAATTTCAAGAACCTGTATATAGGTACGTAGGTACGTATATATTGTACAAAACGCAATGAACAGTTGGAGTTTGGAAAGAAGGTGCGAGATGATATATTGGTATTTAAATTTAATTAGTTGTCAGGTTATTAGTCAAAATATATTTACAATTTGTTATAATATTTTGTAAGATTTTGTTGTTCATTTATATTGTCGGGTATACATCCATGAAATGAATTTAAATAATTAATTGTAATGCGTTCGCTTGTTTTATATGTTTATACAATTCGGCATAAATATGGAAATTGACTATTCCGAGAAAATTAATATCGACTTATGAATAATAAAAAAAATGTTTTTTTTTTTTTTTGAGTACATGTACTTGTATCTGAATTGAATATGTAAATGTAATTTTACATATTTACATAATTTGTTGTCGATTTTTTATTTTTTTTTGCTCAAATGGCCTATTAATAAAATATATGGGTTTGATTATTATTAACATTGAAATATGGTCGAATAATAATATTTGGTTCAATGATTATGTTTATTTGGTGTTTTTTTTTTTTGGTTCAGCCAGACAGAATTCTGTGGAAAATTCCCTTATTATTCGTAAATTCGTTTTTTAAATTCGCTATTCAAATATTTGTAAACCATTTTCAAGGAATAATATTATTAAGATCGAGCAAAGATTTGTTTTTTTTAATGTTCAATAGAATTTTACGCTTCTGAAACTGCGAATTGTTGAATTGCAAAAAAAAATGAATTTAAAACATATTTGTTTAGGTATTTCATCCAACACACCACTTGGCTAAGTATTAGCGAATTATATGCAACTCCTATTAAACTCTTAATAATTTCAATTTTAAGTACAGAACTCTCACAAAATCATAATGTAAAAAATTTTATGATACGAACTTTCTTAAGAAAATCCTAAAATATTGGAGTTTGATCAAATCTCCTTGATCAGGGACTGTTATTTGAGTCGCCTGTTATGAACCTTACTCGCTCCTCCTTCTGCCTTTGCACTTTTAACGTAGAGGACTTGACAACTACCAGAAACTCCACGCCATCGGTTACATTTTGTTCGACAAAAACGTCCATTTACGCTCCACGGCAAAATTGAATAAAGAGTAATGCTTTTCATTTTTGTCGTGTGCCTAGTTCCTTATTAAAACTAATCACCAAAGTTTCTCTTAAAATTCTCTCAAAATGTTAAATTATATTTTTTTAATATGTTTTAAATTATTATTTGAACAACAACTTTACTTTATTGGTTGAATCTGTTTTTTTTGGAAATTGAAGGTCTAATCGAGTTGATAGTTTTTCAACAAATCAACATTTTTGTTTCGATGCATGCCAATGGTTGCAAATAAAATGGAATGCATTTTCTTTAAGGAACTGAAAAAATATTTAAATAGCCTTACCAAAACAATATAAAGTGTAGCACACAAAATGCACAATCTACCATCGACGAATAATTTTGAAAAATGCAAATTTCAAAAATAGGCACCCGAAATCTTCAAACAAATAAAATCCTGTAATAATATTCAGGTTACAATTTCGATGCCAGCGTTTATTAAAATTTAAAATTTTAAAAATCTTTTCTCTGTAAGATCTTGCAACACAGTCCACAAACAATTTTTATTGCATAATACGAGATCTCGAAAATCCATCAAAAGTTTGCAAATCTCGATGTATCACTGTAATTCTGTAACATTTGCACCTAATTAAAAATTTAGGGGAAAACGCGAAACTCAAAGAACTCAAAAAATCCAAATAATCTCGGTTTATCCTAAAATTCTGGAATCATCTCGCTGTTCTCAACAAATTGAAAGATTAAAAATAATAATAATCCCCCAGAGAACCCTTGGAAAAGCCAAATAAATATTGAAAACCCCGTTGTTTCTGTAATTCGTCAACATTTAGTGAAATTCGACGCCAAAATTCGAGAAACTTGAATAAACTGGAACAATTCTGATTAAGACATTTCTAATGAATAAAAATATTTTATAAAAAAAATTAAAACGAAAATCCTAAAATCATAACACCTGGTGACTGATATCGTAAACATTCTATGAATTTCATCAAAGAAAGCGCGATCATACGCCATTACATAAGACATTTCAAGTTGTCGAATTTTTTCAGAATTGCGTCTTCGCGTTCTCGATACTCATAACTTGAACTACGATTGATATATAGTACATAACCGACAACAATAGAGGTAGCATAGCTAGCAAGCGAAATTGAAATGGTTTCTTGTCATTGTTGCGCACTTTCGAGGAGCAATGCTAAAAGGCTTTGAGGAATTTTTTATTTTGGTTTGGGGAATTAAACACAAAGTTTTAAGAAAAATATTTTAATTTCTGTGAATGTTACAATTTCAAAAAATTATCAAAGCGGTGATTTGGAGTGGCAGCGCTTCATATTCAATGGCACAAAACGAATGAAAATAATACTGTCAAAATATGATTTTTTCGGATTTTTTGGGATACCTATCGCCACCAACCATAAGATAATTTCACAGTCAACACCCTCAAACATGCAAAAGAGCCAGAGAGATGCCAATAAAAATGTTTTATCTGGTTAGAACGCTAGATTTAGGTCACTGCTGAATTCTAGATTCAGGCAGATTATTAAAAAAAAACAACAAGGCAACAGCATCAAACTTTTCTAACCTCGACAGCCGACAAAGATTTGTGGAAGTTTGGATTGTATGCAGAGATGCGACTTAATCTTATTAGATAGAAGAGAAGTATGTAACTCTGGATTTTACGCGCATCAATATCGCTAGTTTGAGTTGTGAAAATTTTTTGAAGCCAATAACTACTTCCAGTATATTTTCAAGATTCAGGAAATCTCAGTCGAAAGATTAAGCCATAAAACATAGATTTTAGAATATTGATTTCAAAGCGTCTTGCATGATTGAAACTTTACATATTGCATTGCTACCAGGCAATGTTTTCTATCTGGCAATTTTTATTGACTACATAAATTGTTTTTTAAATTAAAGTATAGTTAATTGTCAAATTTGCATACAAAGGATAGAGCTTCGCTTATGGCATTTTATTTTTAAAGTTTATAAATGTGTTCAGTATCGAGAATTTTGGCATTATCTAGACCAGCGGTTCTTAACACCGAGGAGTAGATATATATCACGGGTCACCGATCGAGAAACACTGGTCTAGCCTACTTAATTGATTTGAATTTTTCAGATGCCGTTTAAGGAAACTAACATTTGAATTTAAATTATTTTGACAGCCCCTTGTGTGTTGGCAAATTTTTTTATCCGAATATTGTTTTGTCTGTCCGGTATATAGCATTGCAACTACGAAAGAAACAATTTGTGTGGCAATATTTTTATTGTGATTTTCACAATAAACCCGATTTTGGATTAAGAGCTCATGTGTTAAATATTTAACAAATACAATTTATTTGTTAATATTTCCTGGTTGAAAAATGGAGGCAACAGACAATAAATGAAATCAAAGTGTCTTCAAAGAAATTAAAAAAAGCCCTCTTAAAACTTTTCCAGCGACTATAAAATACCTTTATTTCTGGAGTCATCGGCGAAGTAATTGCAACTGCAATAAAACACTTACAATTTGTGAAAATCCATTTTTGAGATGTTAAACGTCCTCTTTGAGATGTTCCACCAAACTACATTTACCTATGAAGATAGTCATCACAGATCAGTTTTAACTTTTAATTATTACAAAATTGGTTTATTTTGTACTTGAGGCTGGTTAGCCTTTCGAATGTCGATAGATTTATTAAAAATGTCAATACTATTAACACCAAAGAACAAGTTACGAGTATGATTTATTAATAACCGACAGCGTGGCAAGGCGAACTCAGTATTTGTGGTTTGAGGTTAAATTTTAAATAAATTTAAATTCCTTGAACGCTGGGACATAAAAGGGTAGGCTAGAACATAACAGTTCATTTCAGTAAGGAAATAAGTGTGAACAATTCCATTAATGACCTTATATAAAAGTAAAATAAATTTAGTTTTTCTAGTCTAACTATATATGGTGAAACGAATTTCTCAAAATTAAATCTTCTAAATAAATTCCTAGTGAACCTTCGTTAAATAGATTCAATTCTTGCACTATTACTGGCATAAAACGGATTCGAAACTTGTGTACAATATTCGAGTTGGCTTCTAACAAGGGAGGAAAACAATGTTACTATGATATGGTACGATATATAAAATCCTGGCATCGACATTATACAAAACCTAATAGCTTATTAGCCTTCGTTACTAAAAATTAGAAAAAATCAATTGACTTGTTCAATTTTTAACATTTTTTTTAAGCTCGTAAAATTTTAAAATTTTTTAAAATTCTCTGAATTTTCAAAATTTTTGTTAACCTCTAAAACCGCCAAAAAATTTTAATTCTTGAAATTTTTTATTTTCTCCAAATTCCGAAAATTTCAAAAGTACAGAAATTTGTGCAATTTTGAAAATTCTAATAATTAAGAAAAATGTAGGATAAGTGTAATTTTAATATTCCCTAATTTAAACCCTTTAATTTATGAAATTCTAAAATATTTTAAAATTTCTCAAATTTTGAAAAGTTTCGAAATTGTTATTCCCCTTTAAATCTTCAAATTTTCTAAATTATAAAAATTTTAAAATTTCAACTATTCGATATTCATAAAAATTTTAAAATTTCTTTACGATTCTAATGAAATTCAATTTCTTCAAAATATACAATCCTTAAATGGTTTTATAATTATTTTTTCGATTAGAGAGGTCAATTTCTCGAGTAACTTGTTCTATCGAAGAAGGAAAGAACCTAAAAAAGTTGAATCGAATTCAAATTAAGAAATTTTTGTAATTCAAGCCAAAATATGTTCTTAAAATGAGAAATTTTAGTTTAATGAATTGTGTCAGGATTTTGTGAACTAGAAATGATTTTAAATTTCAACTGGGTTAACATTTTTCAAATTGAGCGAAATTAAAGAAACAAAATGAATAAAATTCTTAAATTCTCCCGACCTCTTTACTATTCAAATTTTCCTAATATTCAAAAATACCTTCTTTCAAAAATTTATAAAATTCCCCGAATTTCCCAAAGCCTCAATTTAAGTTTTTATTTCCTTTTTAATTTATTTCCGTATTTTTATTTCGTTCAAATTTGTAAATTTATAAAAAAAATTACGTCATTGAAATTCTTAAAAACTTTAAAAAAAAAATAATTTTAAAATTCGTTTCAAAATTAAGAATTCAATTTCGTAAATTTTTGATATTCTTGTAGATCCTTAAAACTTAAAAACTTTTAGAACTTTCTTAAAATTGCAAAACTGAAGTTTTTACATGAAAACCTCCATTAGTTAAACAGATACTTTAGCATTAGCTAGTCCTGGAATATGGCCAATTAGGAAGCAACTTGGCCATTTTTTATCCGATTTTGATGAAATTCAACATGCACGATGGAAATGGGATTCTAAAATGATTTATAGATCAAGACGTCATCTAAAAAATACTTTAGAATCCCATTTCAATCGTATATGCTGAATTTCATCAAAATTGGATAAGAAATGGTCAGTTCCTTCCGAATTGGGCATATTCAATTGGATGTGGTGTTAGTTGGAGTTTATTTGGGGTTGAGTCGACGGTTGAGTTTGAGGTTAGATTAAGTTGGGTGTAATGTACGCCGGCATTTTTAGAGCCGCTATGATTTTAGGGTTGAGTAAAGGTTTGCGTTGATGGTTGAAATAGCGGTTGAGTTGATAAATTAAAGCGAAATTAGAAATAATTACACGAAGAATCCGATTTAAAAAAGTTCTAAAAATGGAACTCGACTATTCGAACGTCGAAAGTTCAAATGCTACAATTATGACAATTATAGTCGAGTAAACCTTTATTAGATGAGATGTGACACATTAGAAAAATAGAGACAGATTTTAGTTTGTGGGGATGCTAACGAAATAATCCCGATAATTTCTTTTTTGCGACTGAAAAAGTCGGCTCAAAAACTAACAACAACTAAATCCGAAATTAAAAATCATAACAATACAAAAACATAAACAAGAACACGAACGATCAGGAAAAAAATTTAATAGACAATGAAAATCGATAAATTTAACAGGTTCCTTGCCGATGTACCACCGGTATACCACACTAAATAATACAATAAGCGGCCAGTGTCCATCGGTCTTCCACGCAGAAAAATAGAGTCATCGGCCAGTGGACCACCAGTATACCAGTGGTACTCTGGCCTCTGTAAATAATATTAAGCCTGATATACCTACCGGTGGTAACTGGCCGCTTGTTGTTTTATTTAGTATGGTAGTGGTGCGCTGATAACTGGGAGTATTTTTCATCTTGGCATATCGATGGTACACCGCCAATGAACGTGTTAATAACACAACAGTTACAATTTTTGTAGTAGGTAATAAATTGTGAAGAAGTAAAATTGATTTAGTAATAATTAAAATTTTAGAGTTTACATACATTAAATTACAAGTGAGATGTCATGAAAAATTTGTGTTTTGTGTTAGTGTGTAATAATTAATTATGTTGATTTTCATTAGAAAATATAAAATTAGAAGTGTTTTTAGTGCTTAGTCTTAATCTAACGACCAGGAAAACCCTAAGTTGTACATTTTTAATTACGGTTTATATCAGACGCCTGGGTGTTGTTTAAGTTAAAACTGTTGCAATTTCTATAATAGTATAAGTAAAACCGGTATAGGATTTTAAAATATAACGGTCTGCTTTTAGTAAACAAAACTGTAGTGTGCAATAGCAAATAAAACAAACATTACGGTATACACAGATTATAGGTAAGTATTTTAATGATTCTGTATATGTTTGTGTGTATACTGGTTGTGAATACAGTCACGTGTAAAATTATTTGTGCAAAATAAAAATGTATTCAGTGTAATTAAAACAGAATGGTTTTGATTTAGAGAAACTATACTAAAACCAAAAATGTAAACGGATTGCAGAAGATCTTATCTAAAAATGTATATTGATCCTGCGAAACTATGGTTTAGTTTAACTCCTAATTAATTGGATCGTGGTTAGTTGTTTCTTAACCATAAATCATTTTAATCGAAAGGTTTGTCGATAGAATTTTTATTTATCACTAAATTGAAACGAACCAAATTCTTAAATTCATCCCCAATCGTTTAAATAATTCAAATTTTAAAAATCTTCATGAAAGACATGAATATATTGAAATTCAACTAACTATTTAAATTCATCTAATCGACCAATATTCTTGAAAGAACATTAACATTTTTTTTAATTTTAAAATTAATTAATCTTAAGATTACGAAATTGAACAATATTAAACTTCGTAAATTTTTTATCGTACTTAAACTCCCTTAAATCCGTGCAATTTTTAACATTTTGTTAAAATTAAGCAAATTCTATATCGAAATTCTTGCAGGCATTCTCCTTTTTCATTTATTTCTACGTAAATCTGTAAGTGTTATAATGGTTGAAATTGTACCAATTGTCAAACTGACTGATATTATAAAAACGTTACAATATTTCCTAGTTTTAACATTTTTTAAAATTTTCAAGACTAAGGATTTTAGCTTCAAAAACTTTCGATATTTTTGTTGATCCTTAAAATGGTTAAAGTTTTAAAATTTTCTGAAAATGCATTCATCAACTTCTAAAAGTTCATAAAGTGTCCAGACTATCGAAATTGCTGCTTCCCTCTTCTAATATGTAAACAAAAATTAAAAAATCTTCAAATTTCGGAAATTTATTTGGTATCAGAAATTTTGTAATTTATAAATTTCTCAAATTCAAAAACTGCATTAAATCCTTAAATTGCTTAATTCCTCCAAATCCTTAAAATGCAAAATTTGAAATCCCAAAAATTCTAAAACTTTTAAAATTTATTAAACTTTAAAACATTAAAGGTTTGATCAAAACCAAATTCTCTTAAAAAAATAGTTGAATTTTTCCTTAAAGTTCGCCAATATCAAAATATTTTTACAATTTCACAAAATTCAAAAAGAATCGAAATTTTTGGTAATCTGAAAACCCGTCAAATTTATAAAATATTATTAATTTTTCAAATTAATTGGTTAAATTTAAATCCTTTTATTAATTTTGAAAATCCAAAAATTTAATTTGTGCAAATTATTAAAATTTCTAAAAGAATTAAAATTAATTTTTCTGAATTTGTATCTTTTGGAACATTTTTAGACTTTTACAAATTTTAACAATTTGTACAAATTATATTTTAGGATTTCAAAATTTACCAACTTTTGATTTTAAGAATTTAACCAATAAATTTGAAAAATTAATTATATTTTGTAAATTTTACGGTTTTTCAGAATAGCAAGAATTTCGATTCTTTTTTAATTTTGTGAAATAGTAAAAATATTTTATAATAGTTGCTTAACATTTCAACATTAATGATTTGAACTAAATTTTATTTCCTCAATTATTGAAATACTTGACCATGACCATCCTTTGAATATTTTAAAAAATTTTAAAAATTTCACAAATTTTCCGATCACTAAAAAAATTATTTCTAAATTTCCAGATTTTTAAAATTCTAAATTTTTAAAAAAATTTTAAATTACTAAAAATTAAAAATTAAAAAAAATATCAATTGACTTGTTCAATTTTTAACATTTTTTTTTTAAGTTCGTAAAATTCTAAAAAATTTTAAAATTCCCTTAATTTTCGAAATTCTTGTTAACCTCTAAAACCGCCAAACAATTTTAATTCTTGAAATTTTTCAATTTCTCCAAATTCCTAAAATTTCAAAAGTACAGCAATTTTGAAAATCCTAATAATTAAGAAAAAATTCCCTAATTTTGAAAACTTTCGAAATTTGTATTACCCTTTAAATCGTTAAATTTTCTAAATTATACAATTTTTAAAATTTTAATTTTTTATTCCGATATTCATAAAAATTTTAAAATTCTTTTTAATTTTATAATTTAATAAATTTACAATTCTAACGAAATTAAATTACTTCAAAATGTTGGACCGGACTAGTATCCCATCAAGAGAGGACTGGATGTTGGATGCAGTTTTGGAACCAGGAGTTTTAAACTTCTTCACTGATGGTTCTAAACGGGATGGAAGAGTAGGGGCGGGGGTGTTCTGCGAGGAACTCATGTTAAACCTCTCCTTTTGTCTCCCTGACTACTGTCGCATTTCTAAAGCTGAGGTAACTGCGATAAAGGAAGTCGTGGACTGTTTGAGGTACAATATAATATCGACTTGTGATATTCGCATTACGGACAGTCAGGCTGCCATTAAAGCGCTTCAATCAAATCTCCTTAAGTCGAAAGTAGTCCAGAACTATTTCTCATCTTATAACGAGATGGCAGATCAGTTCAACATCCATATCATATGGGTGCCAGGACATTTCGTTAGCATGGGAAATATAAAAGCCGATGAACTGGCGCGACGTGGTACAACGGACCACAATGCAAACAACAAAAATGATATTGAAATGCCTCTTGCGATATGTAAACTGCTGTTTCACGAGGAAGCCAGTAAGTGCCACCCAAACCTAACCTAACCTACATACAATCCTTAAATTGCATGGATATTATTCGAATTGCTCAATCGAATTTTTTTAAATTTAGAATAGTTAGCTTTAAATTTAATATTAAGGGGTGGATGATAGTGATCAATCTGGGATGATGCGCTTTCTGCGTGGCCTATAAGTTACTGACTATAGTTGTTGGTAATTATTAAATCAAGGGAAGCCCATAAAATTAGTATTAATCTTAATTTGCATTAAACCCAAAAAGCTAAGCGAATCAACCAATAGCTCAGCATAATGACCTTCATATTGTAAGGGAAATATATACTTCACCACTGTCATCGCTTATCTATTGAATAGAGAGCAGATTAAAGTTCCTAACCAATAATAATTCACTACTAGAAATTATATTTTTACAACAAAACTCATCTACAAATTCAAAAAATATTGTAAATAATCATATGTAGGCAAAATAAACCACACATATATATAGAAATCTCTGATCAACTATCGATATCTTAACCATACAACAACTGGAAGTTCACGTTCACCAATCAAAATTCTACCGCCATCATGGCAACCGCTCACACTGAGGTTACTTTTCCATTTAGTTCATCAAATTAACCAATTTTTACCGGCATGCTGTATTCATCAACCTTGCAGTAAATTTTACCGAATTTTACCAAAAGCATGTTTAAAATTGTGGTCCTTTTTCAAGTAGTTTGCACTCAGGTAATAACTTCCTTTTTCAGGAAGAAATATGCTCGGCAATAAATATTTGTGAATTAGTAGTAGTGCAGAAATATCTCCAGTATATATTTTATCCAAAATCTTTGTTTTATTAGATGGGATGTTAAGGAAGGGCCGGGTTGTAAATATTTTTGGTGGAAGAAGTTTATTATCAATCTACTTAAGCGACTGGAATTTGGCAGAATGATTGAGTGTTTTTCTCGAATTGACTGTCCATATTGTGAAGACGGCCTCAAACCATTAATATTCCATTTTCATCTAGGAAAGGAGTAAGTGACAATAAATTACTTCCCTTCTGTAACCTTTCAATTTTTGACAATTTATTCATTTCTATTTTGTATTCACTGAGTTGTGCTGTACCCATCTTATTAATTTATTTTCGGCTTCAACTATTTCGCTTGTTATTAGAGCCTTATTTCGCGTAGCAATAAACCGCTGTTTGCTACTTAATCGCAATACATAGCTTAATACCCTAACCAATTTGCTGTAGGTTGAATATTTATTGGTTAAATCTGACAATAAATCATCAGTTTTGTTTGTTTGTAGGCTGCATACTTTAAGTGGTCGTCTTTCATCATCATCGCCCGATGAATGTTGACATTCTTCTTTGTTTACGGGCCAGTTGCTTGAGTTCTGAATTAGCCAAGTTGGACCGTACCACCATTGTTTGAGATCAGTTAGTTGTCCAGCAGCCACTCCTCTAGATGCATGATCTGCCGGATTATTATTGGATGAGACATGATTCCATTGATATCTTGGTAATACTTCTAGGATTGCGATGTCCTATTCGCCACAAATGTTTTCCAAGTTGCTGGATAGTCCGACAGCCATTTGAGAACAATTGTGGAATCTGTCCAAGCATAAATTGTAGCTGGCGGTACATTCATCTTCGTGGTGTTCCATAACTTCGCCAACAAATGAGCCCCACATAATTCTAGCCTTGTAATTAAACCTAGTTTGATTGGGGCTACCTTTGTTTTAGATGTAATCAGATTCACTTTGATTTCTCCATTTTCTCCAATAGATCTGCAATATATAACAGCGGCATACACTCGTTCGCTCGCCTCGCAAAATCCATGGTATTCGGCTTGTTCAAATTGAATATATCTTGGAATCGGAATTTTTTCCAGTTGCTTTAATTCCAATTTAATTTTATTGTAGAATGCTGAAAGTTCATGAGGTAAACCTTCATCCCAATCTACCTTTAACATCCACAGTTTTTGCATCAAAATCTTAAATTGTATGATAGAAGGTGATACCAGTCCAAGGGGATCCAAAATTCGTGAAATTTCTGCAAAAATTCGCCGTTTTGTTATTGTGTTATCGGCATCTAATTTCACAATAAAAGTAAACGAATCTTTCGCTGGATTCCATTCCAACCCGAGTATTTTTATAGTTGCGGCTTCATCTTCAAAATTAACATTTTTTGACCTAACTTCGAAATTACCAGATAAAATGGAATGGTTGGATTCCGATTTTCGTAAATGAAAGCCACCTGATTTCAATACGTTGTTGATTTTTTCTTTTAGCCGCATCGCATTTTCAACTGTATCTGCACCACTGAATAAATCATCAACTTAAAAATCGTTGAAGACTGTTGGGCAAATGCTGGATTCGAGGTGATCTACTGCTGTTTGTTGCAGAGTATGTATCGCTAAAAATGGGGAACACGCTAAGCCGAAAGTTACTGTGGTGAGTCGATAATGAACCAATTTGTCTCTAGGAGATTTACGCGATTCGATGTTTTCGAAACCTTATAAGTATCGACCATAGTGTTGGCTGTATCGTTGGACCTATCATCATTTTTTGATTAAGCGAAATTCCGGTTGAAGTTTTGCAACATCCGTCAAAAACTACACGAACTTTCGTGCTGGAACTTCCTTCCTTTATAACTGCGTGGTGCGGCAAATAGTTTGGTTTGTTCTTTTGCATTAATATCTTCTTCTGGAATGCACTCCATGTGACCTTGCGCTATGTAATCATCCATTGCCTTTCCGTATTCCTTTTTTAATGCTTCGTTTGACTGCAGTTTTCTCTCCAGACTGTAGAATCGTTTTATCGCTGTACATACTGAATTTCCTAAATCTGAAGAATTTCTTTGAAAAGGAATCCTTACTAAAAATCTTCCATTTTCAAGCCGCTTATGTGTAGACTTAAAGATTTCCTCACATTCCTTTTCTTCTATAGAGTATGGTTCACAAGTTGCTACTTCTTCGATTTCCCAGAAGTATTTGATCTATGTTGAGATGCATATTTAGGGTGCATCCTACAATGCCAGAGCCTGACTCTATTCCACTATTTTTCGCTTGTGAATCCCCACTAACAATCCAACCGAATACGGTATTTTGTGCAATCACTGTTCCATTTGGGTGAGCTACTCGTCCATCTTCCAAAACGCTGTAGAACTTATCGGCACCGATAAGTATGTCGATTCCTCTTGGATGAAGGTATTCAGGATCTGCCAGTTGTAGATTATTGAATAATTCACAATCTTGCACACTTGTTAATTGCCTTGGTAGTTGCGGCGGTAATTTTGGAATGATTAGAGCCTCGACATTTATTCGTCTTTGATTATCGTAAATTGACGACAGCCCTAGTTTCGTGACACCCCTAGTCGTAATAGTCGACGTAGCTAAGCCTGTAATCACAATTTTTGCCTTTCCTCGAGGCAATCTATGGGCAATGGGCATGCATGCAATCTTCTGAAACAAAAGACGCTTGCGATCCCGGAATCCAATAGGACTCTGCATCTTATCAAGGAACCATCACTTCGTTTCACGTTCACTATTGCTGTCGGGAGGAGCGATTGGTATTTAGCAGCGATTGTTGTATTTGTCTGAATTTCTGTACATAAACTCGTTGTCGAAGCACTTGGCGTTGGTTTTGATGCATCAGATGATGAATTACTACTATCGGCAGTATCTGTTGAAGACACAGTATTCATTTCGTGTTTTCGGTTGCAAGTACTACAACGGAATTTTGATCTGCACACTCCTGGCTGGTGAGTCGCCGATAAGCAATTAAAACAGAGCCTTTTGTTCGCTGTTAAAGCTCTTCTATCGCTATTGTTCATTTCTAAAAATTCGTTACATTTGGATAACGAATGATTATTTGTACACTTGGGGCACGATATTGAATTAACATGAGCATGGTTTGCTTCGACTCGCGAAGTAGATTGAATAATTTTCGGTTGCGGCCCACAACTCTCAAATTCATACTTCTGCCATTTAAAAATTTAAAGAATTTCTCAATTGTGGGAAAATCGCTGTCCGCTGAATAATGGGCACAAGCCCTCTTCGTATCTTGGTCAAGTTTGTTTAATAACACGTATAAAAGCCACGGATCACGTTGCTCTACCTCACTGCCTATTACCTTTAATCCACGAATTATTTCATCCGATACATCACACATATGATGCAGAGTTCTTGCTGTTGGTTGATTAATACAAGGTTGATCCATAAATTGCTTAATCAATTGGCTTATCACTTGTTTCTTTTTATCCTAGCGTTCCTAAATTTTTGCCCATGCGTCTACGTAATTTGCTTCCGTTATTGGTATGTGGCGTACTAAGGCAGCTGCCTCGTCGCGTAAGAATCCTTTTAAATATTGAAGCTTGTGCACTTTGGAAATTTTTTCATTTTTATCAATTGAAGCTTCGTATAAATCGCGATAGGACGGAAATTCTGAATATTTTCCAGAAAATGCGGGTTTATTTATTTGAGGTAGACGATAATTATATATTTGAAAGTTTTTTTGTTTGTCAAAATAAAGTTTATTTCACAAAGAATTTAATGAAATTTACGTTTCTTTCCTCCCTTCTTTGATTTACCACCCGCTTTTCGCTTCTTGGTGGGTTTCTTATCACTCTGCAGAATATCGTACGAGAGTTCGTTGCCCAATGTATTAATTGTTGTCATTTTACGTTGACGATGTTTCTACTATTTATTGATTGGTAAACGTGTCAAGTATTTCTCTTCGTACTCTTCCTTTTCTTTGATCTTCTTTGAATTGATTTGTTGGGCGCGTGATATGGCCGAAATTTCAATCGGCGTATCCAAGTACTCTTCGGGTTCTTCATTACCCGAGTCATAATGGGCTGTGGTCAATTTCGGTGGAACATATTTACGATCACCTGATGAAGATGACTTTTTCTTAGAAGACTTTTTAATCGCTGGATCATCATCATGAGAATCGCCCGAATTATTTGCCAATTTATCTAAAGTTGGCTTAAACGCCGTTAAATCATTGGATTAGTCTTCACAGGTGATCGCAGTACGAATCGATTTCTTTATTTGATATTTTAATTTGTGTTCTATCGGGTTGATTTTTTCCAAATATGTTCTTATCTCAACTAAACGATTTATACTAGGATCCGATTCGATTTTACTTCCTGATTTTTTAAACACAATATAAATTAATTTTATTAAATAATTTAACATGAGCTGATATTTTGTTTCGATAAAACTGATAACCATGCTCAACATTCAGCTCATTTGATTTGCATCTCGCAAGGATTGTCTTTGACAACTCGAGAACGGAATTCAAGTTGCCGTTCATAGTGGACACCAAAGTTTTGATATCGATAATGTCTTCAACTCTTCACTTAGCATGTCGTTCATGGTTTATTCAAACTTTTCATAAATTCTTGATACTCTAATTAAACCAATTAAAATCCTAAAATTTTTATTTTCCAAAATGTTAAAAATGAACCAGATAAACACAATAACGATTCGTACAAACATTTTAATACACACAATAATCTCTCATTTTGGCTTGGATCATAAAACAAAGAATTGTATTACGCATATATCGGACAAGGATAATCTTTAACACTGATAGTGACATTAATTTATGAACACACATTTTGAGAGCAACAATAACACGAACGATTAGTAATATAGATAGCTATATAAATCCCTAAAACAAATAACATCCGACAAACCAGGCAAGATAAAAAAGAAATTTGAATTTTTATTGTTTGAAAACATGACGACGATATCGTTAAAAATTACAAAAATTGTTATAATTTAATAGTTTTATTAGTAACATAATTTTAAGTTATTTAATGTTGTAAAAAAATATTTTGTGGAAATAATTAAATATAGCCAAGTATTTTATTTTTGCGGTCGATTGTCTGAATAGCCCATTGTGATTTTGATATTAACGTTTTATACATTATATTTTGGTTATTTAAAATTTAAAACAATTTTTTGTTTTCTTAAGGGAAACTAAAATCGCAAAAAATATTAATTTCAAAAGAACCAGATAATTACAAAAAAAAACTCGAAAATTTTATTAATTGAATTTTTAATGCTATCGCCATTAAATTACAAAAGGTGCGCATAATTTATCATTTTGATTTCTTTTAAAGTGCGGGAAAACTGTGTGATAAAAGGTGCAAAAGTTTTTATTGCCGGTTTTTTATTACTTTCTTGATTATCGAAATGATTAATTTTGGCAACTCTTGGTTGGTAGTTGGAAATGGTATTTTAATTGAAAGTCAAAATGCTGGAAAGTTGTTGGTAACAAATTAATCGTAGCTACTATATTTTTGATGAAAAATATTTGAGGTGTAGTTTATATATTCACAATCATTTTGCCGATTAATGTTGTCGGGATTCTTTTTTATGCGTTCACCGAAATAATTTTTAAATATGAACGTTAGCTATTAATTTAGGAATCGCCCGAAGTGGTATTTACCCACTGTAAGTAATGTGACAAAGTATATTGGTAACTAGTCGTCTGAACAGTGATTTATTATAATAAACTTCTAATTTAAATTAAACTTAATACCGACTTAACACAAAATCAACTTAAAAGCATTTCAATAAAATTGCATAAACATTTATTACACATAAATGTAAAACAAAAAATCAGATTAATTGCTTTCAGTTTCGGATCATTTATTACCAAATTTCATTGTTTATCGTAAAACTGTAGTTTTCGAAAGATTAAGGATATATTAAATTCGTACAAATGATGTACAAAATGGACCGTAGCACAAAAAAAAATTAATAAATCGATTTATTATTTACAAAACTATTGGCTTGAAGCAATTTACCACACAATTTATGTTTAATAATAAATTAAACATTTAATCGATTAAAACAATAAATAAATTGAATGATTTTGTATTGTTGATAATCTATTATGTACATGTGTAAAACAACACCTATAAACATAATGTATTATTTATGTTATGTGTAATGTGTACTTATGTATTTTTGATACAACACTCATTCAATTTCGGTTTTTTAATTAAAAATATACATTAATTATAATATTTCATTTAATAAATAAATTAAATATTAAATACAAGAACAAAAAAGTTAATTTATTTTTAAATCATTTTTCGTTTTTTTTTTTTTATAGTTTGGAATCCGCAAATATTTTCGTGAAAATAAATACGAAAAACAAAATGTATGTATTGACACTTTTTTTATTTTTAAACGTATATTTATTCAAAATAAATAACAATTTTAATTTTGGCAATCGCAAAAAAAAAAATTAATTTAAATAAAAGTTTATAATTTATTTTTTTTACAATTTTTACTTTTGTAAATGATTAATTTGAAATGAATTAATTTTTTTAATTTATTTGTTGCACAATGCTTATTGCATATTATGTGGGTGAACGTTCCACGATTTTAATATATTTTAAATATTTTTTTTTATATTTTGATAAATTGAGAGGTAATTAAATTTTTTGACAATAATAAATTAACGCATGTTAAGAAATTAATGAATAAATCTGACGTTGAGAGACTAACTAACTATATAGTATTCAAATATGATTACAAACATACCAATACTCGGGAAATTGTAGAAAATCTGTGAGGGGGAATTTTAAAGTACGTAATGCGCTAATTCTCAATATATGGCTGACTTCAAATTCAAGCTTAATTCATTTTTAATTTTTTTTTTTTTTGTTATTTAATTACTTTAATTTGCAACTTGGAAATTCTGAGATTTGATTATCCAATAGAAAGAAATACTAATTCGACTGATGTTCGACAAATTTTTTCTATATATAGCTTCTATTTTTATAGAAAGTAATCAATAATGTAATTAACAATTCAGTTTCTATAGCCTGATGAGATTAACTGAAAAATAATAGAATTTTTCGTATTTCTCATTCATACGGAAACTGAACTTGTAATAGTTAATAATTTCGCGCTTCGTATTATAATTATATAAATTCTATCATTTTATTAATTTTTTAATTCTATACATTTTTCAAATCCTATAGATCTGAGATATCACTTTAATTTTAAAAATCCAAAATTTTCAGTAATTTCCAAAACTTGTAAAATTAAATAAATCCTAACAATTCTGTTAATTCGGTAAATTTTACTACTATTATAATTATATAAATTCTATCATTTTATTAATTTTTTAATTCTATACATTTTTCAAATCCTATAGATCTGAGATATCACTTTAATTTTAAAAATCCAAAATTTTCAGTAATTTCCAAAACTTGTAAAATTAAATAAATCCTAACAATTCTGTTAATTCGGTAAATTTTACTATCTCCATAAGTTGTATAAATTTATAAATTCTTGAATTTCTCTAAACTCTGCTATTTTATTAAATATTATTAATTTTGATTATTTTAATAACTTTATAAATTTTATAAATAAAATAATTGAAAAAATTTGTAAATTTTACTTATTCTGTTAGTCCTATAAATTGTATACATTTTGAAAATTCTATAATGAATTTCCCAACTATTTAAATTTTTGTTCATCCCGAATATTTCTTAACTTCTATAAACCCTTTAAATTATTTTATAAACCCTACAAATTAGGTAAATTCGATATATT
Organism: Tipula helvola; assembly: GCA_963556165.1. Taxonomy (NCBI): domain Eukaryota; kingdom Metazoa; phylum Arthropoda; class Insecta; order Diptera; family Tipulidae; genus Tipula; species Tipula helvola. The sequence continues at coordinate 296,017,741 of OY744483.1, read as the reverse complement.
CGATATGTTCTACAAGTCATATAAATTTTAGAAATTCTAATAAGTCAATAAATTCTTAAAAATTTATAAATTTTATAAATTTCATAAATTTTAACATTTCTATACATTTTTAAGTTCTACAAATTATTCAAATTTTGTAAATTCTGAAATCCACAAAATTCTAGATATTCAAAAAATCCGGTAAGTTCTAAATATTCTATAAATCCTATAAATCTTATAAATCCTATAAGTTATGTAAATTCTTAAAATTTTATGAATTTTATAAACTCTTCAAATTTTACCAAATTGCATAACTAGTAAGTAAATTTAATAAATTCAAAAAAATATTTTTAGATTCTACACCAATTGCATTTCCATTTTTATTCTTCAAATTTTATATTCCAAAAATTTCATGATTTCTATAAATATTACAAATTCTTGATTTCTATAAATTTAAGTTTAATAAATTGGATAAATTTTACAAATTATAAATTTTATTAATTTTTCAAAAATCCTGAAACTTTAATAAATTTTAATAATTCGAATAATTTTAATAACAATATAAATTCTATCTATTTAATAATGTATGTTATAATTTTTTAAAATTTTATAATTTGTCCTTTAAAATGTATACATTTTTAAATTCTATAATAAATTTTCCTACAATAAATATAAAAAATTTTAATCTTCCAAGAGTTTTATTACTACTAAAAAATACTTTACTTCTAAGATTCATTTCATTCTTTCAAGAATAATAAGTCAATGAATTCTCATAATTAAATGCTTTCATTTTATAAATTCTATAAATCCTTGAAATCCTATATATCTGAGATACCACTTTAATTTTTAAAATTCAAAATTTTCAGTAAGTTCCAAAAATAATAAAATTCAATAAATCTTACTAATTATGTTAATAATATATTCGATAAATTTTATTAACTCCATAGATTGTATAAATTTATAGATTAAAAAAATTCTGGGATTTCTCTAAATACCGTTAATTTATTAAATTTTATTAATTTTAATATTTTAATAAAATTAATAACTCTAAAAATGAAATAAACGACAAAATTTTATTAGTCCTATAAATTGTATACATTTTGAAAATTCTATAATGAATTTCCCAAACTACATATATAAATTTTTCTTATCCTGAAAATTTCATAACTTCTATAGTCCCTTTAAATTTTATAAATTCTACAAATTAGATAAATTCGATAAATTCCATACATTCCATTCCTTATAAATTTTAGAAACTTTAATATAGCAATAAATTCTTAAAATATAGAAATTTTAAAATTTCCTAAATTTAATAATTTTATACATTTTTAAGTTCTATAAATTATCAAACTCTTTTTTTATTATTTAAATAAATTCTGCATGTTTTATAATTTAGTTCGTTGAATCCTGTAAATTTAAATTCAATAAATTAAATGAATATAAAATTCTTTAATTTCTATAAATTTTGTAAATTTAATCAACTTTATAAATTTTAATAATTGTATAACATTATAAATTCTATCAATTAAATTAATAAATTTCAATTGCATAAATTTTACAAATTTAATCAATTTCATTAATTCTTTAATTTGAATGCATTTTATAAATTCGATCAGAAATTTCCCAAATTATACAAATATTACTCAAACTTAGTCCTAAAAATGTTATAAAACCTATAAATTCTAGTAATTAAATAAAATCGATGAATTCTTATTCGGCAGTGAACCTAAAAAATTTAATAATAAAATGTAAATTCAAAAAATCAGTAAATTTTTAAATTTCTACGAATCCTATAAATTCGATAATTTTGCTAATTTAATAAATTCTCTAATTTCTTCAAATTTTTAAAACCATATAACTAATAAGTCTATAAAATCTATAAATTAATAAATTCCATAAATATTTGTATATTCTAATTGTAATTTTCCAAATTCCACAAATTTTGTTATTCTAAAAATTTCATAATTTCTTTATTTCTAAAAATTCAACGAGTTTTATCAATTTTTGTAGGTCCTATGATTTCTATAATTTTTAAAGTTCTATTATTTCTACAAATTCCATAAATTTTAAAATCCCATAAATTCTGAAATTCAGTACATTCTAAAAAATCTATATATCAGAAGGTTTCATTTTTAATTCTTAAAATCTCATAAATTGTGTAAATTAAATCATTTTTTTGAATTCAATATTATAATTCTTCAAATTTACAAAATTGTATTACTAATTAGTATTTGGTCTATAAACTCTATGAATTCTAAACATTTTATTCTAATTTTGTGGATTCTCTTTGTTCTACAAATTTGTCAACTATGCCAGTTCCTTAATGTCTACTATAATCTTTATAAATTGTTTAATTTCTAACAATTTGATAACTTTAATAAGATCAATAAATTCTTTTAATTCCATAATTTCTTTAAATTTTAGAAATATTTTAAGATCTTTAATATTTCACAATAAGAAACAAGATCGATTTCGATGCCCCTCTACGTAAATATTAGTTGAAGTGACAAATGAAATACTTTCTAAAATTTAGAAACGAAATCGATTGTCGCCATCGCTTAACATTTTTGTATATTTCAAAAAGCTATTTTGCATCTTTTACAGAAATTAATTCTCATAAACCAGATTTTCATTAATTTTAATTTTCATTAAATTCTATAAATTTGATGAATTTTATAATTCATTAATTTTTATAAATTTTTAAGTTCTATAAATTTTATAAAATCAATAAATCTATAAATTTTATAAATACTGAAATCCGATACTTTCTGTAAATTCCAAAAATTCTTTAAGTTTTATAATTTCAATAAACTCTATAAATATCTTAAAATTCTATAATTATTTTTCCTAATTTCAAAAATTTTATAAATTCTATTAATTTTATTAATTCTTTAAATTCTGTAAATTATTATTTAATAAATTGGTGAATTTCCATAATTTTTATAAAATGTAAAAATTCTTTAATTTCTATAAATTGTGAAAATTCAATAAATTTTTGTAATTCTTATACTTTCAAAAATTCTTATAATTTTAATAATTTTATAAATTGTGTCAATTCAATAAATGCTATATGTATTTTTTAAATTTTATCTGGCAATTATATATAATTGTGATTTTTAAAATTCTATGATATTTTTTTTAAATTATTCAAAAACTAACGCATCCTAAAAATTTCCAAACTGCTATAAAACCTTTAAATTATTAAAATCATATGAATTCTGTAAATTCAATAGAAAATCCTATAAATTTTATAACAACTTTATAGAATTTATTGAATTATATAATTGATCAAATTTACAGAAGTTATAGAATTTTTAGAATTTACTGAATTTTTTGAATTTACAGAATTTATTAAATTTGTAAGGTTTATAGATATTAAAATTAATTTACAATTTTAATAAATTCTGAAATCTTGTTAATTCTGCAAATTAAACAAATCAGTAAGTTAAAAAAATTCTTTAAATCCTATTAAATCTGTAAATTTGATCAATAAATTCTCTATAAATTCATTGTGTTCCATAAATAAGTTTAAATTTTCTATTAAATTCTACAAATTCTACTAATTTTATTACTCTAAAAACTTCATAATCTGTATAAATTTTTTAAATTCTACCAATTTAAGTTCAAGAAATTGAATAATTTCTAGAAATTTTATAAATTAAAAAATTCTATCAATTTTGTAAATTTTATTAATTTTAATTAGTTATCAATTCAATAAATTTCTTAAATTTTATCAATTCTCTCAGTTCTGTAAAATGTTCAAATTAATGAATTTTTCAAATTATACTAATTCTAGTTGTAATAAAAATTTCATAACTTCGATAAATCCTTTAAAATCACTAAGTCCTGTAAATTCTGTCAATTCGATAAATTCTACAAATCTCATTAATTTATTAAATTTTAATAAGACAATGAACCCTAATAATTTTATATATTTTATAAATTCTATCATTTTTATAAATTTTGAAATTCTAAAAATTCTTCAAATTCTGGAATATTTTAGAATTTTATATGAATTTACAGAATTTAAATGATGTTTATGATATACGTAACGTCACCTCAGTATTTAAGTGATAGAAACGCATTTTAATCATTTAGGAGTTAAGTTTTCCAGTACGTAATGTGACGGTTCTAACTCCAAAATAACTAAAATTAATTTATGTAACCTAAAAATAGAGTGTTAATGTGGTACAATAACGTCTTTGAAATTTAATTTGACGATCGATCTAGTCTACGTTTTTACGTAAGTTGGCAGTTCTAACTCCAACATTTTTAAAATGCGTTTATATCATTTAAAGGCGGAACCTCCTCCAGATATTAATTTTTTTGTAGTATCTGAAGAATATATTTCAAAAGTTTCAAGCCCAACAGAAAATCCTAAAGGTCCTTAGGAAGTCACCGAATTGATGCGAAGTGATCGTTCTCAAGAACGAAAACTTTAATCGAGTTTTTTAGCGCACCATAGAATGTAACTCAAAAAGTAATGGACCAATCGACTTGAAATTTTGTACACATATTCCTTAGCTTATCGGCCTTAGCACCAACCTAAAATTTTGTAAAAATTCTTTAAATAAATATTGGTTTTAACGAATTGTTTATAAAAAAAACGTGTTTTTTTTTTCTTTTTGACCTCAAGGGACTCTTTGGTCGAATAGAAGGACCTGGGCGTTCCTCTAATAGCCAAGTTCGAGCACCTCTAGCGCCGCGATTTTGTTTTATTTCACTAATAAATTTTTTTTTTTTGTATTCATTTGAACATAAATATTATTATGCAATTAGTGTCATTGCAATGAATTCTCTCAATTTTTTGTAAAAAATTATAGAAAAACCAGTTGTCTGGGCAGGTGTCCCTCTTGAATACTGAGACAACAATATGTAGTACATTATAAACATTCCTTAAATTCTATTAATCCTTAAAATTTTGTAAATTCTATTAATTTGATAAATCCTAAATCAATAAACTCTAATAATTCTATACATTTTATAAATTCTATCATTTCTAGAAAACATAAGGTTCTAAAAAATCAACTAATTCTTAAAATTTTGATATTATTGTTAGATTTTGGAAATTCAATATGTTGTATAATTTTTATAAATTTTAAAAGTTCTATAAAATTGTGTAACTAATAAATCTATAAATTCAAAAAATTGTATTAATATTTTAAAATTATATACCTATTAAATTTCCCAAATTCTATAAATTTAAATTCAATAAATTCTAAGAATTTTTTCAATAAATTCTAAGAAAAGGATTTTTCAAGAATTTGCCTCATCTAATCCTACAAGTCCTTAAATTTTAAAAAATTCTACTAAGTCTAGTATAAACTCTAAAAAATTCTATAAATTTTATGAATTTTATAAATTCTTTCATTTATATAAATTTTTAAGTTCTCTAATTTGTACAAATTCTGTATATTCTGTAATCCACGAAAGTAATAATAACTCTTTCAAATTCTAAAAAATTTTATAAATCAATTCTCAAATTCTTAAATTTTAGTATTCTAAAAATTTCAAAACTTGTATACATTTTTTAAAATCTTTGAATTCTATAAATTTAAATTCAGTAAATTGGACAAATTCCAAAAATTTTATAAATTATAAAATTCTTTAATTTCTATAATTTTAATAAATTCTTAAATTTCTAAAATTTTGTCAATTCTGTCAGTTCTATAAATTGCTCATCCTAAAAATTTCAGAACTTCTATGTATACATTTTTAAATTCTAAACATCTTACAAATTTCTATCATTTCTATAAATGTCAAAGTTCTATAAATTCTAAAAATTTTAAAATTCTATTAAGCCTGAAAATTCAAATGATTTTAGTAAATTTTAAATAATGTTACTTTTTTTTGATGCAGTTGTTCTGAATTTGATTAAATTTGAAAACCTACCACAAATGTTTTTATGAAGTTCGATATCACTTAACAAGTAACTTTGCATTTTTTGTATTTTTAGACTTAAAATATCTATTCTAATAAAGCAGACTAATTTGAAATTAGCCCGGGGCGCACGGCTGATAATACAAAATAAAACATGCACATTAGCAAAATGTTTTATTAAGAGGTATTGTGTATATCGGCGTTTATAATACACACTAACCAAAACCAATAGAAAAGTCTATACCAGCCATGCTGATCACTTATGTGACAGATACCAGTTCACCAGCTCAAAAGATTCCGTTTATTTAGGTCTTCATAATATATCCATTTTGGTTAAGAACTGAGTTACCTCAATATTTATTTGTTGCAGAAGCCTTTTTTCGCCACGCTTCTGTCCATTTAAGGGTTAAATCATTAGTGCACAGTTAGTTTAAAACCGGCCCTAATCCCTGTTTTGATTTCATTAAATTCGGAATTTTTAAGAATCTACCTTTCAAGTGTGATTCCAGTATTTTAGCGAATTGCGTTGTTATGTACATGGTTTTTCATGGTTGAGCAGCCTATTTCTCCTTTAGTGCTTGCGCGATTGTATTGGTAGTTCTGTGTGGCAATATACCAATTGTTGAACTTTTGAATTTAGCCTTTTCATCAATATCCTCTCAAAAAATTCAAATATGACTGGTAATACTAGGATTGGTTTGTAAGACCAAGTTTCGTTTGGTGATTCCACGGGTTTTTAGATCATTATGACTTCTGCAATTTTCCACAAGATTGGCATACATTAAATTTTAAATTCTGCATTTAAGAGATTATTGAGCTTTACCAGAGCTTTACTTTGTATTTTTTTTTAAAGCTTTTGGAGTATTAAATCGTAACTAGGAGCTTTTCCGGATTTAATTATTTTTATGTCACGCATGAGATCAATTAGTGTGGTTTTTCGGATATCTTTTCGGCTTCCAATGTTTGGTCATCATTTACCTTTTAAAGTGAATAAACAGAATTGCTGTCATTTTAATTTTCTAAGATAGTTGCGTGACGTTGTTCAAATTAGTTTCATCTCGAGGGACCCTTGTTATGTACCATATTCTTCCTGCCGTTATTTTTTCTGCCAGAAAAGAGTGATCTGTCCAATTTCAATATAATTTCAGAGGTATTTCTAGCTGATTACTGCATGTCCTTCATGGAATCATTAAGTTAATTTTTTCTTCTAAGGACAGTCTTAAACATTCCCAATTAGTGTGGTTATTTACTAGAAATGTGTCTCTTTCTTTCTAATAGATTTTTTCACTTAAAGTGAGGAGTATCGGAGAACGATCAGACTTTAAGGCGTACAACACATCGAGCGCGAACTGTGAATTGCGAATAAATTCCACAATGCGATATTCGTAAATAGACGCGCATAGAGCATGACGCGAATTAATAAACGTCAAATATAAAATATCTTCCGAAACTTGACGTTTATTAAATTTGCGCCGCGCTCTATGTCTGTCTATTTACGAATATCGCATTCTAGAATTAATTCGCAATTCGCAGTTCGCTCTCGATGTGTTGTACGCCTTAGTCTTGGCTTTCGTCTACTCATCGAACTACAAACTTAAGAGCTCGAAATAAATTTTTGGTTTCTATGAGTGTTTCGACCTATCAGTAAATACCGAGAACGCTGATAAATTATTTGTTTTTTTCTCATTAGCAGCAGTTGCTGGTATTTCTTTTGTTTACTATATTAACTCTTCGTAGTGTTGAATATTGCTCCTAATTAATACAGCACTACCTCCTTTGGCAGTGTTTTCAAAGTGAATATTGTCTGCTGAAGTATATTTCCAGGCGTACATCGGTTTTTGCATGGACCACCTGACATTCTGTTTGAAGTTGCATGCGTATATAGGCACTCTAGAACAGAATTCTAAGATCACTGGCCATTTTTCTAAATAAATATTTAGAAAATATTTTCGTCGACGAAATTACTGATCTTACTCAATATCAATTTAAATGTTTCATTGACACCGCCATTGTGATAAGTTTTTCCTTGATTTGCGTTACTTATTGTTATTTGAGCTTAAGCCATTTTACCTATTGTGGTCCATTAGAATCTTCTGACACGTTACGATGTAACCCGTCTTTAAATGTTTCGGGTTGGTTCATCTAAAATGATTGCTTCATAATGACATTTTCCACTGACTTTTATTGCAAATCGCGATAATTTCTGACTACTTTGGAAGAGAAGTGAAATATCCTTTTCTATTTCGCTCGAATGAGCTTTATTTACCAAAGTGTTTTGAGACTGGATAATAATCGAAATATAGTATTGGTTGGCCTTCTGTAGAACCCACAAGGCCGACCTCTCCAAAGGGTACATATTTCTGATTGTCAGGTGTACTACATGGGGTATTAAGTTCTACAATCGTTCTTGTCCATATTCATTGATAGTTTACTGGGTCCGTTTTTAGTATTTATCTGTAATATATACATAGTTACAGAGTGGGTTGGATCCAACTAGCCTATTATGTAGAACTGCCACGATTAATATTATTTAAAATAATTTTTTGAATACAACACGTAACATATAACAAATATAAGCCCCAAGGTTTGCAAATGTCACAATCAATATTTTCAATCTCACGAAAGCTTTAATGTTTTGTGTTGTTTTAATTGTGTACAACACCACAACACTCATTAAAAAAACACAAACTGCGGTTACAGGTTAAAGTTGAAACTTCAAAACCAGAATCAATTTAACTTTTTTTTTTGGTTTATTAAGTAATTTTATACAGGTAATTAAAAGTTGTATCCTCAAAAGAACCAACATACTAAGCTTGAGGCATTTTGTACATTATTCAATTTTTTAAGTTTAAAAAGTAAAAATTTTGAGCTTCTTATTAAATTTGACCATCAGTTTATTTCAAGGTTTTTATTATAACCATTTGTTTTGAAAAAAGAAAAAAACAAATTGGATTTACAATTTCATTACCAATGTTAACATACTAATCTAAATCGATTACCTGTTTAAAAAAAATGTGTGCTTCAAAGGTTTCTTAATATTGTAATTCCAGTACAATAAAGCACTCACATATAGTATATACATATCCACACAGTAAATTAATTTAGGTTCATTTGTCAATAATTAATAAATTATCCAATAAATCTATATACAAAAAAAGGTTAATTTGTCTACCAATCGTGTATATAGACCCCTAACTGTTTGCTACCTTACTACCCAGTTAAATCGCCTTTAATAATATCTTTATTCACCACAAAAAGAAGTAATTTAAGCGATGCACAAACAAAAGATTTTGTATGCGCAACAAAATGATTTACAGCCACCTCGTATAACCGAGTAATTTAGCAAAACAGTGCTGCTAGTTCAGTAAAATTATTTACGGTAAATTATTGGCGCTGATTAATTTGTAAATTAATTTACGAGATACGAATTCTCGTGAACAACAATACAACAATAAATTATTATTTGTGATATCATCAATATAATTTTTATTTTATTTGGTATTCTCAAAAATTTGTGTACATCGTATACACAAGTACAGTATAATTGTACAACAAAAAACCTAATTTATTGAATGAAATGTCGCGCGGTTTTAAAGTAATAAATTCAATTGCTATATGTAAACGCCATCCAATGCCGTATAGCTTTTTTACAAAAATATGTATATGTGTTAATTAAAAATCATATAAATATTGATTTATGTTTATGGTCATAATATATGTACGTAAATAAACAATAATTTTTCCAAGTTGTGATTAAAAAATGTTGAAAAATGTCTATTTATATTGGCCATCGATTTTATATTATTTCCAGTTGGTACACAATGATTGTGGTTAATTTAATACTTTATCTACATATAATGTTCTGTGTGGTCAACAATAAAGAACCGTGAAATTGTATTGAACTTTTAATGAACTTTTCAATTGTCCCTAAATTAATAAAATTAACTGTCATCACTTTTTCATGAAAGTTGATTTGTTTGGTTTACATAGTATAAAAAAAACGAGTATAGAAATACCATACAATCAAATACATATGCACAAATAATTTTTGGCCTATCCCTTTTTTGTTTTGTCAGCTTTGTACAATTAATGGAGATACAGAGTGTGGAATTGAAACGCTTTTATTTTTTTGTCGAATTACATAAGAAAAACAAAGCATGTTCTTAGGGGAATAGATCCCTTCTCACATAATCACAGATTTTGACAAAACCATTGTAGTAACTGCAAAAAGTATAATGTGTGTTCAGCATAATTTAGTGTGTTGTCTGAGATAATTTTTTTTAGAATTTAAAAAAAAAATCCTCAAATCACCAATTTCACGATTAAAAATTTCCAAAGTTCATGAAATTTTAACATTTTTCAAAAATGTCTCTGTTTAATTAATTATATATGTACATACTAAAACAAAACACACCCCAAAGCCGCAAAGGTGAAAAGAAGCTAAGTCAACACATATTGATTGGGGTCTTTATGTGGAGGTCTTAGTTGCCATAATGATTATCGCAACGATTTATTACGATTCTCGTAAGCATATATCCAATTTAAATATAAAAAAAGGAAGATAATTTTTAAGTTAAGCATTTCTTTTGCAGAAATGCTTGTTAAGGAAAATTTTCATTGTATTTTAAATTAAATTTACGTCTTCCATGCTATCTTTATTTTCGTTAATGGGTGTACCGTTTCTTTAAATTTGGGTATTGGGGCTTCTTTCTTTAAAGGAAACATATAAATGGTTAGAGACCGTTTTGTTCTGTAAACACACATTTTTGTATATAAATGTATATTATTGCTCATTAAATGCACATATTTTTATGTAGGTATTCTAATATATATAAAAATTTGAAGAAAAAAATTGCCAAAAAAATACGCAGTGTCATGTTAAAAGACCGCATTGTAGTTTAATTAAGGACAATATGAATAGAAAATGTATGTAACAGAACTTCTAATCACCGTTGCACACCGAGGACTAACTAAGCGGATTTGGGGTCAAAAATTATTAAAAATCTGTTTGCTAGGTTAAAAAATATGTAAAATCACATTTAAAAAAAAGTCATGTTTTAATTTTATGATTTTTATGTTTGGAATGTGCAGCACTAATTAAAATTGCGTATACCCAAAAACCGGTCGATCACTATAATATTTAAACGTATATTGTAAAAAAACGAACAGAACCTAATGCGGAAAATCATAGAGGTAATAAAAATATGAACATCTGAGAAAATTCAAAAAGAACGTTTCGGCGGCCAATTTGGAGAGGTCAAATTTATAAATATAACCATTTTTTTGATTATTTTATATTATTTTTATATTCATTAATCTTTAAAAGGAGCCTCATTTTATAATTTTTGGGATAATTGTTTTTTTTTCTGTAGCAACAAATACAACCACGTGCATGAATTTTTTTAATTATTTGACACCACAATAATCTTAAAATAGCAACAACAAAAAACCACCTTTCAGAAATTGTTTGTTTTACTTAGTACTACACCTTCAAAACAAAAACATCATAAAATTAAAACATGATTTCTGGTACCTTACAAATAATTTGTGATTTCACATATATTTCTCCGCAGGTTTTAATTTTTGTAGAAGCGGCAAAATTTTTTTTCAAAATATAAAACATTGTTAAGTAATGACGACTATTACTTACGTTTATAAAATCTTAAAATAATTTAATTGTTCACTGCAAAAGTGCAAACCAATATATACTCCTGTATAGATTGAGTAAGATTTAAAATATTTAGAGAATTTTTAAAATTTGTAGGTAATAGTATATTTCATTGCACCGTTTCACCAGTATATCAGTTTTCAACGGTAATATACATTGAGGGTATTTACGCCTTTATGCATTGCTGCACAACTCTACAACAGTCTCTCGTTCACACTATGATGTAGCAACTGTTGTTATTTATCTAGATACACAAAATGTTAACTAGTTTGAAGGTTTTTTTTGTTTGTGTTAGTAAGTTGTAATTCTCTATGTAGGCAAAAATGTACAAAAGGAGGAAGTGTGCGATGCGCTGTATAAATAGTGTAATCACCCTAATTTGGCCTTGTTATACTACCTGATAAAAGTCGAGGTGACACACGAACAAAATAAAATAATAAAATTGGAGTTAGTCTCGTCTCTTCAACATGACAACACATCGATGGTTTGTGTTGGCCGCCAATAATTTTTTGGATTATTATAATGGCAAATAATACCTTAATTTAAATTGTAACGAAATTAAATTTGTACAAAATAAATTCAAGAGTATAAATATACACAATTTGAAATTGATTCATAGAAGTAGAATTAAATTAATTAAGTTATATTTAAATTAAATAAATACCACAACAATTTTAAAGAAGTAAGAAAATAACCGTGGCGAATTTTATATATTGCAAAACGCCATAAACTTATGGAATTTATAGAATTTGTCGATTTTCTTGAATTTGCAGATTTTATAGGATTTATAGAATTTACAGAATTTTCAATTTTTAATAATATAATCGTTTTTGTCAAAATCTTTAAGGAGATGTTGTTGTTGTCAAATATATTTAAATTTCGAAATCATTATTGCTATCAAAATTATGTATGAGACGTAATTTTTGTCAGATTAACTAAAATTTAATTTTTGTCAGATTAACTAAAATTAATTTTATAATTGGCATACGCATACAGAACATTTTGTTGATTCTAAAGAAAATAATAATACACACGAATGAAAGTTCTGGTTTTAAAATAAGACGCCTAAGTCGTGCTTACGCTTAAGTTTTGATTTTAATTTTAATTATATCATTTAACAATCCCAATATATGTAGTTCTAAAATCTATGTTATTCGATATAGGGCATTACTAGATGTATGTAGCTACTTTCAACGTGCAGAGTCTGGTCACAAATATTTTAGGAATTCGCCAAGTGCTTCAATCGAAATAGTTTGTTTCTCTGAACCTTTTTAAACCCAAACGTTCCTAGTTCAGATTTGGCCATTAACATGTTTAGTATATTTAGCAAAAATAGGGCGGGCGGTACCTTCCCTTAATTATGGAGGTTTGTATATGTTTGTAGGTGATCACATTAAGGCTAAATTAATTACCATACCATCTTCCATTTCAGAATTGTTAGTATTAGATTTAGAGTTTTTATAAATTATCCTAAAATATTAATCGGTACCATCTATAATATAAGCCTCCAAAAACTAGCAAACGGCCACATGTCTGTTTTAAAAAATCCTTTGTAGATTTAAAGGTTTGTTTAGTTATTTCGATGAAATTTATATATCAGGTTACTCTAGTTTCGATATACTCCAAACTTCCGGCTTTCATCGGGAATATTTGAATCTTTTAAATAGTATGAATTTATTTGTATATACAACACTGTTGCACCAATTCATCTGTTTTACTAATAAGTCTGTTTGTTTTTTCAATCAGTTGTCTCTCGATATGGGATCCCATCAAGATCTTCTAGTTTTTTCAGTGAACTGTCACTTTCAAGCTAAACCTACTAGTTTTAGCTTTACAGATTTTTCAAGATTAAATAATTTACTTTTTTTCTTAGTTTGTAACTCGGTTTCTTGGGAGGATATTTAGTTTGGTGTTGATAGTAGCGTTCCGCTTAAAAAGGTTACTTTCAAAGCGAAATCTCCGCCTAATAGTCAGTTTCATTTGGAATATAAACAGGCTCGTAATAGATTTGTACGGTTAATTCGGATTGCTAAACGTAACTTTTTCAAGGACAAGTATTATTCGTAATTTAGGCTTAAACAGATGCAACATTTGTTCTAGTGGGTTTTTCAAACCGAATGACATCAACAGTTATTTTTGCTATAGTTTGAACTCGGGCAATAGTACCGTCAATTCGTTTTCTAACGCGTACTATAATTCGTCTTCGTTTTCAAATCGGGTTAGATCGGAATCTTCTGATCTGGACAACGATAATTTAAAATTCGTTAGGCGACTTTTCCGTTTCATCGCAAAATACTTGCGACATATCTTCCACTTTTTTCTCACGTTCTTTTCATATCCAGATCAGTGGAAGCTAAGTAAAATATTCCCCATCCCAATGATCAGTAATTGTTTAGAGCTATTCCATTTTCGACCAATTAGCATTTTAAGTACTCTCTCGAATTCTTTCGAGATAGTTGTCAAAAATCAGAATTTTCTTAAAATATGGATTGTTCGAATTTTCTGAATTTTGACGTCAAATTATGCCAAAGTCACTTAGAGGTTCATTGGGATTTGGCGTTGAATTTTATTTGAGATTTTATACATTTTTCGTGATTATTCAATATTTTCGATATTATTCGAATTTAGTTAGGTTCAAGCGGTGACTTTAATTATTGTACGGGTCGCAACGATATCCCGCATTTAAAAATCCCGCTTTATCAAAATCCCGCTTTTTAAAATCCGTTTTTCACAATCCCCCTTTATAAAATCCCGATTCTGCAAAAATAAAATCCCGCTTTTAAGAAAATCCCGGTTTTTATTTTTATTTTACTTTATAAAATTTTCCTTCACCAGAAAGCGCGGCTCGAATTAAAAAAAATACGTCTTTCAAATTTTCAAACCAAGATTTTGAAAAGTGGGATTTTGATTTCGGGATTTTGAAGGCGGGATTTTGAAAAACGGGCAAGCTTACCTTCACCATTATTGTGTTATTTGGAATTCTCGAAAAGCGAGGTTTTGAGATTTTTGGAATATTCTAGATAGTTATCGGGTTTGAATACCTATAGTAATAAGTCGCTTAGCATCTAGTTTAAAAAATATTTCCGAGATATGAATTTATGTTTATTCGATGTTTTTGAGATTATTCGAATTTTTTGAGAATTTAGTGGTTCCTCTAGAACTTTAAGATTATTCTAGTTGTCCAAGCTTAATTAAATTAGAGATTTTTGAGATTTCAAGATTTTTGAATTTATTTTGATTCCCAAATTAAATATCGCTGAGTTGCTTGATAATGAAATTTTTCGATATTATCGAGATATCGTAATTTCATGTTATGTATTAAATTATTCGGGTTTCTTAGTTATTTGTTGATTTTTCAAGATTACTCTAGGAGTTTAAGTTATCCGAGTTTTTGTGGAATATTCGAAATATTTGTAAATATCGAATAGCTTTATCGAATTTTATTTTTAAGATATCCAAGATTTGATAAGTTTGGGCGTTACTTTACTCAGGCAAATTAAGCACAATCCTTCTGTGTTATCATTAAATTTGTTGATTGCCTTTCTTGATTTGAGAGGTGAAATTTCTGCGACATTAATAATTTTAGCTTTTACAAGGGTTGCCGTCAATATGGCACAATTACGATTTTCTGTCCTTTGTTTTTCGTGACTCTTGAATCTGCTTTTAGGTATAGCCGTATTTGTTCTGGCTAGAACTCTACTGGCCCCGGTACCTATTACTGAGATTGGTGGGACAAATTGTTCTGGACTATCGCCATTGAAAATTCGACAACTGTTATATTTGAATCAACTTCAATGATTACCTACTGAGACGTTGTCAAGCTGAAACTGTACGAAAGAATATAAGTTGTGCGGTTAAAAATGTTTAATACATGGTATAAATAGATTTCCTAAGCACCACTTGTTCATTGTTATCCATAGTCATTGGAGTCTCATTTCTTTCATTTTGTGGCTTTCATATTGTGGATGACAGCCTGTGATATATTAGCCACCTGTTGAGAAATGTCGCTCGATGATAACTGATTGGTCAGTAGATCAACAGCGTGGGGTCCAAGCTCGGGACGTTCCATCAATATGAATGCCATAAACTCGTCATCGATAAATATATCACAGTTCAGGGGCTCGATTCCACTAACCCTGAAACTGTTACCTATATTATTTGCTGTAAGTGCTTTCGAGAGAGCTTCAGCTACCATATGTGGAAAGTGGTATATGGTCATTAGTTTTCCAGGATTATGCCGCATCGAAAAATATAGCTTAAATGAACCCTACACACTTCGGTGTAGAGGCTGCATTTTATGCGAGCATAATAACTCAATTTTTCTTTGCCAAGTTAATGGTATTAACGGTTAAATATGACTCATGTTTATCGAGATTGGGGAACAACAGTTGGGAATATTTTTTTAAAAAAATAGAAAGCCAATCAGAGCTTTCCAAGAAAATTTCCTCAATTCGATGGGTGTTAAACCAAAATAGATTTTTGATACCTACTTTAATATATAAAAGCAAAAATTTGATTATGGAGACACATAACTCATTTTAATGTTGATCCTGACGCATTAGTGGGTCTTATCTGGCTATAAATGTATATAGTTTATCACAGATGCATTCTCTTCAGGTACTCCATCCATTTTAAATTAATCGATGGATTAGTCATGGGTTATTAACAAATTTTATTTTATTATGCTGAAATTTTACAAAACAATTATTAGTATTTGTTGTCAAATTATTTAAAGAAAGTTGAATACATTTTTAAATATTAAAGTATTTAAATGAACAATATCCTTATTAATCCAAAATTATTTCTAAATTAAGTAAATTTCGAATAATACCGAGTAATACGAATATACCCAATAACCTCGAATAATAGTATCTAGCAATAATATCATACAAGCATCACGAAATCCCAAAAGTATTTAGTAATGTTGATAGTTAGCGCTAATCAAACCTGGAGATTTAGATTCATAAATGTCAAAATCTTGATTTCCAAAAATGCAGGGGTTAATTTAATTCAAATAGAACACTTAATTAAACTCGAGTTATATCAAATATGTTGGATAATCTCAAACAATCTATTAAAATCTGGCACAATATCTATACATAACAGTCCTAATCCAAAATAAATCTCAATTAAGCTTAAAACTTCAAAAAATTACATAAAATTTCAAACCGCCCGATCTACCAACGATGTAAGTTTCCTAGCACTTGTGATCAGGTGTCGAAATTCATAAATCGAAATGTACGAGAGAAACATGACCGACGAGTAGGGTGACCAGACGTCCTAGTTTCCTAGGACATGTTCTGTGCTTTTAAACTTTCGCAGGCGTCCAGAAAATTTGTTTACTTTGTCCTAGTTTTTAGATAATATTTATTGGGGTCGCTATACTTCGACAATGCACACTGCTAAAGAAACCAGAAAAATATTTTTAACACTTTCAACAAGTTGAAATGGAATAATTTATGGAAGAACTTTAAAAATGGTTAGAATATTTCAGACAGCAAATCATTTAGCTTTGATCTGAAGATATGGTAAGGCGAAATTTAGCGACTATTTGCCTTTATATCATTCCAGTGAAGTAAAGAAAGAAATCTTTTCAATTATGTACTATATACGTACACTTTTTTGATTCCCTCCAATTGATTAGTAAGTGTATTGTAAATACTTTGAAACACAAACTCCACTCCAAATATAATGGCTCAAGATTATTCTTGAGGACGAGATTTAGTCTATTTTTAGAGAATCAGGTGATGGTTCCAAAATATTTCTTGTAGTTGGGCCATATTTAAAAAAAACTGATCCCAACCTTATGGCCGACAAATTCTTTAGAATATATCACAAAAAGTATAAATTATGGTGAAGCTACCTGTCTATCCCTCATCTGAATCAGGAACCTCTTTGATATACGGAATGTGTTATAAGATAATTTTGCATGGTTGAAACATGTCGGGATCTTGTAATGATGCCACCGGCACAGAGCGTTTGTTTATCTCTTCTTCGGTACTTAAATATTGCCTTTGTTAGATTTTACTGATACCCAATCAAGTACATTGTCATTTCTCATTCTCTTTTTCATAGCTGTTTTTTTGGTACATAAAGTGTCGACTAACCGTAGAAATAAAATAGCGAAGATTCATCTGGTCTTATGTGTATGATTTATGAACCAAATGATACGAACTACTGTAGTTTTTTTGTAGCAATTGTTCCGTCAATCTGCAACATGTGAAGATATTGCCTATGGTTTCACATTAGGCATTATTCTTTGAGTTAGCACCAGCTGCTCATCGATGTCATATACTTATGCCTTAAACAAAAAACACTATTTTATATAACTATGCCAGTTTATTGGTAATTAAATGCTCTTGTCTCATCCAACTCGTGCTGCGCACTCGTTGAATTCGCCCAAGCATTTTTAACTCATTAAAAATGATTGTTAATATCTAAGCACTAGTATTTCGGAAGTTTTCTTTGGTATAATCAAATAATGAGTGAAGTGCGTTAAACAAAGTGCAGAGTACTATCATGGGGCATATAATTGGCTAGGACTATTTTATATTGGAGCATACGCCAAAATCTTGCGATGTTTTGTTGAAGGCTTTTTCCTTAGGAAAAAAAAACTTTGCTCATTTGCAAATTAGCAAATTATTAGATCTCAACTTGAATATGCTGTCAACATCTGGTGTCCTTTTTACGACGAACCTATCAGAAAAATCGAGAGTGTCCAAAAAAAGTTTATACGGTATATAACGTGTAAAGACGGATGGGATTATGACCATGACTTACCGCACCACGTTAACCTGAAGCGATTACCATCATATGCTACTGGATGCAAAACCTATCAAATGACAACATTGGCAAATAGACGAGAGCTTTTAAAGTGTTCGTTTATTGGAAATATTTTACTTGATCAAATCGATGCACCATCCATACTGGAATCAATTAAAATAAAGGCACCGAGTAGGAATTTAAGAGATCATGAGTTCCTTCATCTAAATAAACACAGAACAAACTATGGTGACAATGAACCGGTAAACATGATGTCGAAGAGTTTTAATAAAATCGACCATCTGTTCGACTTTTACTTAAGTAAAAACAGCTTTAAACGTAGGTTGAAGCAACATTTTGCTCCAACCTAAAAATATTTTTATGTCAATTTTTATTCTTTTTTTGTTTAATTTAATTTTTATTCTACCATGTTCAGTATGTTATAAATTCAAGTCATATTTGTAGACTTTTCTCAGTATAAATAAATAAATAAATAAAAAAATTGTCGAGGTCTACATGGTCGACGTCATTTTTCGAATTATATACATACTTACATTGTCTACATTAGTAGAATTGATTAGTTACTTTATGTAGACTATGCGGCACAACACTGATAATAATTATAAAACATGATTTACAAAAGAAAATGGCATTAACAGCTCCAGCAGTGCTGCAGTGGCATGAAATGTCAGTCATATCGATAAAGCAACAAAAAAATACTTAACATATTCTAACTAACTACAAAAGTATAACAAAAAAACTGCAATTTATAACAAACTATAAACTTGTAAAAACCAAATTAAAAAACAATAACAGTAATAAAATACACACATTTTTAAAAATTTTTAAAAACACTTGTTAAATATTTCGCAAAATTTTGCGAAATATTTAACAAGTGTTTTTAAAAATTTTTAAAAATGTGTGTATTAAGTGTGTTTCGCCAAGTGCCTACGGCAGAAAGTATAAGAAGTAGTAATAAAATATTTCACTATCAAGATTATATCTTTGACCTTAACATAGAAAATAAAAATTTATTTTATATCAGTAAAAGTAGTCTCAAGGTTTAATAATTTCAAGTTTATATTTAAGTTTCGGTTTGGTGACTAAAAATTAATATTTACATAGTTTTATTTAAATCCAGATAAAAAATTGAAAAAAAGGAAACAAAATCTTGTTAACCCTTTAGCACCATAGTGCTTCTGATTATTTTCTCGATATTGCTCCATATATTAACAAAATTAAGATTTGATACGCTTAAAAGATTTTTTTGTTATTTAGTCTGCTGATTTTGTCGTTTTTACATTATAAACACAATCTTTGTTTCGGGTCGTTGGCCAATAATGTTGCTCGATCATAAAATTTAAACAACCAGGTAGATATTAACTTAAGTTTATGTCCGTCATCAAAATAAGAGGTGCGAATAAACAAGTTTGCGATTCATGAAATTTGATTCAAAAATTACAAAAATAACATGAATTATCTCGAAACTGTTCAGCCGAACAAGTGTAATGCAAAATATCACTGCTTAAAGGACTGTGCTTCTATATAGTAGCGCAATTTTACTTTCATGACTTTTAAAATTGTAATAATTGCGAAGGTCATTTTAATATAATGAGTAACCAAAACTTTGGCCTCCCGGAGTTCTTGTTGGTGGTTTGGTATAACCAAGTTTTATACACTATGATTCAAAATATTTATTTATCTGTCTATATTTTGGAACAATACAACGTTATTGGGTATGTGATTTAAAGAAAATATGAAGGTGGTATAAACTCATTTTTATGACATGCTTGAAATTAGCCTTACTAGAATACAAATCTATTGAATTCAGGGTACTATATTCGGGAACACTGGCATTAATTAGACGAACTCTTAAGTTCAGATCATCCTTGATAACTTGAATTTCATGTTTTTGTAAAAACTCTCAATCCTGTTGTAGAAACTTAATCTGGCAATTTTTCTATTCAGCACAATTTGTAGGGTTAATTCCACCTTTTAGAAGACAGATCAGTCAAAAAACAGACTAGGCCTACTAAATTTGTTTAAATTTAGCTCTTCTAATAGCTTTGCTATAAGAATAACAAAGAGCCCATACAATATTTAACTCATTGATCATGAAGATAAGAAGGCCAATGTTTGGGTTCGAAAGAAAAACGTATTACTGATATCAGAACCAAATAGGATGATTAAATAACGTTTTCTATTCAAGGAGGCACACTAAAACTATAACACTTCATGATCGATAAAAACTTAAAATAAATTTTTCACTAAAAAGGTTTTCAACCTCTAGGTGTTGTGGACACGTCGAACTAAAATCTACCAGTTTGATTTAGTATGGATGTATATTATCATAACTTAATTGGTTCGTCGCAATTTTTAAATCTATGAATATTAGACCTCGTCCATATTTAGAGTTTGCTTCTTTAGTCGTTATTTTATTTTTACTACACCATACGTATGGAGCTTATCAAGATCAAATTGAAAAAAAAAAATCAAATTTTTAAATCATCAGCATAAAATAAAAATCTACAAGTTAGGATGTCTGGCAGAATAATAATGAAAATTAGAAATAAAAGCGAAGATAAGATAGCTCTATCTACTAGTAAGTGATTGGGAATAGGGCCAAAGTAATTTTTGATTTTTCTTTATATGTATTTCTGTCAATATATCGTAATATGCAAAACATTTACGGGTTTCGTTTTCACCCTTCTCTCGAAAATTGGAAAAAATCATATAGTCATTTGTTTTATTAAATTTTCGATGCCGAGTATGGTATTTGGCTTTATCATGAATTAATTTAATAAGTTTGGTTGCCTTATAGAGCGATCATTAGTTGTAATATAACTACACCATCAACTTTACAATTTACATAAACGTTACTCCGATCTAGAATTTTCAATAATTGTCTTGGAATTTTAGTATTATTTAGTAATTTAAGACTGGGCACAATTAGCCGTTGGTATCGTAAATAATTAACTAAATTTATATCAATTCAATGCACAACTACTTTGATTTACATGAATTTTCGTAGAATCAACATTAGAAAGCGCAGGTTAACAATTTTACCTAGATTGTTATTAATTGATGTTTTAGTTCGATAACCAAAAATGTTTCCAAAAGGAGGTTAGGACTCCAACTGAATCAAAGTTTCATAGGAGTATGTTCACAGTTAAAATTCCAAATGATTTTTACATATTTCTAAAAATTGATAATCATCAAGAGAGTTAATTACCGTGTAAGAAAGTTTGTTGCTGAATTTTTCATAATGCTCAAATTGACTAGAATTTGACGGGAATTAAATTAAACACTGGAAATTTACCAGCACCAGTTTTCAACTTCATTCAGATGTTATCAAAAATGTCGTCAATAGGAGGGTCTCAGAAAACACAACCGATTTTTGGCTAAAAATGGACACACCTACTCCATTAATCTTAGCGATGATGTTTAGATTCCTATTTTTTCGGATAATAAAATACTGTGCATCAATAAATTCACTATCGTTAATTGAATGCAATGCAATAGATTATTTTTGATGCTAATATTTGTCGCCACAAAATTTGGCTAGGTTGCTCATTTGAATTATGCCCTTAAATTTTAAGAAATACTCTAATAGTAGGTAAAGATTATGTAAAATTTAAATTGAAACTGTCAATATTTTGAAATTTTAGTTTTAATTTTGTAATCAATAACTTTTGACTTAAATTTCATTTTTCGTTTGATCCCTATTCATTTATTTTTAAAATGAGCCCAATTGCATAATTGTCTGGTGTACTGATATGCAAACCTAGGACATTTTTTATGGTATTCTTTTGTAGTAGAAATACTTCATTTAAATCCTTTTTTTGCGCACCGCTCCAAATTGGTTTTAACTAAACTAAATGTGTATGAATATAAGCGTAGTCAATGTTTCTTTTAACGGTTATTGGTAATATCTTCCTTGTTTTTCGTAGTAGAATAATGTAAGGCATTATTTTGTTTTTCTCATTCTCTATATGCAACTTCCATTTAATTTTACTGTCCAAAACCAGCTCTAAATAAGTACATTTGTTGACTCTTTCAATTACATCGTTGTATTTTAACTCGAGGATTGCCTCAGTTTCATTTGCAGTTTTATTTTCAAATATCTTATATTTAGTTTTGTTAACGTTCAAAATTAATAAATTAGTATTAAACCACTGTTGCAACATTTTTAAATCCGACTACTAATTAAGCTTTTTGTATCAGAGCTACTATGTATAAACCAGAGCAATGTCATCAGCATAGATTTGAATCATTCACCTCAATCTTTCATCAACAGTGTCGTTAATAAAAATCCTAAATAAGGTCGGACCCAAAACCGAACCCTGGGGAACTCCAATACTCGAAATGTCAAAATAATTTTCAAAAAATGTCATATATTCGCAATTAAAATTTAGTCCTTAATTTCCATAATAAAATTTTGTGATTAATTGTGTCGAATGCTTTAATGCCTTACTTAAATCCAAAACCAGAAAAGAGACAAATTTCTTTTTTTCTATTTCGACAGTAATATTATTGGTTAAATTAAGGCACGCTGCATTAGTATTTGAGTTCCTGATAAAGCCAAATTGTTCTCCCGATATTATGTTGTTTGGTTGTATAAATGACTCAATTCTCCAATTTGTAACATTTTCGAAAATTTTTGTAAATGAACTAGGAATTGAAATAGGCCGATAGTTACTTACAAGGATTGCAGAGCCGCTTTTAGATATTTAAGTAATTCTGAAAGCTTCAAACAATCTGGAAATATTTTTTTTTGTATAATCATTAATAAGCTGGCTAATAATATTTTTAAGTTTTTTGGCATTTCGAATTATAAATCTATTAGAAATGTTGTCGTGACCTGTTGCTGAGCGACCCTTTAGTTTTTTAATGATATTAAGGACCTCACCATCAGTAACATCGCTAAAATCTATAGGGCAAGTTATATTATGACTGAGGTGTTGAAAGACTGCTTCTGGTGGCGTTTGTAAATGATTTGCCAAATTCACCGGTGTCGTATTAAAATAAGCATTAAATTCATTTACTATTATATTGGCGTCATTAACGATTTCATTTTTAATTTCTAGATTAATTTATCTATTATTAGTTCTTTTTTCCAATATATGCTTATTAAAATTATTCCATAAAATTTTTGGATTATCAATACTATCACCAAATAGTCCATAATAATAGGCAGTTTTTGCTTCCTATATATTTTAGCACTGACAGTAATCTAATTTCTTTACAGTAATCGGAAAATATTCATCCATTCTTTTTTAAAGTTGGAAGAATATTTCTATTTAATTTTTTTGCTATATTTCATTGTTAGAAACCTTAATTTATTTATTAATTCTGAAAAACTGTTTATAGTATTCAGATCATTCCACAAGTCATCCTTATCCATTTGATCATAATCAATTATCGCTTTGAAAGACGGTTTATTTAACAAAATAATGCGCTTATCTTTTACAAATCTGAAATATATTAATTTATGGTCCGATTTGGAGTAATCATCTAGATAAAATTCATAACTAAAATTACTCATATCCGAAATAACATGATCTATTATGGTTTCAAATGTATTTCTTATTCTCGTAGCATAGTCAGGGTCTATTTTATTCAAGATAATATATCCAAGTTAACATTCGAACATAATTGACCAGAACCTTTTCTGAAGATAATAAGTTCAAATTGAAATCCCCTACAATAATGTTATTACCATAATTCAGCAAAATAATTTCAAATTTTGTCAAGAAACTTTCAATAAGATGGTTTGGTTGCCTAAGTTCATTTTGGCATGACTGGATTTGTTCGAGCATTGAACTTAGATTATTGACTGTCACTAGTAGATCTGTTAGTTGTGTCGAAAGAGATGTCACCGTTTGTTTAACGCTTTCAAAAACTTGAAGTGCTGAATCATCAACGCCACTTTCTGAAATAATTGCCTGAGGTCGGTCTTTAGGTAACTTCAGCGAGAAGCCTGTCCCGCATTCCTCATTACAAAACCATATTGGATTTCCTGCAAGACGTGTTATATAAATTCCATTTTTACAAAACGGATGGAATCGTTTTTGGCACTCGTTTCATTCGAAGAAACCTTGTAGTGTTGTAATTTTATTTTCACAGCCATTACATTGAAGGTCAACTGTCAAAGTTTGGCGCATTTGTACATTGCGATAGAGCATTATAAAATCTTATTATATTTATATTAATAATTAAATTCCACCAGAATATTTTATAGATTTGGCGATTATATTATTCAACTAATTAAAACTAGTAAATTTGTACTTATTGACTTTGATTTATATTTTTAATTAATTTTTGTAAGTAGACAATAAAAATGTTGGTTAATACTGTGCTATCTGGCAACACTTTTATTTCTCAACCGATTGCGTTGAAGTTCGAAATGTGTGTTGGAAATGGGAATCTAAAATGAGTTTTGGACGAAGTTCGGGAATATGGCCAAGTAGGATGGAACTTGGCTATTTCTTAACCGATTATAATGAAATTTGATGTGTGTATGGAAATGGGAATATTTGATATGTGTGGAATATGGCCAAGTACGATGGAACTTGGTTATTCATACTCCATTTTTATGAAATTTGACATTTGAGTTGTAAATGCGATTCTTAAATGAGTTTTTGGTAAAGTTCTGGAATATGGTCAGTTAAACGGTTAGAAATATCAGTATAATTTTGCATACTACTTTCGATATAAAGTTCTAGAATACGATTTTTCGTGTTAAATGGGATGCCTGTACTCATGTTACTGAAGCTTTTGACCTGTTTGGCTGTTGTTGTATAAGTAAATATGTTGGTTAAAATAGAAATCAATACTGTCAAACCGTCACACCAACTTTATGACATTATTGAAGATAGCAAAGACCGAAGTTGTGATCACCTCGTGAGGTTTCAGCCTTTTATATTTTTATTACTAGATTTCTAATTCTAATACTCAGATACGCGTAGCCATCTCTGCGATTTGCCGTTGAACTTTTTTTTTAGTTAGAGCAGTTTTGAAACTTTCATAAAACTGTTTAAAGCGGCGCGGTAATATTTTCTTTCATACAAATCATCCTTAAAGGCACATACACTATGATGGCATACCCTCATCTGCGTTACCATTTCTCAATATGGTTTTAGTTTATATAATTTGTTTTTTTTATTCGGCTGTTGTTAGGTTTTACATTTACTAAAACACTAACGCATTTTTTTATTTTGTCAAAATTTGTTGTCATACACATTGTGCCAGAAATTACTTGTACATATTTCTTTTAACAAATATTTGCAGTGTTTAAGGTATTCCAACTTAATATTTTTGAAAACTTTACATTAAAATATTTCGTACAAAAAAATTGAATAATTTGTTACAAACAATAAGTCAAGTGAACCTAACAATATTTGTATTAAATTGTTTTTGATAATTTTAAATCGGGTTATCAACCATGCAGACCCACATCAAAGAGATTTATTTTTTTTATCACTAAAAAAAAAAATCAATCGCATAAATCGATGTGCGCTTTATTTGTTGGCGTCCTTTTACGATATTTTATGATTGCCCAATAACATATATGGGAACACAAAGGAAGTAGCTACGTGCAAAAAAATTATCTTCGTATTTTGATTTATTAACCTAGGGTAGATCTAAAATTTCAGTTTCGAATAATTTTGCTGTTCTCGATTTTACTACAAAATTATATTTATCACATTAACACTATTCTATATAGAATATAAATTAAATTAATATTTATTATACTTGTATCTTAACAATTCGATTAACATTGACAATAAATTATTTCATTTGGTCAAGGTAAATTTTACTTTCTTTCCATTTACAAAAAAAAACCCAACCAACGTGTTTTTGTTTTTTATTTTTGCGCATTTTAACAACCAGAAGTACATACATATTTTCACATCAGCTGATTTATATAAATAAATAGTTTTATTAAATAAAATTAATTTTTATGGCTTTGCAGAACATTATTAAAATTAAATAAAAGAAAAAACCTTAAGTAGAATATTATGTTGTTGTACACAAATTTTAAAACTTTTAACATTGAATTTGTGTTGTTGTGTTAAGCGCACGAATAAATAAGCTTTTTAATATATTTATATTACATTTATTATTAAAAATAAAATAAAAAATAGTTTTTTAAGATTTTATTTTTCATTCCTTTTTATAGTTTAATGTCTTACAGGATTTTATTTTTTTTAATATCTTATTTTATTACAAAATATTATTATTTATAAAACAATATTACGCTTATCTCTGTAAAACCATTCTTAGAGTAGCTATGTGTGTTCTATTTTAAAACAATATATTGTTGTAAGATTTTTACTATATTCATCGCTGTAGGGTATGAATCCCCCCATAAATAGTCGTTTTTGTATGGAAAATATTGTGATTAACGAAAACAGTTATAGTTTACTAAATATGTAGCTATGTGTAAAAAAAATTGTTTACTTCGTTGATCAGAGAAGCAAGTCTATCAATTTGGAATTCTAGTTTTAGCTAAATTTCTCCAAAAATTTGATACGATATTTTATGTTCGCCATAGAAAACGGTTTATACAATTTGGTGTGGACAAGAATTTGTATCGTCTGTTATCTTGTTATCGACAGAAGCTTTTGACACAAACGCCGCTCATTTACCATAGGGCTGTCATCATCACATTCAACGGTATCATTTATAGGCGCATTAAATACTTTATTTTTATGCACGCGGTCTTTCACAGAAAATCGTTCTTGTCAATGGGAATTTTTTTTTGTTACTGATGCCAACAAAGAGCTACACGAAATGTTCGAGTTTTTGCATTGCTATGACCTAAAATCAGAATTCAAATCCGTTATGTCGGTAAATTATCACCGATGCCGCCTAATGCTAGATGCCAAGCTAACATATGTATGCAAAGAGCTCAGAACTCTAATTAAAAAAGTCAGAGCTGTATTGACCTCTCAAGATGATAATCCATAAATTTTGATAATTTGTATTTGCAACATAACAGCTTTGCGATTAATTTATTTATTATGACGTTGCATCTCTGAGTCGGTACAATAACATCTAAAATTTGTTTCTTTTCATTTAACTGGCAGTTCATTATATGTCTAAATACTATTCTAGTAACCGATAAAACTAGGATTAAACTACAACATTTTATTTTGAAGTGACAATCTGTTAAACAAAACTACCATCCATTATAAACATTTCAATTAAATTACCTTACTTAACTACTATATATCGAACCGTATTTTATCCAACTTTATCTTGTACAGTTTTCTATAATATACTCGACATAATAATGTTTATAGTGTTACAGCAATAAATTTACAATCGGCTACCCAATAGTTTTATTCGTATATTTAACTGTTTATCACTTATACCTAAAGTGCACAACCATTTCCGCTAAATGATAATTTTTTACATAGATTCGCCATGATACATTAATTGTGTCGCGTTTAATGACTTTATTATTATTATACGATTAATTTATACTCCTAGCGTTTAGTGTAAAGTGATTTTTTACGACTTTTTTGTGGTTACAATGTGGTCACCCTTCTTGTTATGTTAACCGTATATTTTATATAGTTTCATATGACTTTGTATTACGTAAGTCCCCAATAGTAAATTACCAAATAAAATGTATAACGCGAGCAATTTATCCAATCAAGAATGTGGCGAAAGTTCGACACGATAAATTATTTCATTCGTTTTTTTTTTATTTTTTAAATTTAAATATTTATTGGATTTTAAATGAATTATTTTTTGAATGTTATAAATTAACACTTTACTAGTGTACATAAGTGTTTATTTGTGCTAATGAATTTAACACTAATTAGGTAATAACTGATACAATTTAAATCGAAATGTTTGCACAGGTAATATAATTGTGGTGCCATTTAGTCTGTTAGTTTTATACATTGTACATTTATTGTGTAGGTAGAATAAGAAAACAATTATGGTTAGTACGGCAATAAAATTAATTTATTTATTGTCACACTAATTGGACTGTTTGAAAATTAAAATGACATTTTAAGATGGTGACAACTGAAGATGTTATAGGTTCGCGTGAACTTTGTCCTAAATCTGTTCTAAAAAAAAAAAAAAAATATAGGATTTTTTAGGACAAACTTCACGAATCTATATACATAAGTGAAGTTTGTCTTAAACATGTCCTAAAAATCTTCAATAAAAATTATTATTTACATGTATTAGTGTAAAAGCAGAAAATCTCGTTATAACGAATTTTATTAATAAGTATAAAAAAAATAATTTAAGAATCATATGTAATACATAATACAGATGTTTAAGTTAGACGTTACGTTTTTTAATTTCTTTACAAATAATATAGCGAATTAGAGTGTTTAGGACAACCACGTTTGATACGATCTCACCCAATATGTATATATGTATATCAAATATTATGAAAAAAAATTTTTTTTTTTTAATTAAATTAAATTTTATTATCACAAATTTTTCTTTCACTATTTTTAATTGAATTTAAATAAATTACACATTCCTTATTTATAATTTTTATTTTGTTTTCGCATTCAACATGAATAAATCGGTGACATGTTCTACATTCAACCATCGGCGTTGTACCTGACAGTTCCCCAAAACAACTCATACAATTTTGAGCCATGGATTCGGAATTTTTACAAATAATATTTTTTAAGTAAAGGCGATACTTAATTAGTGCAACTCTATTAGTTTCTGGATCTTCTGAATGTAAATCTTCAATTTTTGTGCCATTAATTAAAAATTCGGTGGCATAAATTATTAGTGGCCCGCAATTAAAACCGTCGTTCTGATGAGGCAAGGAACTAGTTGAAATTATCTCAAATTTCTGGACATGTTTCCCAAAATATTTGATAATTTCGTTTGCAAAATGAGTTATTTTTTTGCCAACATCAAAAATTCGTTTAATAGGCTCCAATGGATCTTAGGTAATTGTTTTAAACTTATCAAAGGCTATTACCGCTAATATCCAGTGACTCGCTTTGCAAATTGGGACAATTACATATCTGCTCTGATTACATAACTCGACCTCCTTCTGGCATTTTGGGTTCACGATTTTGTAGTCATGTTCTAATATTTTAGATACGTGATAGGGATAATCCCCTATTTTTTTTCAAAACTGAAACTTGTTTTGGATAGCTTAGGTCATATGCCACCTTTGTATAATGGCCACTTTGGTGTTAGCTTCCTAGGATTTTCTCAAGAAAATCGGGAAAATCATTTTTTCATAATATTTGATATATTTATTGGGTGAGATCGCATCAAACATGGTTGTCCTAAACACCCTAATCCTCTATTTTTTTTCAAAACTGAAACTTGTTTTGGATAGCTTAGGTTATATGCGAATTTTGTGTAAAGGCCACTTTGGTGTCAGCTTCTTAGGATTTTCTCAAGAAAATCGGGAAAATCATTTTTTCATAATATTTGATATATTTATTGGGTGAGATCGTATCAAACATGGTTGTCCTAAACACCCTAATCGCCTATAGGTTCCAAGAAATACTTTTTTGAAAGAAAGAAATAATTAAATTAATTTTTTTTATAATGTAATATTTACCTTCTTATTTAAACTTCTCTTGAAAAATTTTAAATTTTGTTCCCCAAATAAAAAAATCGTAATAACGAGACTTTTTTACTAATACATGCACACATAAAATGTTTTTGTTTTTTTAGGACAGATTTAGGACAAAATTCACATGCGTGTTCAAAAATTGAGTTTTCGAAATGCGATGATGGTTTAAATACATCAGTCTGTCTGTTAGCTTGGCTGTCATTCTGATTGTCTGTATATCTGTAGGCTCATACATATGTTTTTTGGTCTATTGGCCGATCACTATTTATAACCGGTTGCACAAAAAAGAGTCAACCGCCGGTTAAATAACACTACCAATAAATACCCTTGCTACATAAAACAATTAAATTAATTAAACAGTTAAATTAATATTTATCTGAACATCGTTGGCTCAAATTGTGATAAGAGGTTCCGCCAAATTCTTATAAATTTAATGTTCAGATCATGATTATACATACATATGTTAAAGGTTCATTTCAACTTCAATCCGGAACCAACCAATCCGGAACAGACAATTTACGACTAAGGGTTTTCACTGAGCAGTGTGCCATTTATCGCTGGAAAATTGGGTGGTGTAATGCAGTGCTTCTCAAACTTTCCATACTGCGGCCCCCGAAATCGGAAAAATAAAATCCAGAGCCCCCAAAAATTATTATTATTCAATAATAACGAATTTACAGCTAAGCATTTTTGGCATTTGTAATCCATATCCGTAATCCGCAATTTAAAAAAATTTTCTTCCATCTTCCAACCCAAAATATTCCTTCAGCTTCATTCGATTTGTAGGATTAAAAAATTTTTTTACGCATAATTCCAAAAATCTATTAAACATTTTGAAAAACTTGAAAAGGTTTGGCATAAGGAACTATTAAAAATTGGATGCTTCTGTAAAAACTCTGGTACTAAATATTTTAACTATACATATGAATGGAACAGAACAGATAAAGATATGACTAACTAAGGTTGAATCTAAACATTTTTGTGCTGACTATTCTGGATAACCTGAATCTAATTTGCTTCGTTTTTAATTTTAGCGTCAAATGGTTTTTACTTGGGTATTTAAGACCAAATTTGGATATAATTCTTCCGAATTATGAAAAACGAAACATGAAAATTCTGGAAATACAAACTTGAAACATAAAAAAAAATTGAGTTTTTCTGTACAAAATTGAGAGTTAACAATTTTATATCCAAAATTTGAAATTTTGAATATTTGAGTTTTTTTGAGCTAAACCTTAACTTGCTTAGTAGTATTAGTAAAATTAAGTTACTTGATAACTAATTTCAAATTTACACCAATTTTGGAATTTTTAAAAATTTTCGTAGGTTTTCCTAATTTTTACGGTATTTTCGATACTATTAATTAATCTTCAGATTTTCCTGTATTATTGAAATTGTGCGAAATCAATCGACATTCACATAATATAGAGATTTTGTCAATTTTTCTGGGGTAATTGTTCCACGGTTTATTCTAGATTTCTTAAATTTTCGACATTCCAAGGACTATTCAATTGATTTTTAAATATTTTCGAATTTATTCGAATTTTGTAAGGCTATTGTGCTTTGCTTTGAGTTGAAAGAACTTGCAGAGTTACACACATAAATCTAAATGGTGATATTTAAAAGTTTTTTGAGATTATGCCAAAATTTCGATTATTCTCCGATTTCCTGTAGGTTTTTACTGTAGGTTATATTCAGATTATTTAAATATATTGTACAATAAATGCAAAAATATACGAAATTTTGTATTTTCTTATTTATTGCAAATGTATTAGGGATTCATTTTTTATTTTGGCAATAAATTGTTTACCGTTAGAAAGATTATACTGTGATTTATCTATTGTTGTCATTAACTTGAATTTTTTTTTAAAATGGACTAAGTTCACTTTCAAAATAAACGGCTCATTTAGAATTCGTCATAGCATAGAATCATATTCTGTTTCATCTACTTTTGTCCACAAAAAATTAAATCTTGGTTTACTCAGATTGGTTTTCTTATACATGGAACGCTCGAAAATGAAAACATATTTTGGATGAAGGATTTTAACATTAAAGAAAGAAACACATATTCTGAATTTTTTCCAAAAAAAATACCTTTTTTTAGATAAAATTACCTTTTTTAAATTTCTGAGTAAAACAATTTGAGTTGAAAAGCTTCGATAAGTGAAAAAAGCTCAAAAATGTTAAGTTCAAAGCAAACCCAAAAAGTATGAATTAATTGTCAAGCTTAAAGCTTATTCTAAATTTATTCCAAAATCCCACATTCTTTCAAACTATCGAATTTCAGGATAAAAGTCAATGATTTGGGCTAAAAACCTTCGATTCGTGAAAGCTCCTAAAACTAAAAGTTCGACATTTTTTGCAAATACAAAATAAAACGTTTTAACAAAATCCTCAAATTATTAAAAAGCTCAAAAATGTTAAGTTCAAACCCATAAGTATAAATTAATTATCAATTTTAAAGCTAATTGGAACCAAACATTCTAAATATATCCCAAAATTTCGTTACAAAGGGTAATTTTGAGAAAATTGTTTAAAAAGTTTCGATCAGTGAGAGCTCTTAAAACTAAAAAATCTTGAAAGTTTTTGCAAATTTTACATAGTAGCTGCATTTGTTGACGTTTGATCTGATCCAGATCAGATCATGTCTCATGAAACGACACCAAAATACGTAAAACAAACAAACATCAAATTTCAATTTTCTGTCTCGTTTTGTTTTGAATCTTCCTCTTCATACTCGTACTGTATTCAACTTATTCTTTGTCGCTTTACAAAATATTGTTCAACTATATTTTAATAGCTGAACTAATTTTTAGATCACCATTTGTGATCTAAAATGAAATTTGGATCAAGTGTTGTTGTTGCTTCACATATAAATTTTGATCTGATCCGGATCACTATGCGTCAAGAAATGCAACTAATATTAATTTATATCTATCAAGCCCAAAGCTCATTGTAACAAATATTCTTATTCTAAAATTCCAAAATGATTTGATTCAAAAAGCTTCGATAAACGAAAGATTATAATAATACTAAGTTTCCTAGTGAAATGGTTTGGTTTGATTAAAAGCTCTTGAAAATTTACATTGAGAACAAATACATTAAATTATCGTAAATTCCGTTGCTCCATGTAAAATCGAATTTCTGATTAAAATGGTTTGGTTTAACAAGGTTTTCTAATTGAAAGCTCTTAAAACTAATAGTGCTTGACATTTTTTACAAAACATAATTTTTGCTCATAAAACATTTTAAGAAAAACCTTAAATTATAAAAAATTCTTCAAAATGTTAAGTTCAAACCCAAAAGGTATAAATTAATTTTCAAGCTTAGAGCTCATTGAAAACAAATATTCTAAATTTATCAGAAAATACCATATTTTCCTTTATAATTTCAAGTTTCGTAGTAAAATGGTTTGGTTTGAAATCTTATTAAAACTGAAAGCTTTTGATGATTGTTGATTAACTTTCTCAACATTAAAAGTTAAGGTAAAACCGAAACTTATTTAAATTAACTGTCAAGCTTAAAACTAATTGACAATTTTTGCAGATACATATTTAATGCTTATACCATTTTTTAACAAAATTTGCAGTTAATTCGATATTTGAGAACTTTCAAGAATATCAAAGATACTTTGAAAATTCTACATTTTTGAGATTATTTCGAAAATCTTGATATTTTTCAAATTATGTATATTCGAATTTTGTGATGCTTTATCGATATATTTAGAAATCATCAGAGCATTGAGTTGCAAGATGTTTCATGTCATCTACTCTCGAAATCAGATAATTTTAATAAATGCGAGACTAGACAATAGGAAGAAATAAGTTTTTCACTTAAAGCTTTACTTGTTCATAGGTACAATAAGAATTTAATTTTGCGGGGGCCCGAAATTTGTAGTTACGCCACTGTAAATAATAGTAAAGGGTTTTATTCCTTAAATCTAGTGGCTGCTTTTTGCTTAATTGCCAACTTTTATGATAAATTGTTCGGATTAATTAAATTTTCTTTGAATTTGGTAGGTTTGGGTAGATTTGCAAAACAATCAAAAGATTTTTAGTCTAAAAATTAGAATGACACCAATAACGAATATTATGATATTTTTATGTGTAAAACTAAGGTAAAAGTTTCGACAAATTTTTAAAACTAGTTAATAATTTGTATTTTATAGGCATTTTGTCTGAAGATAGTTAGATAAATTTTCGGCAATAATATTCGCAAGGTATTCGAAAAATTTACCAACATTTCTTTAATCAACCATTTTACCGAAAATTGGTCTTGGATCCGCTACAAAAAACTCGGCATGAAAATCCTGGAATTTTCGATTTGAGTTCTCAACACTAACCTGATATACAATTTAACCAAATTAAAATTTTTGAAACCAAATTTGACAAGCTGCCATTTGAAATTTCAAATTAAATTAAAATACTAGTAATTTTTTAATGTTACATACTAAATAAGTACATTTTGAATATCCAAT
Source organism: Tipula helvola (assembly GCA_963556165.1). NCBI lineage: Eukaryota > Metazoa > Arthropoda > Insecta > Diptera > Tipulidae > Tipula > Tipula helvola. Next base: position 295,983,388 of record OY744483.1, on the reverse strand, counting down.
TTCGCAAATTTTCATAGACCTACATAAGTTAATAGCTTTTACTTTACATTTAGCTCCAACAAATTACTTCGGATATCGACCTTTGATTTAAAAATGTTGTTACTTCATAAAAGGCCACAATTTTAACCATGATTTTTTTGTCCAGCAGGTGAAATTCCTGTTCATGTTCATTATAAAACAAGAACCTGTCCACCAAAATCATCGTGATTGTGGAATTCATGTATACATTTGATATCATACAAAAACCATTAACACAGAAAACCGTAGCTGAATTGATCATGGGCAGATTCAGAAATTTGTGTGCGAGGAAATTGTGCGGTTTATTAGAGAAATTAAGGCGAGGTTTTAAGGCTCCCTGGCAATAGCTCCACGGCTCCCTAGGGGGCCGTGGCCCACAGTTTGAGAAGCACTGGTGTAATGAACCTTTTCCTTATGTTTTTTAAATTAATTACTCAGTACAACGCCTCACACGGTTCTAGAAAATCTCTATCGAAAGCTGATTTTTAATTCTACAGGCAGATTACAAAATTTGACTGAAGCAAAATTGGACTCAACGAATTCTTTTCTATCTTACGGATTTTTCGCAACTCTAAAATATTTTAATTTTTTATTTTATTTTTGATGAATCAGCGCGCCAACTTTATATTTTTTAATTTCGTTATAAAAGAATTTATACGCCGTACTATTACTACTTTAATTTCGCCATGTCGATCATATACACATACACGAAATTTTGTGTTGTTTCTGAAGTAGTCACCTGCGCCACACACTTCCGCTCCAGTGAAATCAGACTGATTTAACGATATATTCGCCAAAAAGCGAGGGCAGTTTCGAGACTCTACCTGATTTAGTGGTAGTTGTTCTATACATCGGTTTCCTCATTAACCGCCAAATTCTCCATTGCCCCAGAGAGCTCAGGATTTTCAATGTAACATGGTTTAAGCCTGTCAATAGTGATTTTCTTACGCCTGCCATTTATCCTTATGTCGAAATTTTTTCCGTAACGCTGCAGTACCAGGAAGGGATCTGTATAAGGCAAGGAATCCGTTCGTAAGAAAACGTGTGTACAAGACTTCAATTCCTGGCTGATAAAAATCTTTTTTTGACCATGTCGTGAAACTAAACTTGGAGAAATGTCTGCGAAATTATTTTTTAATGTTTTAACAAACTCACTTTGAGGAATGAACGGTGTGGTTGAATCGAGGAATTGTCCCGGAATGCGCAGCGAACTACCATAGACTAACTCCGCCGAAGTAGTTTCGAGATCATCGCGGTAAGTAGTTCGTAGTCCCTGGAGAATTGAAGGAAGTATGACTGTCCAATCAGGCAGATTACAACTCATGATGGCCGTCTTCAAGGTCCGGTGCAAACGTTCAATCATCCCATTACATTTAGAATTATAACTGTTGGATCGTTTCCTTTTAAACCCTAATAGTGCCGCTACTTTGGCCTTTTGACAAGAAATGCAGTTTCGAGCCATGTTTCTTATTTCCTTATTAATATTAAGAGAGCTAAAAACCATTTTTCAGGAATAAAAGTAGGAGGTTTCTTTGTTGAAACATCACAATACAGTACCTTATTTGAATCGAACGGAACTGGTATTTACAACATCTTTGTCAGGGACTTGTGCGTCGGCAATAGCCTCGTAATCAGTACTTCCTTTAATTGAAATCTGACCAATCCTAGAAAAGGAATCCGCCCCTACATTGTCAACCCCGGAAACATGTTGAATTTCTGTTGTAAACTGACTAATGTAGTCCAAGTGTCTACATTGACGGGGCGACGCTTTCTCCAAATTCTGTCTGAAAACAAATGTGAGGGGCTTGTGATCAGTGAACAGAGTAAAGTTACGACCCTCCAAGAGATAACGGAAATGTTTAATGCTTGCGTAAGCTGCCAAAAACTCCCGGTCATAAGCACTATACCTCTGCTGTGCAGCTGAGAGACGTAACGAAAAAAAAACTTAGAGGTTGCCAAAAGTGGTCGCTCATCTGTTGTACTACGGCTCCTATGGCTGAATCTGATGCGTCGACCATAATTGATAGTCTTGCCGAGATTGATGGATGTGCCAGAATTGTGGATTGATATAATTTTGTTTTACAATCGTTGAAGGCCTTAATTGATTCCTCCGAACGTTGAATAATCACCTTACTATTCTTCTTATATCCCTTCAGGAAGTCGTTTAATAGAATTTGGTCTTGAGCTGCCCTTGGTATAAATCGCCCGTAAAAATTGATCATTCCGAGAAATCTCTTCAATTGCTGAAAGTTTTTTGGCCTCTCCATCTGCTCAATAACTTGCACTCGTTCAGAAGAAGGTAAAATTCCCTTAAAGTTGACGGCGTGACCCAAGAAATTTATTTCGGTTTTAGCAAAGAAGCATTTGCCGAGATTAATTATCAGTCCCTGATCTGACAACCATTGAAATACTGCCTCTAAATGCCTCAAATGTTCTTCGAATATTTTGGATGCTTTCAAGATTATCGTCCAAATAAACGAGGCAGAAATCTAAGCCAAACAAAACCGAGTGCGTCAATCGCTGAAAGGACTGTGCGGCATTCCTGAGGCCGAACGTCATCTGCGTGAACTCAAACAACCCGAAGGGTATAGAGATTGCAGTAATTGGAACCTGGGACAGCATTTTTCTAAATGCGATTTGGCTATAAGTAATTTGTCCGGTGCCAATCTTCGAGTTTTGAATGTAACCGGTGGCCCGTGTGTTTCCAAACAATGAGTTACGTTGTGCCTGACGGTCGCTAAACCCAAATCCTCCCTGGTATAGTTTCGTCAAAATTGGCAAATAGTTTGATTACACTCGGGTATAGAAGTGACCTATTTATGTGGGATAAAGAAGGGTACCGGTTCACTGATAACCGACCGTAAACAAGGTAGTAAAGGATCGATTATGCGCTGTTTTTGTGTGTCGACCACTATACCCGTACTTTTTAAAAAATCCGCGCCAAAAATGGGCATAGAGACCTCTGCGATTATAAATTTCCATGTAAAATTTCTTCGCAAGCCGAGATTCAAATTAATCACATTAAAACCGTACGCTTTGACGCGCGTTCCGTTTGCCGCGAATAAATTGAATTCGGTCGAAATGTCCAAAGACTGCTTTGTTGAATCCGGAGGAATCCGCTCCCGTATCTATTAAAAATTTTTGTTTTGTATTTAGTTCGGTTATTACTAGAGCGGCTTGAATGCCTAACCTCATCACACGTTGCTAAATTCAAGAGGGGAATTAATTTTTTGGCTGGAAAACAACGCCTTTCTGCATAAATTCCGCGTGTCGTTTACAGGATGAGACACATTTAATTGCTTTTTCCCCAAATCGTCTATGGTAGTAACACTCTTGGTCCTCTGACAAAGACTGACGAGATTGGGAAAGCCGATGACTGTCACTAGATGATGATCTGGATATATTACGACTTTTGTGATTGGTATTGAACAATGCAGATATTTGTGACATGATTCGCGTCTCAAAATTCGTTAATCTTTCCTTTAAATTAATGCTTTGCTGCGTCACGGCCGGGTTTGACGTATGTGAATTTGCCAAAGAAATAGCAGAAGAGGATACTGAATTATTATGCAGTTGCGACATCGTCTCAACTACATTATCTGCCGTTCCGCAAGTACCGACAAGGATACATCATTTTCAAACGGTGTCAATACCATTAGTGCTGCTTGATGCAGTAATGGTTTCATCATAGCTGACGAATAGAATCATCATTAAGATTTGTACCAGCATTGAGCCGGAACTAGGCCAACAGGCCTAGTGAAAGGCCATGCAAGATATTATGTAAGTTGGATTTCTCCGATTCATCTAAAACCTAAATGATCTCCTGTTCAAAAATTGTGTATGGCGTATTTCCCTTTGGCCGTGTGATTAAACCAGCGAAGGTATTATGCAACCGTGAATCGAGAGCTCCGACGGCATGGGAGTATTTATATAGGAGTATATAAATTTAAAAAATCTGTTCAAATTTAACCTTTAAAGCGTCATGTCTGGAAAGTATTTTAACTAGTGTGCCTAGCCAACAGTTATCCCTAGAGTAAATTCCCCTTTTCCAAAATATTTTTAAAGAGTTTTCCGCTTTTTTTCCCCGAATATGTCTTGGCAGCCGTTATTTGCAACATATAATATAATAGGTGGTATAAGTGGAAATATAGCACTGAAGTTGGTTGGTGTAAAAAACATACCTAAATGCATTCAATTCGCTGCCATTTCTGGTATATAGCTTAGTCTTTGCTGTTTAAGTGACATAAGTTTTAGTAATTTACAAGCTGTCGTTCAGTGTTTATAAAATTTTTAATAGATGGATGTTTCAAAGCAACATTTAAGTGTGTCAATATTAATCTATTTAAACGCAAAAAAATGCTGCTGAAGCTACGGAAATGATTAATTCGGATGCGGGAGATAATTCTGTTGATGCCTAAATGGATAGAAAGTAGTTACGAAATTTCGTGATGGAAATGTTAACCTTGAAACAATTTACCATGATAAAAAGGTTGAAGAAGAATTTCAAGCTTTACGATGAAAACTCATGTCAAACTCAACAAGAACTTGAAAAACAGTTTGGGGTTACTCAAGTAGCAATTTCAAATCGATTGCACACAATAAGAAAGATCCACCAGGAAGGAAAATGGTATCCTAAGAGAACAAAAATCGCAAAGTTGAAATTTGTTTGAATTTGCTTTCGCGCTGCAAAAAAAACTGCACAAAATCATTGCTATGAAGAGGAAAAATGACGAAGAAAAGCATGGATTGATACAAGCCAGCCATCTTCATCCATTGCAAACCCCAATATGGAATCTGTAGTAATAACCAGGCAATTTAAACGCAAATTGGCACATTATTTGCAAACGTCAAAATTTATTTTTTGTGGTAACAGCCATGGCAATCGAAACTTGGTATGATTTATTGGTTTTGTTTATCAATAAAATGTTTTAATTCAAAATCGGAAATCAGCAGCCGTTATTGGAATGGCTGACGCTTAGTTGATTTTTACTCAAGTTCTCTTAACTAATCAAATCATATTTTGTGTTGAAACAACGTTCCCGCAATCAGAATTCTGGACCTTATTTAGTAGGTGTATATTAGGGATGGATAAAATGATTTTTTTATAGACATGGATTTATTGTTTTTTAATCCGTTTATTATACATACACTCTAAAAAATTTTAGAAGGAATTCACTACAATTAATGTAGGATACTTGTTGCCAGCAATTATTGTAGTAAAATCGCATTGCAGTGGGATTTAAAAATAATTACACTAAAAATGTGTGAATTATTCGAAGGAATTCACGATTCAAAGGTGGATTATCGCACATTATCAGTTTTACATTTTCATTTTTAATGTTAAAAACACACTATATCGTTACTTATTACTTCTAAAGCTGCTGTAAAAAACACAACTCCAAAGTTATATACCGCTAACATAGGTTGAATTTAATATAAAATGGTTGAGAATTCCCTCATTTTGAAAGATAACCAAAGTATAAGGAAAAACAGCTTCTGCATTACCATTACAAATTTCCAATTTAAATGTTGTAAAAGACACTTTTTTTATAGATTAGTAAGATATCACTGAAGAAGTGTGAAATTCCACATTATTGTTATGAATTCAAAATAAAAAGACATTAAATTTTATTTAAAAATTTTATTTTTAATTACACAATTTTTTAAAAAATAGACAATTCAGATTCTCCATGGTTTGTATAGCATCACCTGAACCAAACATTATTTATTTTTTTCAACAAATATATAAATGTTGAAGGAATTGTTATCCGATCAAAATTCTCTGTAATAAAAATTTACATTAAATAAATTCATGGCTAGTTTTTGTTGTTTTATTTGTGATTAGAGCCTTAAAGTTAAAATCATAAGGTTCAGTCTCAATTACATCACTTTTAAGAGTACATACCTTTAATCAAGTTCTGTGTTGCACGCTGGGAGAAATACTATTTATTGCTTGGTGCTATTTGAACGAAGCGGCATTTTTTTTCTTTAGTCACTTGAACACATTTTACTAATTAACTATGTTCGTATAACTAATATCTTTGAAGGTGATGAACGAAAAATATACATTTTCTGAGTAAATTCACACACACAATTTTGTAAAACACTTTTGTATTGGAAAATACTAGTTTTCTGTCGGAAATCACGCCGTTTTTAAGTATTTTACACCTAAAACGTTGTAAATTACATCAAATGTGTAAAAACCGACTAATTTTGTTAAATCCCACTTCGTGAGTTTACTTTTACAAGCCGGTGTGTAATTTTAAACTCTTTTTAGTGAAAAATGATATATTTTTCGTGGAATTTTACATTTACTTTTTAGAGTGTAGGTGTCATATCCTAGTGAACGCAAAAGGAAAACACAGTAAAACTTTCAAAAGTGCTCAATTTTGAACAGCTTGCTCAATTGACCACTTTTTGTCCATTCACTGGAATATTGTCTATAACATTTGTTACAATTGAAGAAAAATGTTCTGTCAGGCAAGACTTTTAGTTTCCAAATTATTGAACTGCTTTATTCCTTAAACTGACCACCTCCATAAACTGACGAAAATTTCTGTGATTCTTGAGTGATTTAGAGAAGTTTCACTATTTTATAGTACTAAAATTTAAGTTGAAACTACTTAAATTACTGCGGGAAATATAAATTCGATTTTCAATTCCGGAACAACTGAATCTAAAATATGGGCCTAATTCCGGAATTGAATGCCCTAAGTGTCACATACAAATGTTTTATAACATTTTTTATTATATGTATGGTGGAAGCGGACTGTAACAATGTTGTTAAGTGGTAACGCGTCTTAAAAGCAATGAAATTTTAATTTTACGTTGTATGTCTATTCCTCCGAGACATCCAAAAATGTTATTAATTTAGTAAATAAAATAATTATGCAGCATTGTGTAACTTACATTACTACCAGGCGTGAAGTTAAAAGGTATAATACAACAATGCACCTAGAGGAATTTAAACATGTCCGCAAAATGTTTTACTGCCAATAACAATAGCTCCGCGCTGCTTCTAACCCCTACTAAAAAGACGAAATTTTAGAAAGCTAAACCATATAGGAAACCACTGTGGTCTGGGCGGAATCTAATATTTTATATTGAAAAATCATGCAGAGCAATTTTCTCTACATCTTTAATAAACTTTTCAACGGATCATCAACTTCGTGCATTTTTCCTTCTAAATGGAAAATATCTACGATGTCTCCCATCTTTAGAACCGAGAAAAATATTGGTATCTCATGTTGAAGAGGTAATGTAACAACAAACATCAATGATGCCAAAATTGTTTGAAATTATTATGTGCATAAGCTCTAAATCTATCATCCCGCATCTTTCTTGTTGTGACTGGTAGATCAACCAGAACAAGTTTAGTTGAATTAACCACTAGTATTGTCAAGGCCATCAAAGAAATCGGCAGGTTAACACAGGCAACAACGATTTCAGCATAGCTTTTGAATTCATCAGCCACTGAAAAGCACTGGAAAGCCTGTAATTCTTTGGTTGTCCAACTGATTTCGTGGTCTGGTTTTACTCGTAACTTGATAACACCATAATTTATCGAAATTGGTGGATGAAAATCAAATCTAGTAAAACCTTTTTTAGAAGTTCTTCAAGGGTCACAGGCCCCTAGATTTTCCTAATATTTGTTAATATTAACAGAAAGATCTTTAAAGTCATTACCAAACTACATGATGTAATTTTAGTACAAGATAATATTGATAGAATTAGTGTGTGGTGTGACACCAATCAATGACAGCAAAATTAAAAGGGTTAACAAATTATGGATCAAATGACACCGTTTATATCTAATCTGAAATATTCAGTTTAAGTATGGTGTTCGTTCCATGAATCTCACACTGATAGAATTGAAAGTTTCCAGAGACAAGTTTTGCTTATTGTTAATAAGTTTATGGCCATGAACTGCTCGTCTTCCAACTTCCAGAACACTAATAAATAGGCAAAAAATACTTGCGTTAAGTAAGTAGTAGTTAGTAAATAACAAAATGAAGGTAATGTAAACGAAATACGTATCAGTTTCGAAAATACCTTAACTCCCCCGAAATTAAGGTTTATAAAGGATTAAGGCAGTAGCTAAATGCCTGATTTAATTAAATCTGAATTATTTCAGATTCTAACAATTTCAAAAAACAACAAAAAAAAAATAATCAACATCGTTCTTGAAATATGTTTAAAATTTATTAAAACATAAAATTTACATCAGTATCACTTACCCGCGAAATATTCCAAATCTATCAATTGAAACGTACCTGAAAAATAAAATAAAATCGTTAGTTGAAGTTCTTTTGCCCTATAATCCCACACATATTTTGATCTAATCGAACCAAACAAAACAAATACGGTAATTTAATCTTTGTGACATTTACTGTACAAAAAAAACAACAATTTATAAATCCTACACTCTAAAAAATTTTAGAAGGAATTCACTACAATTAATGTAGGATACTTGTTGCCAGCAATTATTGTAGTAAAATCGCATTGTAGTGGGATTTAAAAATAATTACACTAAAAATGTGTAAATTATACGAAGGAATTCACGCTTCAAAGGCGGATTATCGCAAATTATCAGTGTTAAATTTTCATTTTCAATATTAAAAACACACTATATCGATATTTATTACTTCTAAAGCTGCTGTAAAAAACACAACTCCAAAGTTATATACCGTTAACATAGGTTGAATTTAACATAAAATGGTTGAGAATTCCCTCATTTTGAAAGGTAATCAAAATAAGAAAACTGGGAAAAACAGCTACTGCAGTACAAATTTCCAATTTAAATGTTGCAAAAGACACTTTTTTATAGATTTGAATGTAGTGAGATATCACTGAAGACGTGTGAAATTCCACATTAGTGTTATGGATTCAAATTAAAACGACATTAAATTTTATTTAAAAATTATATTTTTTCCCTTAATTAAATTAAATTATTTTCATTCGAAGAAATGATTAAAATTAATTTAACTATTTAACTTATATTTATCAAGCTATTGATTTTAGTTAAATTATTCATTGTTTTATTTTACTCCTCCTGGTCGATTCGGGGTAATGTTTCAAGAAGAACCTACTTAGGAATTCCATGGACTTACTAATCTTTTTGGAGTACATAATACAGACATATTATGTTCTCCATGGTTTGTATAGCATCATCCGATTTGTTTTTTTTTTCAACAAATAAATGTCAAAGGAATTGTTATCCGCTGGATCAACATTTTCTGTAATAAAAATTTACATTAAATAAATTCATGGCTAAAAACACAAGGTGCAGTCTAAATTACATCACTTTTACGAGTACTTTTAATCAATTCTGTGTTGCGCGTTGGGGGAAATAATATTTATGTCACCAATGAGGTATATCCATCGGATGGAAAACGAATAACTAATACATTTGAAGGTGATGAACGAACTGATTTTTCACTATATGCCCGTTATAAAAATATACATTTTCTGAGTAAATTCACACACACAATTTTGTAAAACACTTTTGTACTGGAAAATACTAGTTTTTTGTCGGAAATCGCGCTGTTTTTAGGTATTTTATACATAAAACGTTGTAAATTACATCAAATGTGTAAAAACCGACTAATTTTGTTAAATCCAACTTCGTGAGTTTATTTTTACAAGCCGTTGTGTAATTTTAAACTATTTTTAGTGTAAAATGATATATTTGTCGTGGAATTTTACATTTACTTTTTAGAGTGTACAATTAAATCAACATAATCTTTTTATCACCATATTGGTATCAACCTGAAATTATAATATCGACCAAGCCTTAAAAACTAAAATCCATATCTCTTTCCTAAGCAAGAGTAGAAGCAATAAATCGAAAGTTTTGTTTAACTTTTATGAACATTTTGTAAATTTATTGTTGTAAACTACTGTACTCTCTTCGACACTGAATTTTTATTTTTTTAAAGTACGAGTACCTAAATTGTGTATGTACATAAGTGGGTGTTTTTCTATATGACATTGTCTTGATTTTGATATTCTGCTGTTACACAAAACAACAACACTGGTGATAACTATTCTATACTCTTGCTGTGTCATAATATCACATATCGCATTGTTGTTTTGTTTAGAAGACAGACGCAAAAATCACATACACTATGTACATATGTTGCTGTTATGTAGTGTACATATATAAGATCTTTTCATCATAATTTAAAAGAAAAGTGTCTTAAGAATTTTTTTTTTGTTTTTTTAATTTTTTTAAGTGTAAATAAGATTATTTTTTAAAAGCAAAACACTTGTTGTATCTCTCGTTGTTGGCTGCTGATAAATAAGTTTTACTTTAGTTTTTTTAATATCAACTACTATGTTTGTGCGCATGAAGCGAAGTAATAGAAATATAGACGTTTTAATATTTTTTAAGATTATTGTTGATTTTATTTAGTTTTTTAATTTAATGTTGAAAGCAATTTTTAATTAAATTTGATTTGATTTCAACGACTTTATTTACATTAAATTACTCATAATCTTTATCAGAAGTTTGCGTTATAAAAGTTTAATAGACAATAATAAGTTCTATATGTTTATTAACTCGGTTAAAAATGTTATATGATAAAACTGGTTGGGAAGCACATTGTTGTTTAAACGATTAATTATTACCTTCCATTAAAAAACCGTACTTGTAGAGGACGGTGAAGTTGTGGTAGCATCAATTTTTGTTTTTGTTTAGCAATCAAGTTATTTGGTAGTCTTTAACAATAAGCATTCGTCCAGAAAGGTTAAATTGTTGCCTGTAAGATTGAATTCCTGTTTTCAGGGCCGAACAATATTACGTAGACAGTTAGTTTTAAGATAGTACCGGTTTCTATATTTATTGATTATTGTCCGGTATTCAAGGCAATATCGTAATGTATTCAGTGTTTCGATAACAGAGAACTAGAACTAGTTAGAAAGTCTGAGCAAGTTTAATCACCAGCTTCTGCAAAAGACATGGTCAAGTATCATACTTGATTTTATTACTGGGCATCTCGTCAGCTCCTCTAGCAACCCAAGCGGAGTCATAATTCAACCAAAGCAACTCAGACAACAACTCAAGCAATCTCCTGAATATAAGAAGAAATTGGGAGTTATTCAAACTACAAAATCGTCAAGCTCTGTAAAACTGCTCTACATGAACTTGTAAATAGGATTGAAAGATCCCTGATTAATAAAAAGTTTCTTGAGACTACTTTTCTGGAGCTTTAAATCTTTTTGGTGAAACAATTTCTAGATCCGTGCCATTCAAGTGTTGCAGTCGATTTTATGTAGAATTGATTACGTTATTGAGTTGAACGAGATTTTGAACTGTAAAGTTGATAAAATTAATAATGATCTGTCAAATAAAATTATGACGTTGGATAACAAGTTAGCTGAAATTGAAAAGGAAAATGTCGAATTAAAAGAAGTTGTGCAGAATTTCAATTTCCGGATGAATGATGTTGAACAGGCGAAATTGGCTAATAACATAGAAATCTCAGGTATTCCGAAGATTAGTGATGAAAACAGAAATACTTTATCTGAACTTGTTTCTAGCATTAGTGACAGTGTTGGTGCTAATATTAAAAATGATGACATCGAGTACATATATCGTAAAAAAAATTTCCGAAATATTAATGGCGTTCCACCACCGATCATTATCTGTGTTAAAAATAAGGTCGTGAGAGACGAATTTTTGAAAAAATCACGACAAAGCGGAATATTAAAAACCTCAATTTTTGGAAACGGTATGGATGTAAGACAAATATACATTAGTGAGCAGCTGACTAAAACATCGAGATTCCTATTGTCAAAAGCCAAAGAATGTCTCAGGGCCGGAAAACTTAAATTTGTTTGGGTACAAAATGGTAGAATTTTATGTAAAATAGCTGATGGTAGCTCAACTATAAAAATTAATAACTTAAATCACCTCTATAATGTCACTAAATAATAATCCACATCTCATTTTACCATTTTGCCCGCAAATAATTAAACCAGATAAAATTGATGATATAGTTTTTACAAATTCTAATTCACTGAAGATTTTATACTTAAATGCTCGTAGTATTACTAAGAAAGTGGAAGAATTAAACTACATATTAAAATCAACTAAATCTTTAATTCACGTTGTTGCAATATCAGAGACGCGGATAAATCAACATTTTGATTCACGTTGTCTTAACGTAACTGGATACAAAACAATTTTATGCGGACGGCCAAATAACACTGGAGGTGGTGTAGGGTTCCTCATCCATAATTCTATAAATCAGTATGAGTGTTTGGGGAAGTATAGTGATGACCGTGTCAGTTATGTGGGAGTAAAGATAATTTTGGACAAAACGTTTTACCATATTCATGTTTGTTACAATCCACCAAAAACTACTAAAAGTAACTTCGATCAATTTTTGCAGTTCCTTGAAGGCAAATTAGCTGAGTTTTCTAACGTGAAATCAATATTTGTGGGAGATTTTAATGTTAACTTATTGGACAATGTGCATCCGTGGGTAATACAGTACCGCAATCTTATCAATTACTGTAATTACTGCTTTATAAATGATGACACTCCAACAAGACCAATTTCGGGTACGGTGCTTGACCATATATTGACAAACCATCTTAATTCAAAAATATCGCTGTACCACATAGAGCATTATATGACAGACCATAATATATTATTCTGTGAATTTTCAAATGTCGTTGTGAAAAGACCTATTGCAAGCAGCTATCCAATTTATAAAGTTGACTATAATAGTCTATTATGCAGTATGACATCAAGCCCATTAAAAATTAATAATAATGATCCCATTAATGATATGTTCGTTAATTTTAAGTGTAACCTAAGTGAAAAAGTTAAAAAGTGTAGTGTACAAACTTTTAAACATTATAAATCACACAATGATATTCAGTTAAAACCATGGATAGACTCTGATCTCACAAAAGTAATAAATAATAAATACCACTGGTTTTGTAAGCTTAAATATGCTATAAAAGTTAATAAAAGTAGATGTGTGATTGATAAAATTGAAAGTGAATTTAAGACTTGGCGAAATAAATATACAATGTTATTAAGAATAAAAAAAAAGAATTATTTTAACAGTAAATTTAAAGAAAGTTCCAGCAATCCATCGAAAACTTGGAATGTAATTAATTGCGTAATTAGAGATGGTGTACCAAAAATCAGAGAAACAATATTTTTGAAATCTGCTGATAAACTTGTTTGTGATAAATATATGATTGCTAATATATTCAACAATTTCTTTGCTGATGTTGGAACGTCACTACAATCTCAATTCAAAAATACGCTGTATTTGGATAGGTCACCACCTACTAACGTAATATCTCGATTTGAACTCTACCCAACAACAATTACTGAAGTAGATTCTGTGATACAAAACCTAAAGGATACGAAATCTCAAGACATGGATAACTTTACTGTGCAACTCGTGAAGTCCTGTAAACATTTTCTTGTGGACAACTTAGTAATAATGATTAATAAATCGTTTACTTGTGGTGTTTTCCCGGAAGATCTAAAAAGCAGTAAAATAATACCTGTTTTTAAAGGTGGATGCAAATCTGACAAAAACAACTATCGTCCTATTGCCATAATGTCTGTTTTCGCCAAAATATTCGAGACTATATTCAAAGCACGGTTAATGGAATTTGTTATCAAAAATAAGGTGTTATGCCACCAACAGTATGGTTTTAGAACTAATTCACATACAAATATTGCACTCTACGATCTAGTTTCACATATTCAACAACAAAGACAACTTAAGCAAAAAACCGCTGCGTTGTTTATTGATTTGAGGAAAGCTTTCGACTCCGTTAATATAAATATTTTATTGATAAAATTAAAAAAGATCGGGCTCTGCGGGAAATCATTAAGCTGGCTAGCATCCTACCTAAGCAACAGGAGACAGACTGTTTTTCTGGATGGTGCCTTGTCAACGGAAAGAATAATTAATGTGGGTGTGCCTCAAGGAAGCATTCTTGGACCAATTTTGTTTCTATTATATATCAATGATCTGCCTCAAACAAATTTGCTCGGTAATTTATTTTTATACGCTGACGATATAGCTTTGGTTGTCAGTGGTAATGACGTCACCGAGGTAAATCAAAAAATTGATGCTGATTTACTTTCTATATCTAAATGGACGCGTAACAATCAACTTCAAATTAATATTAATAAGACAAAATACATAATTTTTTATGAACATTTTAAACTTGATGTACGCTTCGAATCGACTCATCTAGAAGAAGTTGAGCAATTTAAATACCTCGGAGTTTATTTAGATCGTAACTTGAATTTCAAAAGACACATCGATTATACACTAGGGCGTCTTTCAACTGTTGCTGGACTCTTCAAACGAATTTCTAGACTTATCGATAACAATGTGAAAAGATTAATATTTTTTTCATTTTTTCACAGTGTACTGACTTACGGTATATGTGTGTGGGGTTTTACTTTTAAACACAAGATGGATGAGCTGCAAACTATTCAAAATCGCGCAATAAAAAACTTGTATAGCTTGGACTCCCGCACTAGTACTATACTTATCCACTCGAATTATAACATCTTGCCAGTAAATATTATTGCGGAGCTAAGATTGATAATCCTGACGCATAATATAGTAAACAATTTAGTTCATACTAACACCAACTTTTTACAAAATAATTTTCACCATTCCTATTATACACGGAGGGCAACCAACCTTCATATTGGTAATTATCATCCTGGATCTCTGTTATATCATAGTACTGTGCTGTATAATAAAATTCATCCGTCTTTAAAGCGTCTAAATAAACGAAATTTTGCATTAGAATTAAAAAGAATAAACTTGTCAAAACTATAAGTTAATTGTATCTTATAAATTTTTTATTTTCTTTATCATTTTATGTCAATTCTTATATAATTTTATTAATGAATCTTAAACCTTTGATTCTTTTTTTTATATTTTGCTATTAAGTATAATTTTTATAATTAACGTAATTTTACTTTAAAATATTGCTAAATTATATTTATACATATTTGTTTTATATTATTTTATTATTATTTTTTTGCACTTGCCGCCGTGCTAATTTTTGCAATTATGTACTTTAACTTTATTATTAATATTTCTTATTTTTAAAATTTTGTGGATAATCCTTGTATGAGCTCATGCTCAGTTGGATGTTTTTGTTTATTCAAATAAAAAAAAAAAAAAAAAAAAAAAAGCTTCGTGGTATGGTTTTGGATAGTAATCTTTCCAGAAAGTACCATCTTGATTGTAAAAATTGGGCAGCTACTATCATATTTTGACAATGTAGAAGAGCTTTTGGGGAATCCTGAAGGCTGAGTCCCAAAATCGTGGTACAATATTTACTTGAAGTTCACTGGTTTTACCAATCCTCATCTGGTCTATTTTAATTGTCTGTCTTATCTACACTTAAATTATTATTATTATTATTATTATTATTATATTATATTTTTATTCAATACAAATAACATTATAAATACATTAACTTACAAACTAAAAGTAACACAAATAAATTGAATAAAAATTAGGTTAGTTCATAGACATATAATGTCTGTTTTGAACTACCTTCATTAAAAAAATTAGTAAAATTAAAATGGTGAAGAGGACCATATACAAAAAATTAAACTAAAATTGCAATAACTCGGCAAGGAATTGTCGTATAAATATTTTAACAATCTCATATTTTAGGTTTCTAAATTCATTTTCAAATGGCCAATTTAAGGATCGTTAAGTTTTTTAAAACTAGCTGTTTCATCTCATGCCGAAAATTTTTAGTTGACTCAAAAAATTCGAAGACCAAATTTCTCCCAAATTAAGGAATCAAGTTAAAAATATTTATTCGATATTTCCAAGATACAAGCGTTTTAAAATTGGATTTTTTGGAAAATTTTCTCACTGAAATGTTTGCATTTTATTTTCTCTTTTGCTGTTCATTATTATTGCCCTCGTTTAGTTAAAATCCTGGGCCTTAGCCTTGAGCAGTAATTTCATATTTTGAGCAATATTTTACACCTTGATGCGTCATAAATCGCTATATTTCCTGTTAAACTAAAGGGATTTGGGATTACTTTTAACCTGTTTTTTCAGACTTATCAGGAAGGAACTATATTTTGTATTACTGCTAAACTCTTAGCGAAACTTGTCTCACTGCACTCCTGCTGGAAGTTATATTATCACTTGTAGAAGAATACCAAATTTTAATTTTTTTGTTACGTCATATCGCTTTTGCTCGGTTGAGTAATTTATTGTTAGACTCAATAACATGAATTTCACAGGGATTGTCGCAAGATGCCACTAACGGGGAACAATAGCCTTAAGTGTCGTGAAACTAATGGTGTATATTCCATTTCTCAACGGTGGGGGGGAGGGACACCAAATTTTAATTTTTTTGTTACGTCATATCGCTTTCACTCAGTTGAGTAATTTATTGTTCAACTCAATATCATGAATTTCACAGGGATTGTCGCAAGATGCCACTAATGGGGAACAATAGCCTTAAGTGTCGTGAACCTAATGGTCTATACTCCATTTCTCAACGGTGGGGAGGAATACCAATTTTTAATTTTTTTGTTACGTCATACGACGATTTTTTGTTACGTGATCTAAACAATAAATTACTCGACCAAGCAGAAGCGATATGACGTAACAAAAAAATTAAAAATTGGTATTCCTCCCCACCGTTGAGAAATGGGGTATACACCATTACGTTCACGACACTTAAGGCTATTATTGCGCACTAATGGCATTCTACGACAATCCCTACTGCATATACTCGACTCCTAAGGCTATTAATTTCCATCAATGGGATCTTGCGGTAGTCGCTTTGTTGTTTATTGGTTAGAACAATGCCCATTCTTCACAATAATAAATATTACAAGGAAATTGATATAATATTAAAACAAGATAGCATGTGTCATCTCTTACACTTGTATATGTCTATTTCATAAAAAAATGGTTTTAACAGTGTAAATCACTCACACTTACGAATATAAACTTCACACCCATGGAAAAGGCAAAACACCCAACTAGGAAAAGGCAAAACATTTGTTCAAGTAGCGGAAATTCCCAGAAGAAACCCGGATTCAGAATTGACCCAGAAATAGTCACTAGCACCACCTTAATATATCGACTTAATAAATTTCCCAGACTATGATAAACTTGCCCAGAAAAATTAGTAAATTTGTTTTTCTATTGTGAACTTCGAGAAGATAATACATTTGTTGATATAGTGTAGATACCAGTGGTAGCCACTAGGATTCCTTACTATACTGGCATAATACATTTTCAGGGATAGAATTTAATTGTTTTTCCTTTGCAAAATACGGGAGAGCACTACGTTTATGCATTGAGGCCAAAATTCCAATAAACAAACAGAATTGAGGATTGACCCAAAGTCAGAAAACTTACCGAAATAACAAAGTTTTAGGGCTACATAATCTTGACAAAAAAATCTTTGGTTTAATTGGTTTCTTTATTTTAAACTACAAGAAGGCAATATGTACATTGAAATATTGAAATTTAAAAAACCAAAGCGGATTCAGAATTTGCCCAGGGGTGGCCAATGTTATAACTTACTTTACTGACACAACAAATGGTTGAGGCTACAGTAACCTTGACTAGAAATTTCTTTTTAATTCTTTCCCATATTAAACTACTAGAAGGCAACATATTTATTGATGTAATGGAACTTCTAACGAGCAAATCCGATTAAGAGATTTCCCAGAAGTAACCAATATTACCCCTTAAAACATCGACTAAACAACTTCTCAGCCTTACCATAATCTTGACCAGCAGATTTTTTTTTTTTTTTTAAATTGTAAACTGTGAGAAGGCAATCGATTTATTTATGTGGCGGTAATTCTAACAAGCGAACCGGACTCAGATTTGGCTTACAGTAAACAGACATGTAATTTTTGAATTAGCTCTCTAAATGGTTCGTTAAATTAACGTGTTGTCTTAAGTAATTTCAAGTTTTCCTGGGATCAAAGTCTTGGAAGTGATAAAAAGGTTAACCGCCTTTTTCTAATAATTAAGGATATCAGAGTAATATTTCTTAATATCGATTACCTCGAATGACCATAAAGATTGTTTAAAATCATGTATATGTATAGCGTTTGCCCTGTTGTTAGAAGTCACTCACACGACTCATAAAATACCATGGAACAACCATGCTAGCTTTGGAGTACCACCGTAGTAGCAATTACTGGTCGTAGGGAGTGACTAAATGGCTTAATCGTTGTGTTAACGACCGTATCTATAAAATCCTTAACTGTTAGAAATGTAAACAAACAAAAAATTAACCGCTCAACTAAAAAACCCAGTTTTTTTATGTAAATTATGATAGTTTATTCAGGAACTTTGTACAGATTTCAGCATTTTAAACAAACCATTCATTTAGGAAGTACTTAGACCTACTCCCTTACAGTTGTTGCACATGAACGTTGGACTATATTCAATATCAAATTTTTTTAAGCAAGCAATGTGGAACTCCCTAGTGGGGCTTGCCTCCCGGGAATTCCTGGGATGGAATTCCCGTGAGTTTAAGAAATTAAAAGTATTCCCGCTGCCCGGGACTGTTGTGAATATTTCCCGGGAATGCAAAATATCTAATTTCAAGACTCCACCGTGCCATTTTTTAACTTCTGAGAATTAATCAGAAAGTCAATGATGATGGGTACATACGATATAAAAAATCCAGACACTCTATAGCGTTAGATATAGAGTGTAAAAAACTGAATATTATGTCAGGTAACCATATCCGCTGGAGTAATTTAGAGAGTACGTTGAAACGGTTCCCTAGTAAACACAGTACTTCGCGAACTAAAAATATGGGGATGAACGAATATTGAGCAATGCCATCGAGCTATAAAATGCTCTTAAACCGCTGAATATAACTTTAAATACCCAAAGCTGTAGCGACTTCAGCATTATTGTTAAAAACTTAATAGAACAGACAACTATTATTGACCATAGACGTTGAAACTTCTAAAAGAAAAATTAGCCATTAGAAGAAATAAAGATGTTGCCTCGTTAATAAAATTCGTCCACGATTGATAGTTGGGGACATAAGAAATTATGGATGATGCGTTTGAAATGAGCTCATCTCCGAAATGGCCTAGAAATAGAATTCACTCCTGAAATAGAATTCAGTCAAAAGAAGAGCTGAACGTGTATAGTCTATCTACAAAATTAAACCAAATTATCGCACTGTGTATGTATAGAAGCCACGAATTTTTTATTTCGAAAGTTGAGCTACTGATTTAATACCCCATTAAAAATTGGTGTTCAGATCAGTCAAAAAGATAATTAAAGCTCAATATACCACAGCACTACCTAATCAAAATTTTCCAGAACAATAAAAATTTGAAAGCCCAGATTTTGCCGTCAAATAAGTCGATTAATAGGAATATTAATTTTGAGCGAAATTAATTAAACTAAAGTTTACATTGAAAATAGTTGTTTAGTTTAACAATATATGTAGTTTAGACGTAACTACCGCGTCTTGGTCATTGTTATCGTGTTCTATATTATTATTATTATTAATGCGGATGTCGAATATCTTTAAATTGAGCAACACGCACAAAGTTCTAAGGCGACCTTTGGCTTAGCAAAACGTGTTGTGTTATTCTTAAATGATGTTAAGTGGGATTTATCTGTCCAGCTGAGCCTAAAAAAACTTCTGTGTCTGTGAGAATTTAGTTTACGAAATTGAGCTACTGTTATTATTGTTGTGTAGGTTTTCGATAATTTAAAAAAAAAACTCTTAAGAGGAATTCAACCAGTTTAATATTCAATACAAAAGTATGCAGCCAGAAATTTCATGAGCTACATAGTTTTAATTATGAAAAATTTCTTAGTAAAAATAGAATTTTATTTGGTGTGGGAGATATCAATATATAAAACTGAACAACATTTTTATAAAATGAGCAACTTGTAAAAAATACATTACTAAGTTCCTTGATCTAAATTATCGGCAATTTAGAACAAATCCACTTTAATTTAGAGTGATATAAATAGACAATTGACAGTTTGGTGATAAGTACTTTGAACATTGCATATTTTCGTTTAAACTATCTACTTATAAAAAAAAAAATTGAAAATACGAATTGAGCAATATATTCTGCATGCGACCTCCTTCATTATTTTGAGTAACATTATGAACTTGGATACCATTCAATAAAATGAGTTATTTTCATTGATTGCTCAATGGTTTAATTTCAATACATAACCTAAAAATTGTTCAACAACATTAATTTTGTGTTCAACTTTGATTTAAGCAAAACTAATTAAGCCAAAGGTTGCATACTTTTTTTAGCTATTTTGGAAACGAAGCAATTAATTTTAAAATTAATGTGCTAAATAGGTAGGTTATCATAGTTGTTAACCAAATTAAAGCAAAGGTCGTTTAATCTCAATAAATGTTTTACACATAATAATTGAGCAACCCCCTAAAGTAAATTTCTAATAATAAGTACAGCTTGTTTTACTTTTCTTGACTTGACTTAGTACAATTTAAAAAAAAAAGTAAAAAAAATTGAGCTACTTTGATTTAATAATTCATTACGATTCAGAACGAGTTTACCACTAACTACTCTGCTTAAGCGTTGAGCAAAACTAATTAGTTTACAACAGTTTAAACTATTTTAAAAAAGTAGCTAAAAAATAGGGTCCTAAATGAACAATTTAAATTTTTTTTTAATAGTTGTTTGTATTTTAAGTATTGCATTTTCACTGTGGACTATTGGTAAATGAGTATTCCACACTTTTCAGTCTATTAAAATAATTGAGCAACTATTTTCAAGATTAATAAAAATCAGTAATTAGATGTATTGTATAATTGCGTTTGTTGCTCATTATATTTAATTTAAATTATACTTTAAATATCAAAACTCCTGTTCAAAAAACCCCAAAGGTAATCAGCATTGGTTGTTTCTGCTGAAGGTGGTGGCTTTCAAATTAGGGTCAAATTATTCTGTTTTCATGATTTCTGGTTCTGAATAAATTACAAATATTAGTTGAATAATTGAAAATTAGATATAACAAAGTATAAGACCTAAATTAAGTAAGGGCCTATCTTTTCAGGTACAAACTAAATTAGCACAATTACGATATTTAGCGCACCCAGTTTCAAGATTTTTTTTGTAGATCCTGGCAGATTTCACATGGTGAGAAAACGGAATCCGCCGATCAAGTAATTGAATCAGTATATCACGTTTTATTCCACTATTTTAAATCTTACTTAATTTGTTTTCTCGACCTAAAATTTAAATTGTTTGAATATTAATTTCACATGCAGAATTAGGTATTGGCTAGAAACCTTGTCTTGTCCCGAATTCCGGGAAATCCCGGGTTTCACAAAATCACAATCCTGTTTCACGGGAATGCAAAAGGTCCGGAATAGGGCAAGCCCTACTCCCTAGTGCATTGGTTGCATTCAATTCCTAGTTTTCTTTTAATAAGTGAAAAAGTGCACTTGTAATACATAGAGCTCACTGCGATCCTGTTATTTCCAATATTTTTAAAATTTTCTTGATCAAAATGGTTTTTTATGTGACTTTCTGTTTCTCGTTTATTTTGATTGTTATCACAGAGTTGTAGGTGTGTAAAAAAATAATTTAGCTCCTTAAAAAATATAAAAACATTGAATTGGTTAGCATTGATAGGATCAAAATGTTTATATACCGTGGGCGGTTGGAAGTTTGATGCACATTCCAGGAATTCAGCGTTTCTAACTGAAATATTTGATGATTCGAAAAGTGACTAATCTGATGCAGTTGGAATCCCATTTTCAATTGCTTTTCTTTATTTCTTTAAATTGCGTTTTGTTTTGTTCTTCTTGAATCCACAGAGGATCGGTTATTACGAAAGGTTTTTTATGTTTCATGGGTTTAGCGCCTTGCCTTATAATCATCTATTACAGAAGGAATATTAAGAGGAGTTTTAAATGCGGTACTCATGGCACTTTCGGAGATTTCTTCTACCTCAATCTCCTCACATATGTTCATACAAAAAACCGTTAATGGGATTTACCATCGACACATCATTGTAAGAGCCAATCATATTGTCAAAAGGGGTTGTTTCAATCAACAAGGAGTTTTCAGTAGAAACAGTGGTATCCTGGATATTTTATTTCGAGATTTCAGGCTTAAACTCTAGAAACATTTTGTAAAATATCGATAAATCATTGAACCACGATAGTGTCATACATGTGCTGCTTAAACTGAAAGCGTTTTCAAATTTTTCAATCATCTGTGCTCCTACCAGTTGTACAAATCTTTTATAACGAAATTGTTTTAGCGGAATATTATAAAACGCTGGAAATGGTTGATGAGTATTTGATGAATTTCCGAGGCATTTGGAAAAGTCGATTGCGTTTTTGTCCCATGGAAATAAGCCAGTTGAGCAAAAGATATTTTTTTATTATTTTAGGTCCAATAAAAGACTGAAATACCGTATCTAGAATGGGAGCGAACTTTGGTTTGGTTAGAAAATAAATTGGTAGAATTGCACGCTTGTTTTACATCTATTGCTATTACAGTATTTGGACAAACCGAGGATGGATCTAGAAATCCACAGTGGACGAACAATTTTTTTTGACTTCTTATGTCTTCGAATTAGCTTATTTCGTTCAATGCTTCTCATATTCTTTAAACAATTGTTTGTCTTTGTGGACCTTTTCAAAATTACTATGGTGATTACTTCTGGTATTTGTCATGTTTTTGATTCACGAACGTCTCTTCGGTTAACCTCGGAACACAATCAAATTGTCTTTAATATTTCGAAATTTTTTGTAACATTGTTCAAGTCACTGCGCATCAAATATAATAACATTGTATAAATTTGAATACGTAATCAGAAGAAGCAGAGTAATTCTGAGGATCACTGACACTTTAACTAAATTTTTTGATCTAAAAATATTAAATCATCACTAACAAATTTTTAATTATTACGTTGTTTCTACATCACATGGATAATATATAGTGACAGTAAACCGTACGCTGCAAAATCAATAACCCATTCTAATTTATTCAAACTCATCCAACGCACTCTATTAATATCGTACGCATCAAACAAGTTTGATATTCATCGGTACCCAAATAAATAACATTTGATGACATTAGAATTAGAATCAATATAAAAACTGTTTAGAAAGCAAATATTTTACAACTTTAAAGGGTGACTGAACTGCGAGTAAAGAGCACGAAAAATTTGGCTAAATTTGAAATAAATGTATAACGTCAACAATTATCATTAATTTTAAATATAAATAAAGTAAATCGCGATTTTTATCGCTTAACAAACAAACCAAAAAAAAAAAATACAAAATACAAAAAATAACAAAACGAGATTGGTTCTGTTTCTGTTTTATTAAAATATATTAAGATTATATTCGATTGAACTTTGCAAAATACCATTCCTTGATAATATGCGCAGTGGTCTGTTGGTATTTAGGATTTTTTTGTGTGAGATTTTTAGAATAGATATAGCGGCTGGACGCATGAAATTGATTTAATAAATTTTCGACCCCTATAAAATCGGTACGTGCGGATTGCAAAATAGTACTTTCCACTCACCGTATTGTATCCCCAAAAACTATATACAAAAAAATAATTTTCTTTTTGATTTCCAATCAAAATTCAACAATCTTTTAACACTATAATTAAGTTATTTGTATTCATGTTAACACTGTATCATTTACACATTTGATCTTTTTGACGATTTAACATCAATTAAATTTTTTATTTTGTGTACGTACGTACATACCTACATATACATTACGTGTGCATATCAAGATTAAGTTTTTCTTTTTTATGTTGCTTTAATATGTTATCTAGATAAAAAAAGAAAATTTAATTGTTGTATTATTAATTGGTGGCCATTAAGTAGATATTTAAAAATTATTATCTTGTACCTTTTTCAGGCAAAAAATACAAAAATTAAATAAAAGATGATAAATTCAGTTTCTGCCCTTAAGAGTTTTATGGTTTATGTTCATAGTTTGGTTTTTTTTTTGTGTAAAAATGTAAAATACGCATCTCATGCTGTGCCATCCAATAAAAACAATAATTATTGTTATTTTTAGAACATAATCGATTAATATTAATTACTTTGTATATATATATAGGTAATAATAACTTTTGTTTATTGTTGTTGTACTATAATCTTTCTTTACGAAAGAAATTATTTATTGATTATGGTAATAAAAATTAATGGTTTGATATATTGAAAGGTTGTCAAGGATGATGATATTTTTATGTATATATCCTAAAAACCATAAAGGAAGATGCTTCGGATAAAATTAATGGATTATGGTTTATACATGTTTTATACCAATATTTTTAACATTTCTGGGTTAACACGGAAATTAATGATTACATTTATTGGACTACACAACTGAAAATGCTACATCATATCCCTTCATAATTATTTATAAATAAACGTTTTTAAATAGTTCAAAATGTTATGAACACCGAACCAACAAAATTTTATTTCTTTAGGCTCCTCGCCGATAGTAATGTATTAACTCCGGTAAAGTATATCACACAAAGTATAGCTACACAAATTAGCTAAAACTGTACGTGTACTAATAAAAGAATAATATCAAAGGACCGAATGTCGAAGGGCCGAACGTATCGAAGGGCCGAATATGTCCAAGGGACGATTGTCTAAGGGTCGAATTTTTATTTTTTTTTGTTTTCTGATAGAAATATAATTTTTTAACTTTATTGTTTTAAGAAATATTTTGTAAATTTTTTTATCAAATATAAATTAATTTCTTATGGATTTATGTATTTTATTATGTTTACTCTTTCTATCGACAAAAATATTGAATTAATTTTAGTTCTTTATATTTTCTGTTCCTTTTGTAATTATCAAGTGAAAAAAATATTTATCCATAATAGGTATTTTACCATCAATATAAATAGAATATTATGTATGGAGGTATATACATACATATAGTCTTTATAATTATCGTTAGGAGTATATTTGACATCACTAAATCACAACGAAATTATTTTATTCGTCTATTTTATCAGATCAAGAAATCATAATTAAGAAATCTAAAAAAAACAAAATGTATGTACCATTAACCTATCTATATACATACGCCTTTTATCACAAGGCTGTCATACGGCCGAATGCCCCAAGTGGCACATGACAAAATTGTCCTTCACCAAAATGTATCACTGGCTGGATACGTGGAATATTGACATTCGTCTTCTACCCTATAATCAATAAAATTAGAAAACAACTAGCAGAGATACAAAAGTAAAAAGGAAATAAAACATTATTAAATGTTAAACAATATTTCAATCATCACTTTTATATTTTATTTATTTTTTATTTTATAAGGAAATTGTTCTCCATTTAAATAAACTAACGTTTTGAAATAGCAATTAAAGTCCCTAATAAAGTGTAGGATTTCATAAAAATATGTATACTATATAACAAGTATAGAACCAAATATGGGGCGATATTTTCATAAAGTGGATATATTAAGCTTTCCGAAAACGTCATTTAAATAAACAGACTTGGGCATGTTCGACAAATTTTAAAAAATTGGCAAAAAAATAAGCCTGTTAAAATTTCAGCTACACTATGGTCATTTTTCAAAATCTCATACATGTTATTTTGTGTGGGCTTATATTTTCATAAAGCGGTCCTAGGGGCACGATTCAAAAGGTTTTTTTATCATCAACAAAATTATGACCCCCTATTGAGAGTACATATGGCCATAGGGTAGCAGCAATTTTAACAGGCTTAACCTTACAAATTTTTTTTCGGAAAGCTTGGTTTATCCACTTTATGAAAATGTTGCCCAATACCTGGACAATACGAATTATTTATACTTTATTATGTAGGAATACACTTTTTCAGTAAACGTACACTTTTCGTTAATTTATATATCTACACTACACGTAATGTGATATACTTCACACCGGTTGTATTAACCCTTAGCGGTTGTATGTCTACTCCCAGCCATCAAATCTTTTTTCCGTTCCAGTCATGTTTCTGCTCGCACTCAATTCATTAGAGTTCCATATTCGAGTTGAAAATATAGGTACTTACGTTATCCAAAAATATCTATCGCACTACTTAAACCTTACGAAAGCGATCGACGAAAATTGCACAAATCAAAAATCACTTTTTTTTATTTCTATGCATTTAAGTCGACTAGCTTTGGAGAAACACAGAATTCGAAATAATATTTCACAAATTGTGTTAGTGGAAGCCAATTTTACTTTTAAAATATTTTAAAATAGCTGATAAACTTAGATGATGAAATCTCCATCCTTTTATTTGTTCCGACAGTTTAGTAGATACTCCTGATGATGGCCTAATAAGCCGAAATCGATCGAGTGATTTTTTTTTAAACCTTTTGTAATTTTGCGAAATATTTAACAAGTGTTTTTAAAAAATTGTAAAAATGTGTGTATTAAGTGTGTTTCGCCAAGTGCCTACGGCAGAAAGTGTAAAAAGTATTTTATTTGTTCACAACATGAGAACGAAAGAATGGATGAATGTTTTCATAATAACAAGGTAAGCTCTTCTCTTTTTCTAAATATATTCGAAATATTAACATTGACTTAATTAAAAATTTAAAGCTTCCACTATGTAAAGGAACATTCCTTCTATGTAACATAACATGTTATATAACAATGTTATATGACATATAACAAAAATTAATAAAAAAATTGATTGTATGTAACACTATGTTTAACAAAATTTTTCTTGTTTTATAATAAAGTTTTTATAAAAGCGCTTTTCTACTAATTAATAAATAACAATGTTATACAACAAATGTTATAAATATATTGCTACTTAATACGAACAACTTTACATACAGCTATACAAATTTTTTTTATAAATGTTTGTAACATGTTATATAGCTTGTAATGTTATTTAGCGAAAACCAACTTTAAAAAAGTTTACTCTAACCTAAAAAATGGATATCCATTAAACGAGAACTAACAACAATTATGCTCCACAAGGAGATAGTGTTAGTTCTGCTTTAATACAATTAAGGCTGGAGTCCAATTCCCGACTTATTTTGTGGAGACTGACTTATTTGAAAGTTTACCATAAGTCACCTCGCGAGGAGACTTATTGTAGACTTTCTTGACTTATTTGGGAGAGTTTCCACAAAAATGATATTTCATCAATTTTTTAATCGTTGTGGCTGTGATAAAAACGTCGTATGATGGTATTTTTATTTCCTTTCAAAATAAAAATAACATTGATAATGTGTGAGATTATAACAATTGCAAACGCGTTACCTATCTCTTCTAGCTCTTCGTGAGATGGTAAATTAATAAATTTATTTAAGAGGGTTTTAAATTTGTTTAAATATTTATGGCATATCCTGATTTATGTCGTCTTTGGTACGTTCATGGCAACAGACAATACCCTGTAACTTGTCCCGCAAGCTAGCCAAAACAAAAACATTGAGTCCTATTTTTCTTTGATATCCGGAACGTTTATCTCGTACTCGATTCTAGGACTTTTCTTAATGTACTAAAATTAATTTACAAATATATTTTTTGCCAAACGGGAATCTCCAATAATAATTTTTGGTATAATACCAAAACTGAAGTTGGTTATACAATATTTCAAACCCTAGACATAATATGAATTAGACAAAATTCAGTTCAAATTAAAAAAAAACATTTCCAATATATGTATGTATACTCTTCTCATAAGGCGCGCAAATTCCAAATACTTCAGTATTTCTATGTCGTATTCCATGAGTTGCCTAATATTCCTTTTTACTAAACTAGCCAATTCTCCATTTTAATGTTTAATTTTACGTAAATGTGTAATTTATTTTTTGGCATATAACAAAAAAGGATCACTAATAATTAGAACTGTCAATTATGAAATGTACGGTTATATTCAAATAAGTCTAGATTTGAATTGGACCACCAAATGACTTATTTCATACCGCCATTTTGAATAAGTCAAATAAGTCTACTTATTTGAAATAAGTCGGGAATTGGACCTCAGCCTAAACGTATACCTATAATAATATACGATTTATATAGTCCTTTATTGGCGCCTATCGAGTCGACAATCTGATCCCACTTTTGGTCCCAAAGTACGAGTAGCTCTTCATATTATTATCGTGCTCTATGCCGAGAAGCCATTGCCACTTATCAAAATATGTACATAAATTTTGGTCGTCTTAATACGGTTCGCTTAAATATTCTTTTTGAGTCATGTATGTCCAAAACTAAAGGACAAGAGATATCTCAGGGTAGGTTTACTTAAAAATGAAATCAATTTTTCGTTCTCTCTCCAGATAATTTGGCTGCAAATACAATTACCCCTGGAAATTGCATTAATTTGGGTTAATATTATTGAAGGAAATTTTAAAGCATATTGGTAGTCGCGCACTGTTTAGTGTTTAAGAATAAATTAACTCTGGACTAGGCTTGCCAATTTTCTAAAATGGCCCGATCTGCCAAAAGTAAAATAAATCCTTGATGTGAGCCAATACCCAACTTTCTTTTATAAATGGAGGATTCTGAGAAGCTTGGCCGATTTCCATTAAAATTCACTAGCACGTAGCACCTCCCAATTTAAGAAAAAAAAAAAAAAATGTGAATTTTTAATTCGATTGGTTACAGGTTAAACTATCTGTGTTCTAGAGATCAAACAGAAAGATAAACCGACAGACACCACTTCGAAACGCAACTCTTGAATGCTGCAACTGACTTGACTGCCTTTGTAGTTTTTTATTACAGTAATTTCTGAAAAGGCATTTCAGATCAAAAATATTTTGATCGAGTTGCCCTTTAATTGTTGACCGAAATTCTTCCTGTTTTTGACTAGAATTCCCGGAGCTAATAGTCGTATTTCCATGAGAAAAATGAATTCAAATTATTTTTGAATTATTTTTTTCTCATGGAAACAAGTCGCGAATTATTTTTTCGAATTGAAATAAAACAACAAGTAGAAAGACCAAGTTGGCGTCTGGTGTCGGGTGGTATAACTAAAATTAGGAATGAATTAAATAATTCAAACTTTGGTTTGAATTATTTAATTCATATCGCGAGCAATTGTTGTTGTAAAATCTCATGGAAATACGACAATCACATTGAAATGATTTAAATAAACGTAAATAAAAAAACTGGCAAAAAAATGCAATAAAAGAGATTGCTTATCTTGTTATATTTACATATACATAGATAGTATGTGATTTAAAAAATTAAGTATAATGGAAGTGTGAATTCATCTTCGTCGATCTCCGATATTTTAGAAAGAAGCGATTTGGATTTTCTCCACGGTATTTATAAAAATTGTAATACCGATGTTGAGACAGCTACATTATGTCGCACTCTAAGAAAAATTAATAACATTCTTGCCTCAAAATTTCACGATTTTATAAAAACTCCAAACGAGGTCGAGCAGAAAACCACCTGCGAAAATTTTACACGATGTATGGTTTGCCGAGAGTAGCCGGGTTACTTGATGGGACACATATTTCTATAGCTTTACTCGGTGGTTCCAATGCAGAATTGAATATGCAATTCGAAAAGGGCACATGTCTGAAAAATTAAATTTTTCAGGAATTGAACAAACTAATATTTTCTAAAGTAGTAAATAAATTTATACAATTTATTTTAAGGTTACATGTAGGGTCAAAAGTATCGAATATTATATAATTATTCAATGTTAATCTTTATTCTATATATTTTTTTATATATTTTATACATAAGAGATGTGCCCTTTTCGAAATTACTGAAACATAAACGTACAGTGATTTTCAAAATAATACCACAGTTAATTCAAAATTCATTTCTACTCTTATTTGTGCATGATTAGATCTAACTAATATGCGTTTTTATTGAATAATATTGGTCGTGTGCTCCTGGCATTTGCGAACGGTCATTTATTCCAAATTCGACAAATTTCAATTCCAAAATTCTGTATATTTTGTGTTTCTCATTGTTAATAGACTTTTACTCGATTCTAAAAATGTTCGATCGGATTAAGATCAGGTGACTGACTTGGCCATTGCGCGACTCCCATTTAATAATCGTTAAACTAATATTTTGCTACCTTGAGGTATTCTTTAGTCGCTATCTTGATGAAAACACAAGCGTGGTGGTTTATCTTCTTCGGTATAACCAAGAATTAGATGAGTTAATAATATGAATGTAAACAACCGGAATCATTCCATTTTCCGGAAAATATATTGTCATGTTCCATGCCAGAACAAGACCACTACCACGTATATTAAGGCGAAAGTTTGTATTGGGCTGAGATCATTTATAATGTCGACCTGCAGAACCGAAGGAACGGCTCATGTCTTTCAAACTATTTCGAGCAACTGCTTGTGAATGATGCCTTCTAAATAATTAAGATTTATAAACCTTCATTCGTTAGAGGTGATAGAAGAATGTTTCATTGCAGTTCGGATAATTAAAGTCCCCAGTAGGCTTGTATTTTCAGCAAAACAACGACCAATCATACCTCAATCAGAGCAAACGACAGAATTAATTAAGCAAATTACAACGGCGTGATCACTCACCTGATCTGAATTCGATCGAACTTTTTGGAATCGAGTAACAGTCTATTAAACAATGAGAAACACAAAGAGAAAAAGAAATTTTTGATTTAAATTTGTCGAATTTGGAATAAATCACCGTTCACAAATGCCAGGAGCTGGTGAAGTGATTTGGAAAGAAGATCACACGACCAATACTATTCAATAAAAATGCATATTAGGTTTAATCATATACAAATAAGAATAGAAATGAATTTTAAAATTAACTGTGATTAAATATGAATTTTTATATTTAATTGTAAGTAAAAAAAAATTGAAAATTGATAAGCAGTTTTTTAGTTAATTAAGAATTTGCAATAATATTATATCTAGTGTGCTGTATAAACTTTAAGAAACTTTTATGTATCAAAATCACGTCAACAAGAGACGGAGATATATCGCCTTCGCCGATAGTAAAATGCATTAAATTCGAAAAGGGCTCATCTCCAAGAGTTGTGACCTTTTCGAAATTATTGTCATACACATCAACACTGGTAGCAGTATTAATACAAGAGATGTGCCTATTTCAAACAAATAGGTGCGGGGATATATTTCCATCACATTAACGTGAAAAAACGGGTTTGTCAAAATTTTCGAGATGTGCCCTTTTCGAAATTGCATATTCAATTGTTTCGAAATAGGAATGGGTGGTTCTCAACAAATTGTCAGTTGGTTTGCGATGCAGACTACAAAATTATTGATTTTCGTTCGATAAGTTTCGTTAAGATTTTATTTAATAAACTTCATATACATAGTACATCTTGATATATGATACAACTTGGTATATGTACATACATATCTACCTTTTAACACCATTGCGCAATCCTGTAACTGAAAATGAAAAAAAATTTAATTTGAAGCTCATAGGCACGCGAAATGTAGTAAATGGTGCATCGGGATTTGGAAACGAACGGTTTCCCTCAACAACATTTCGAATACTCCAAAAATGATTGTTTCTACTACGATGTTGCATAATATTGCACTATCACAAAGGGAGCCGGCGCCGCGCACAGTGCGGCCAAATTAAAAAAAGCTGGCCAAAAACGCAACAAAAAAAGTCTAGATGGGTTTTGTTTTCCATTCGGTTGGTTAAAGTACCTACATAACTAAAGCCTCATTCTCATTAGTCAAGTTAATTGATTTCAAGAACTTGAATTCAAGTTACTTAAATTCAAGTTTGCGTTCATAATATATATTCAAGTTAATTTAGTCAAGTAGTTGTTTTAAATGTCGTCAAATGTTCCACAAAATTTCACAGGATTGGTAAATTTCCAAAAAATTTACGATTCCTGGACTACTCCATATTTTATAGTTGTCAAAAATATTTTTTGCTTCACTATTTTAATAAAGTACTTTCCTCACTATTAAATTTTATAATGTGGCTCATCTCAGACGACTCAACTTGAATACAAAAGTTTAAAGGTCCTATACTTTACATGAACCTTGAAGTCAAATAAAATTAACCTGAATTCAAGCAAAATAACATGTTTATATTTGTTAAGTAGGTTCAGTTAACTTGAATTCAAGTAACTTGACAAATGAGAATAAGGCTGATCATTCAGGAATCACTCGTAGAGAATATTTCCTTCTACCTGTGTTAGAATATTCGTAACAATGCTACCTTTGTTCGAGTAGCATCAACAATGTTACGCAACTGGTAAACAAGGCGCTTATTAAAAGTTATATGGAAAATCGAAAGGACAAGCAATTCTTATCGGAAAAAATAGAATCAATTTCTGAAAGTAATTAAAACATGAAAATAAATTGGAATGTACCAATTTTGAAAGTATCAAACAACAAAAAAGGTGTAATTATAGTTCATTTTTAACAATGCCAATCTTTAAAATACGATATGTTATTATCAGAAAGTTGTGTTGTTTTCATCTTCGATTGTGAAACTTATTAGAGGGTGTAGGTAAAAGTATTGCCTTCCAAATAAAAAAATAAATTGGCTCCTTTTTCGGATTTTATTCAAGTTTTTGAATAATTGTTTGTGGAAAAAGTATTGAGAGATTTTTTGTTATTTATTGATTAAGCTTTTATTTTATTCAAAATGAGTTTTATTTTAGAACATATTGGCCAATATTATCTTTGACCTTTTGCAATTTTTCGGGAAGTTTCATAATTACATCAGTGTAAAACTTCTGTGGATTGGAGCCAACTTTAGGCCATCAAGAGAGTTTTGCGGAAAACGAAATAAAGTGTAGTCAGAGGGTGAGATCTAGTGTTGGGCTATACGATGAATGCATCAACACTTTCCAGGAAAGCTCTGAATCTATAAATTTTAAGAGGCGTCACCACAAATTGATTGCTGCCAAGAAATCTTTATCATTAGCATCACCTCCATTTTCTACTTTGTTATTGGCATACCTCTGTTATTGGTGAGTTACTGACTGTTGTTTTGTTCAAAATATGTTAATGAAATGGTTGATTGACACTAAAAAATAACAATCATAATGATTCGAGATTGTGTTACTTACGTGTTCAGGATTTAAAGATTTTTTGAGACTATTCGATTAAATTAAGAAGCGTGTAGCTTTGGGTTAGAAGAGACTTTTTAATCCGATATTTTGAGATGAACGTTAAATGTTTTGGCATCGAAGTTATTCTATATGTTCACGAGTATTCCTGTTATTTTTCCGAGAACATTTTTTTTTTTCGTGCTTTTGAATTATTTAGCATTCAGATGGTTTTTTTTATTACAGATTGCTAGTGATTTACTAATTTTTCAATATTATTGTAGAACTCTAATTTTATTCGATATCATCATCAAAATTTGGAATTTCTCGAGAATATCAAGATAATCGAGCTTTTCGAGTCTTATCGAGTTTCTCCCACTGAGCTTTATGTAACAGATATTAAAGGATTTGATTCATCTTTCAATTTTTTTGTTGTTGTTATTTTTCTCGAGATTCTTGGAACTATCCACATTTTCGAGCGCGAAAATATCGACATTATTCAATATTTTCGATATTATTTGTGCGATGTGTGTTTAATATTTTTTAGATTATTCGAGATTCTTAATGGTTTCTTGATTTTTTTAAGTATCCCAGTATCCTGTGCTTATTCGAGCTTGACGCTTTTTTTGTGATTTTCGCTATTTTTCTAGAATTGTCACATTAATCGAATTTTTCGTGGTTATTTTTGAGTCCGATTTTCCTCGAAATTTGCAAGCGATGGTGTCTTCGTATTACAGAATTAATGATCTGCTTAGAGCGTCGAGTTATTTAAAGTTATGTGAAGTTTGGAGGATATTGATTTATTAGATGACATTTTTTGAGAATATTTGAGAATATCCGAGTCCGAAATTAATTTTTATTTCAACACTTCGAACAATTTCGATTTTACGGGTACATAATAACAAATCGAATTTTTTTCGATACATTTAAAATGATAATTTAACTGAAATTAATTGAAAACCAGTCATTTAGGCTGCCGGTCAGCTATCTAACCGCTGCCCGGCTTATTGCTGGAAAATCAAATATTTTATACAAATAAATTTAATTGTGTAGTGAAATACATACAAATCTGTTTTTACACAGTTCTTTTTACACGATCATTTTTAATGATCGCAATAGCAAAGCAAATTAAAAATACATTGTCAAAGTAGTTTATTGTAGATGCTAATAAATGAGTACACTTAAACCTGTTTTGACACGATCCTTGTTTCGGATTTTTTTTTACACTATATAGGATCTTATCTATCATGTAAAAACCGGTCTTAGTGTTTTTATGTAAGGCTGCAAACTGTTGTATGCCTAATCAGAATAATAATTACTAAAAGCTTCCGAATCAAATAAAATTTGTACTTTTCATATAATTAAGAAAATTTATTCATATTTATGCTGATTTATGTTTGGCCTCTAAAACATTTTACAATAATGGTTTGGTAGAAGATTTCAACATTTTTTGGGATTATTAAAGTTCTAATGGACTTAAAATAGAAATTATATCGGGTCTGACATACTGTAGCTAATCTCTAAATATTTTGAATTTCTTAAAAATCTGGAATAAACTTAAAAACATGTTTCTTTAATAATCTAGACAAAAATCGAAAAGTCAAAATATCTGGTATATAACCTTGAAATATCTAGCTAGAATAACACATATTTACCAATATTTGAAAAGAAATTAAATTTTATGAAATTACAAATAATCTAGAAAATATTTATTTATATGTAAACTGTGTGATTTTGTTGCCGATACTCACGAATGGCCCACAAAGATTAAAAAATTTGGAATCTTATCGAATAATCTTGATATTTCTTAATCGCGCCTCGTGACTCAATGCTAAGCCATTATTGCAAGAGAAAATTACGAAATCATTTCATTAATTTTAAGTGGGTCGGACAATAACAATTAAAATTTTCGTAATCTCGATAAACTCGATAATCCCGTATTAGAAGTATACAACAATTAAAAAACGTCCCATCAATGCCGTATAGTACCGTATAGTAATACCAGCTGCCGCAAGTCGAAGTATCTCCTGAGTCCAATGGGTTCAATATAAGGTGAACTTTGTTAGGTAAACGGTTTAATTAAAAGCTCGGTAGATGGCCTTTTCTGTGGCTCCTCAATAAGATTAACGCTCGGGATACTGAAAGCTAGCACCCGATAAGTCTTATTTTATGAATTACGCAGAGAGTAATGTTTTACACTCAACAAGTTTGCAAATTTTATAAAGTATTAAGAATTCTAATAGATATTCTGTATTGGATATTGTTTTCTTTACCAATATTGTATATAAATTCTAAACGATTTGTGAATTTTCCTACCAATAAGTTTAAAAAGCCCCTAAGAACAAAAGCTGCTGCGAACCACACAACTTGTTCAAATCTATTTGATGATAAATTGAATCAACACCTTTATAAAAACAATAATTGGTTAAATTTTAAGATGCTGTCATTAATATGTTAATCAGAACGTTAATACAACTTAGCGAATGCCATTGAACTCAAATGTACACCAATAGATCCACGCGTTAGGTGATATTTTTAAATGTAAATAGTTTCTTTTAAATATCTAACAAAAACTATGTTTACCTGACAAATAAAGTAAATCGTAAAAGCGTGCACCTTACCGAAACAAATATTTACCATATATAAAATAAAGAATTTCATACACCTACGCCAAAATATATTTCACAAAAAAAATTCCAGATATAAATGAGGCATAAAAATAAAATCCAAATATCACAAATTGGTAATCACAACAAGACAATGACATTGTGTTGTGATAAAAGAAGTCCGCGTTCGCTCAAAAGTAAAGACCAAAATTTACGACGTATAAAAACAACAAAACAATACAATTAAAATCATTTAATTGTCTTATAATTATTTTCGTGTTTTCGTTGTTTTTGTCAACCTCAACAATAATAGGCTTGATACGAGTAACTAAATATTTGTGTTGTTGGTTTAATTGGGTCATTAATTATGTCAAATTACCACCTCAACTAGTTGACAGATTTTTTGTACCTACAATTATTATATTTGTTACCGCCGGTATAATTATTATGAATGGACACGAGTGCGTCGGAGGTTTCGCTTTACGTAAATACATATGGTCATGTCTAGACAGTAAATATGACAAGAGTATTTCAATTAATGCGTATAGATTTAGGTTATACCAGATGCTGCTTATTGTTAAGAACTTGAATAAGCTAACACTGACTCAGACTTAACGATTACATTTATTTTGTAAACAAATAAACAAAGGTTAAGTTGACGTAAGATCTATGAGTCTATGGTCGTACTTTAAACTTGCTCACAATTTATCAATATGTTATAAATACACACACAATTTCTGTAGATATTCCAAATGATTAATTCACCAGTTGGCAGTTTATTAAGCAACGGGAGATAATTTAAATCATTCATGTGTATATACATTTAGTACACGCAAACCGATTTAATTTAATTAATTTTTTTGTTCAGGTGTTTATGCGTGTTTCCAATCAGATTATTTTAATAAAAATCTTTTATTTGTTTCGGCGTAACTCTCTGAGAGTAGTAAAACCGCAATCTTTAATTATATTTATGCTGCACAAACACATATAAAATAACTTTTAATTTATTTGAAGTTAATAGTTCGAATTGATGAGCACATGATTATGACAAAAAATCGAGCTTCTCATCAGGCTGCGGCGAATGGACTGATTGTACCACAATTTACATTCTATGTACACAGAATCCACTATACAGGTTGTATTAGCGAATTATACTAAATCAGCCGAATTTTCTTAATAATTTTTCTTCGTCACATTGACACAGCTCTATACCTGTGTAAGCTAATTTTAGCATTTAAATATTTGTTATTCTAATTTAAATTAATTTGTGTAATTTGTAATACGCAACTTATCGTAAGATAATTTTAATTCTACGTGTTATCTGTAAAACACTTTAAAATGATTTTGAGATCGGTTACATATTAGAAGTTATGCGAATTAATAAATTAACATGAGTCAGTTGGCGGTTTGGTAAAACACGGCTATGCGACTAACAGATCTATCTAAGTGGAATTGTAATCAGAGAAGTTACTCTGATAGAAGTAGAAGAAGCTGGCTAATCTCGATTTATGAGAAAAGTTTTTATACCATATTTGCTTCAAAATAATCCTGAAGTAACTAACATAGACACAAACTGGGATTTGGATTATTTTGTGATAAATTGAATGTGAACTTTTCCGTTGGGCCTTCTGATTTCTGCAGCTCGTACTAGGCCGAGCTTGATTTAGGATGAACCATAATGTAGTAACCTTGAGTATTGTTTCAATCCAAGTGAAAAGTTATACTAAAATCAAGTCGCAGAAGACAGTTTCTCTGGCGCCAAATGTGGTGTTAGGTTGACACTCCGTTACGACTATCGAATCTATTATTTAGTATCGTGATGGTGGTTCGCTAGAATTTTTGGGGCATCCTGATTTAATTTTTTTGTTTTTTGTTTATGATCTCCTATGTTATGATCTCCTATGTGAGATGTTCGGCGTTAGTACACAGAAGAAAATGGACAACTTTCCGCGTCTCAAAAAAAGCAAAACGCAAGATGGGATACTCTTCACATGAAGTTCAGGATGATTCCAATAAGGGTGGAGGGGTAGTAAAATCCTGAGTTATCACAGCGCACCATTATCGGTCTAACTGTGCTGAAGCAATAGTTCTCTTGAAAATACTGGAATATACCGTCCAAATATTGGTTTTGTATTATAAACTTAAGAAGAAACTCTGCTCAAATCTAATCCTGTAACCTAAATTCTGTCAAAAACGTACCGGGAATTGTTACATAAAACACTAATTTTATACACAAGCGTTTTTTTTTCAACAACCGAAACATTTTTTATAGTCACTTTCAATTAGGACGAATATTGTTTAATGGCTTTATAATGGAGTCAAAACGAATTTCACGAAGTGGAAATTCGAACCTGGAAAACAGGAAAAAGTCGCTCGACAAATATGGTGGTTGATCGATAGAATTTCTTGAGTTTTTGGCCTTATATTCGTTCAAAATCGAAGCTCGGTGTGATGACGCTTTATTGTCGTGTAAATTCCATAAGTTGTTTGCCAATAATTCCGCAGTCGCTTTTTTCGCGACAGCACCAGAAATTTCGTTTGCAACACAAAATTTAAGGCAAACTCTTTGTTCAATAAATTCGTTAATCGTTAGTGAGGCCGAGGGACAACCAACTGCTTGGGTCATAATGAAACACACTCCCACTATTCTAGGAAAAAAAATGTTTAGATCCCTTCAGTGTAGGCATTTTAAATTAACAATTCCCGGTACTTTTTTGTTAGAATATATACTTAATAATTTGAAGGCACGTAATGTGAAATAAGCGTTGATTTCGATATTTTTCCCCCTTTAGAACATTTATGATCCCTATAATTCCCAAGGCGCCTTCTATGCTTTTTTTGATTTTCAGTTGTACTATAGGCAATTCCTCTAATATTGAAAACCTCTAACGTGCCCATTAGAACAGGTTTCCACGAACTTTTCCGGAGAAAGCTCAAGCCAGTTACATTACCTATGACTCCTATACAAAATATTGAAATTATAACATATCTGTTAGAGTCAGAGAATGGCGCGATATTGTTGTGACTATGTTCATGTGCACAAATATAACGAGTTTTTAAGTTTTTTACATTGGGATATAAAAAGTGCCTACAAAAATTTGGAAAATCGAAATGGGTTGAAACGGTTGGTTATTTTAAATCCCGGCTTCATAATTGTTAGCTGAAGAACCTTATTAATCAAATAAATTATTCTTTCTTCAGTATTTTAACGAGTGTCAGAGGGTCTTGGGTTTTCTTAAGGGTTTTGAGCTGGTGATATTGTTAGCTTCAACACTAACAGTATTGTGCTGATTTAAAATCCACTCCAAAGATGTGGTTTACTTTAATTTACCAGACTTTATGAAACGCCAATGGGAAGAAGTCTATGCTAATATAAGTTAGTAAATTAAGTCAGAAACAAATGTCTCGTTAGTACAGGAGACAAAATCGTTAATTACATAAACAAAATAAATATTTACCATGTTCGAGGAAATCGGTGTATGTCTACAGGTACCTAATCATACCGAAGATTTTCGAGGAGAGTAATAATGAAAATAATATGGGTGCTACATGAAATGGTCAATGTTGTTTATGAAGAGCAAAGTAGCATTGGTTTAATCAGAAACCGAACAGAGCACGACAAAGCTGAGCGAAAGAATTAAAAATGTCATTCTCATTACATTAAAAGAAGTATGACAGGAAAAAAGCCAAGGTTATCAAATTTTAATCAAAAAGGCTCATTATGGAGGTAGAAGATAGTGCCCAAGTATAGCATAATCAATAACAGATACATTTCACAGCTAACGCACTAAAAGTAATCTATACGGGCGCCAAATCTAAGAAATTATAGACGATGGTTGTATTGATTTGATTTAAAATGAGGAAATAAGGTTTCAGGTACCAATTACAGTCAAACCTGTTTTTGTGCGATTTTTTTTATGCGGTACATGAATATCGAGATTCTGTTCGCCGTAAGCAAGTTCGCCGCGAGGTTATGTCAATCTCAACGGTGTTGGCATCATTTTTTTTTTTTCAAATCTCAGCCATTTTCATATCTATTGCATCAGCCAATTTCATTAATCATTAATCAATTCCTTAAATTGAGCCGTCTCAAATTCATTGAAAGTAATTCGGGGGACAACCATTATCACATACCCATTTTACAAAATTTAACCATGTTACTGAATTTTAATCAAATTTACTATAGATATTTAATGAAGTAAAGCCAGACGAAACCAACATTTTGATGGATTACAATGACGGTAAAGGGTATAAAATACTAAAATAAATGCATTTTCTTACTATACTTTTTCAATGAGGTTTACTTTGTTGATGTTTATTAAATTGTTTTTGTTAGTTATTTAGAGGAGAAGAAAATTTCAATTTTGATATTTTCTTCCTTGTTGAGTCCATTTTATATTTACGTTCTTTTATAAAAATGTCTCCTTAGTATGATAGATACTAGGTATACCACATTTTATATGACAAAAAAAACAAAAACAATTTTTTTAGTCTCTGATTCAGTCACCAAAAAGAGAGGATAAAACGGATAGTAAAA
This sequence comes from Tipula helvola, assembly GCA_963556165.1. Classification (NCBI taxonomy): domain Eukaryota; kingdom Metazoa; phylum Arthropoda; class Insecta; order Diptera; family Tipulidae; genus Tipula; species Tipula helvola. The sequence goes on along the minus strand of OY744483.1, from coordinate 295,943,216 downwards.
AATAAATCATCGATCAATTTTCTGATTTAGCATCGTTCATGCAATGCAAACTACGCTAAATCAGAGGATCAATCATTTATCCTCGTTCATACAATTGGGCCTAAATATAAAATATAGAAGTCACATTGATAACAATCAGCTCATACATGAACTCACGTGATTTTTTTTAATTTTTTTGATAAAATATTCGAACATTTAATAAAGAATTTACAAACACTGGAATGGAATGGAATAAGACAAAATAATTCTGAAGATAAATTTACTAGACGAACTTATGAGGGTACAATTAAGCGATGGTTTGGGATAATCTGGTCAGTAATAGGCGATTTTACAGAATATTAGGCTTCTTATGATTATTTTTGTAGATACTGCTGTGATAGAAAATCATTACGAAATTTCGATATAACATTGCAAATTTCAGAACTCCCGAAAATTGTACCATAGCTCTTTAAGATTGGTAGCTACCGGTGGAGAAATTCAAAATTCCATAAAGAAAACTTTTTTGTTAAATGGATTGAAAAACTAATCGCGACCGTGTTCCTGGACTATCGCCATACCTATATAGATCGTAACCTTTTAAAAGGCATAACACCATTCGGTTTGAAGCAAAAAATAGTTTCAACTGCATTTAATCAGCATTGTGAAAAAAAATTAAATTATCCACCTCCTCTCAAAAATTAACCTAAACTAAACGAAAGAAAATTCAAGGTGAAGCTTTCGAAGTTTAAAATATTTTAATCCTGATGCCGCGTAGTTTGATGGCTTTGTTAAACCCGTCATGATGATTTAAAAGACACAACCTGGAACTTATTTTCTGTGCGCTAGAAGTTTCATTAAACCAAACAATATAAAACTATTAGTCCGAAACATGATTATGTAATTCATCATCTTGCTCTTAAATGAACATTTGGGCCATTAAAAGTTGCTGGAACATAGCTAACGTCTAAATTTTTTTTAGAAGTTTGTAGTGGAGATCAGCCCATCAAAAAAATATTCTGTTCGTTACCGATAATAACTGTTGTTATTGGCAAAGGCATGGCTATTTTTTTATGTCAGTTTTTTATTCTCCCCAGCAAATTCTTTATATTGCAAGCAACAAATTTAGTCCTCGATAGAAATGGTTCTGAAGTACCAGAGGCCGATATTCTGGAATACCATGCGAACCAAACAGACAAGAAATTCATATTCAAAATTAAAATAAGAATATTACTTGTTTCCAATCAAAACATCTATTTTCAGTCATCGCACTGTAGTTCAGAAACCACCAAACTGTTCAAAAGTGGTATTATGTCATGAAACGAAATGACGAAGGATGTTTCAGAAGGTCTAGAAAAAAACACAATTGGCATCAGAATAAGTAATTTTAATAGTTACGTATAATCTTCGCCATCAGCCGGAGAAAATATTATTCAAACATATCCTGCTACCTTTCCTAAAAAAAACGTAGTTTTGTCTCATTATTCAAGGACTCAAAACATTGGGAGATTTAGCTGAATCGCGGGATCATTTTCTGATTTATGAATTATTGCAAAAATTGGATCAATAATGGTTAAATATTCGTCGTCAACTGATTCTCCAACTTGGCAGGAATTTGTGTAATTTCTGAAGGATAAATGCGACAAGCTAGAAAATTAAATTGTTTTAAATAACCCGAATACTCCTAAGCAAGCTGTATCTCTACGAAATCATGTCTCAACAGCAATCCATAAATGTTCCAAATGTTCTGATGGTCATAGAATACATGAATGTTCCGAATTTAAAGCATTACCAGTCGAACAGAGGAAGCAATTCGCATATGCCAACAATTTATGTATATGGTGCTTGCGCAACCAGGACATACGACTCGGACTTGTCAGTTTCACAAAATTTGTTATCTATGTCAAAATAAAGATGTTAGGTATACATCACTCCTTGCTACACTATGAAGTAGGATATGATTTAAGGTTAAAACAACATTTAAGTTAAATACTGAAGACGTTACCGGTTCTCAAGAATTACCTAGAGATTCGAAACGAGTTTTCGAAACAATATCACCAAGTAATACACTATACACACAAATTCATGAAAATGTATGGTCAAACGACAACTATCAACAATAAATTTGATGACTCAATAAACAGTTGTTCGGTGTTTAACTCGCATTTCAATGCATTACTGCCAACTGAACTAGTGTATATTGGCGATCAGTCTGGAAAACGGAATCGGCGTAGAGCGCTATTGGGCTTGGGACCTCCAGCTAATTTAATCACAGAAGATTGTGTTCAAAGACTGAATCTCAAGCGGTCCAAAGGGATTGCATCCTCAGGCGCGGGCAAATGAAATGGAATCATAGAAATGCAAGTACCCAATCGATTTTCAAATAACATAACCTTTAGTACAAATGCTCTGGTGGCTTTCCAAATTAACTTCGTTTATGCCAAAAAAGTCATGCTCAATACAATTGTATTGGGAATTGGGATTATATTCCAAATGTACAGCCAGCAGATCCGAATTTTCATTCAAGAGCAAGAATTGGCTTGATTCTGTGGGCACAAAATTTGTTCAAGATTATTGGATCGGAAAAAATTCTGTCGAAAAATAATAAACCAGTCACACAAATCACTGTATTTGAATGGGTGATATTCGGAGACTTACAATTAGGTGCACATACTGCAGATTCTGATGATCGTTTCCAATGCAATGCTACATGGCTAAATTTATTAAAGTTGTTATGTAAGTTTTGGGCTAGAGGAAATTGATAGAGAAAATACCTTGCAAATTATTTGTCAACGAAGAGAAGCTCGAGTGTGAGAACCATTTCCAGATGACATTTAAACGAGATTCAACGGGAAAATGTATGATAAGGTTGTCATTTAAGAAAGACCGCCTATCATTACTACGATTTCGATTTAAATTAATAGCATTCACCGCCGACATCGAGAAGATGTACCGGTAGATATTGGTTCATCCAGAAAAAAGATATTACCAGCGGCTTGTGTGGCTTAAAACGACAAATAAACCAATACGGTATTATCACCTAAAAACTGTAACATACGAACTGGCATATGCCCCATTTTAAGCTACCCGATCATTGAAACAAATTTCAATAGCTTACGAGAATAATAATCCGGAAGTCGTATAGTTGATTCGAGTACAATCTTATTTGGACGATTTGGTATAGCGTATAGATAACATAGAAAAAGCGGAAGCTCTACAAAAGTATTTAGTAAGCGCACACTGCAGTCCTATACATAGAATGAACTTAATGAAGTGGAAATTCAACTCCTAATAAACAATTATCTACCATTCCAAGTTCAAACCAAGAAGTGTTATCACGAAACTTTAATGATAGTGAAGTAATAACAAAAATTTTAGGGTTGCAATGGGGACCTAAAGACGATATATTAACATACAAATATACTGCAATTGAGACAACTAAGATCACAAAGCGATCTATTCTTTCGGAAGTGTCCAGGTTATTTGATCCAATAGGACTAGCAGCGTCAATCGTAATTAAGTTTAAAATGTTCATGCAGATACTGTGGCTAGAGCGATAGATTGGGATGATCCGGTTTCTAACTCATCGCTAATGTTTTGGAATGATATTAAAGGGCACCTGTCAGATGTTCACTGAGAATTCCAGGCTACGTCAAAATTAAAAATTATAAAGCATTTCAGTTAATCGGATTCTGTGATGCGTCGGATGATGCCTACGGATGCCTACCGTTTTTTGTGGTGACATACATCTGGTGAAGCAGCAAAAAACCGGTTGATTCCAAAAGTAGACTATTGTCATTATACGCATTTATTGATGCTGAGGTTATTTTTCGTGTAGGCGGTACACTTGCCAAATCATCATTATCTTATGACCGGAAATATCCAGCATTGTTGCCGCATAACCATCATTTCTCGAAACTATTGGTGGATCAATATCAGTATCGGTACTTCATCATAGGTTACTTGCAGCTAACTTTTAATGTTAGATTCTGATCCTTTATTAACTTTTATTATACGATGGTTTATTTTAAGTAATGCTATAACTACTTTTAATGATTAAGTAAATGTTTGACCCATTATAAACTTCTAAGTCCAATAATGGTTTATTTTGAGTAATGTTTAAACCAATTTTAACTCTTAAATTATAATTCTTTATCCACTTCCATAAAGTCATAGTTTGTTTTAATGATTTGGTTAATTTTATTTTATTTATTTTAACTTGATTTATATTGATTGATTTGATTTTAATTTATTTGAACTATTTTTAACTGTTAACAGAGGTTTAGTTTTACCTTGGTTTATTTTATGTAATTTTCAAAATTATGTTTTAACCATTTAGTTAGATTATACCCGTTTATCTACTTTGATATAACTTTTATTTATTTTATGAAATTTCTGAACGATATTTTAACTATTTAGTTGAATTTGATCCGTTTGTTAACTCGTATTAAACTCTGGTTTATTTTAGGGAATTTTTAAACTGTTTCGTAACCGTTGGCTTAAATTATTGCCGTATAAAAACCATGATATAACTCGCTTTTTACTAAAGTTTTATCCTTTTACCAACATTTAATGAACCTAGGCTTATTTTAAATAACTTTTAATCCATTTATCAACTTCTCTAAAATAATTGTTTAAATGATTTTCAAATGATTTTGTAACCATTTAGTTGAATATTACCCGTGTATCAACCGTTAAAATCTATGTTTTATTTTAAGTGATTTTTGAACTATTCTTAAACCATTTAGTTAAATTTTTAGCAATTAGCTATTAAATTAACTAAAATCATCCCCGGTTTTTATTACCTTATTTGGACAAATTTTGACCGCCAATTAAGGAAGTATTTTGTTAGCAAAGAAAATATTTTACGGGATACTTGCTGAAAAAATTCATCAAATCTGTGTAAATATGAAATTTCACATCAAACGACCTTCACACTACTTTTTTATATAGGTACTTTAAATAACACAAAGCTAAGTAGTAACTCTCATTCGAACCAAAAACTCGCCACACATTAGCCTAATCAATCAAATTAAATAATAATTTAAAAAATTAAAAAATCCCATTATTCACAAATCAAAATCACTTTACATGTTACACAAAAAAAAAAAAAAAATGAAAATAAAAACTTGACACACAAACAAAAAACTCGAGAATTTATTTTTTTTTTTCATCATAATACGTGATTTGATTACCAATTTATTGGATTCAATAATTTTTATTTATTTCTCTTATACCATTTTTTTATCAATTTTTGTAACATGTGTTACTTTTACTTTGGCAGAATTTTAATTCTCCTATCGCAAGTTTATATGAATGTATGTAAGATATGTAAGTGTATGTATAAGAAAAGTTAAAAAGAAATTCATAAGATTATTGTTATTCCTTCTTTATACACTTTAATACATCTCCGTACCACATACCTATTCTTTTATTATTATATAAAAGTGTGATAAGTAAAGAACCCGTTATTTATTTATTTTTACTTTCATTAGCATTACAAATCCATTTACATACTCGTACATAAACCATCCAGCTGAATAAAAACTCCCCACGTGGATAAAATTAAAATTCATATTCCATTCCGCATACATCATATCGATAATATTTATTGTGGAGTGGTTTAGGACACAATTCAGAATTGTTTGTATAATATTGTGACTTATGGTATTACAAATGCGAATTCTAAAGTTATTTTAAATACTGTATGTAGGTGGATAAAAATTCTTACCTTAAATTTATTTTATTTGCTAATGTTTTACAAGTTGGTAATGTTCTTGAGTTTAATAATATGCAAAAATCTGAAATTATAAGAAAATAAAAAAGAAATGTTAAGGTGTTTGTGTTGAATGGCAAAATATGGTAATCGGTGTAATTTGTAATAATTGAATTATGAGTTTTTAATATGAATAAAATATTATACGATTTGAATTTAATCCAAAATTTAATAAAAAAATATGTTTACAAAAGTCGTTAATAATTGAAGCATATTACAGTAAACAATAAAATTATCTACAGTGAAATTTTAAATATCGTGGGTGGTAATTTTTTGTATATGCTATGATAACTACATATCCTACAATCTGGATGTTCTAGCTTAATCGTGAAGGTAACGAAACGAAGAACCTCTAATTAACCTAAACCCTTGAGTAACTTAAGAAACTGGATATTTATATACATTAGCATGGGTTTGGTTTCGATTTTACATTTCAATTTAATAAATTCTCACTTAAATGAGATTTGCTCAACCCGATAAGTTGTGCTTACTGTTGAAAATCTTTGGTTATTATTATGCATATTATTAAATACGTCACGCGTATCATACTCAAGTGAAATAATTGGAAGATCGGACAGTCTATTCTGCTATTATGTAGCGTACAATTTTTTTTATGATTTTATATTTTAAAAGTGAGCCTTCCGTTGATGCTAATGTTAAAAGTGACACTAAAAGAAAATGTTAGGTTACTAAAATACCAGATGAGTGTAAACTGCTACCATGTTTGAAATGTTAGGGCTAATATTACTAATATTACAATTTTAAAATTGAAAATATTGTGATAATTTGCGTTTAAATCAACTGGATATTCAAATAGCAAAATTTTATTTTTATTTGAAAAAGACTAAAAATTCTGGGCCAAACTGTACAATCTGCCAGCAGGTATCGATTGCCATGGGCGGTACCACTAATAATAAATTTTCACAGTTGCAGATATTGTGCCAAGTTGCGTTTATACTGCCTAGTAGATGCTACAAACTCCATAGAAACATTTTATTGTTATTGGAAAACGCTAGAAAAATTCTGGACCAATAATGTATACTCTGCTAACACGTTTCGTTTACCATGGCGGTTACCACTAATAATAAATTATGACAATTACAGATATTAAGCCAAGTTGCGTCTAAATCGCCTGGTTATTACTAGAAATTTCATAGAAACATTTGATTTTTATTGGAAAACACTAAACCAATTCTGGGCCAAAAATGTATGCTCTGCTAACATGTTTCAATTTACACGACCCATACCACTAGTAATAAATATTGACATTTGCAAATATTGTGCCAAGTTGAGTTTAAATCGCCTAGAAGTTACTACAGGTACAATACACAATTTTTATTTTTATTGGAAAACACATTAAAAAAATTCTGGGTCAAAAATGTATACTCTGCTACCACGTTTCGATTGCCATGGCCGATGTCACTAGTAATAAATTTTGATATTTGCAAATATTGTGCCAAGATGCGTTTAAATCGCCTAGATGTTACTACAGATTCCATAGAAATATTTTATTTTTATTGGAAAGAACTAAACCAATTCAGGGCCTAAAATGTATACTCTGCAACCAAGCTTCGATTGCCATGGCCGATGCCACTAGTATTAAATTTTGACATTTGCAAATATTGCGCCAAGTTGCGTATAAATCGCCCAGAAGTTACTACAGATTCCATAGAAATATTTTATGTTTATTGGAAAACACTAAAAAAAATTCTGGGCCACAAATGTATACTCTGCTAACACGTTTCGATTGCCATGGCCGATGCCACTAGTAATAAATTTTGACATTTGCAAATATTGTGCCAAGTTTCGTTTAAATCGCTTAGATGTTACTACAGATTCCATTAAAATATTTTATTTTTATTGGAAAACACTAAAAAAAATTCTGGCCCAAAAATGTATACTCTGCTGCCACCTTTCGATTGCCATGGCCGATGCTACTAGTAATAAATTTGGACATTTGCAAATATTGTGCCATGTTGCGTTAAAATTGCCTGGTTATTACTACAGATTCCATACGCAATTTTTATTTTTATTGGAAAACACTAAAAAAAATCTGGGCCAAAAATGTATACTCTGCTATCACGTTTCGATTGCCACGGCCGATGCCACTAGTAATCAATTTTGGCATTGGCAAATTTTGCGCCAAGTTGCGTATAAATCGCCTAGAAGTTACTACAGATTCCATAGAAAATTTTTATTTTTATTGGAAAACACTAAAAACAATTCTGGGCCAAAAATGTATACTCTGCTACCACGTTTCGATTGCCATGACCGATGCCACTAGTAATAAATTTTGAGATTTGCAAATATTGTGCCAAGTTGCGTTTAAATCGACTAGAAGTTACAACAGATTCCATAGAATTTTTTTTGTTTTATTGGAAAACACTAAAAAAAATTTGGGCTAAAAATGAATACGCTGCTAACACGTTTCGATTGCCATGACCGATGCCACTAGTAATAAATTCTGACATTTGCAAATATTGTGCCTAGTTGCGTTTAAATCGCCTAGAAGTTACTACAGATTCATACAAAATTTTTATTTTTATTGGAAAACACTAAAACAATTCTGGGCCAAAAATGTATTCTCTGGTAACACGTTTCGATTGCAATGGCCCATTCAACTAGTAATAAATTTTGACATTTGCAAATATTGTACCAAGTTGCGTTTAAATCGCTTAGAAGTTACTACAGATTCCAAGGAAAATTTTTATTTTTATTGGAAAACACTAAAAAATTCTGGGCCTAAAATGTATACTCTGCTACTACGTTTCGATTGCCATGGTCGATGTCACTTGTAATAAATTTTGACATTTGCAAATATTGTGCCAAGTTGCATTTAAATCGTCTCGAAGTTGCTACAGATTCCAAGGAAAAATTTTATCTTTATTGGAAAACACTAAAAAAGTTCTGGGCCAAAAATGTATACTCTTCTATCATGTTTCGATTGCCACGGCCGAGTCCACTAGTAATAAATTTTGACATTTGCAAATATTGTGCCAAGTTGTGTTTAAATCGCCTAGAAGTTACTACAGATTCCACAGACAATTTTTATTTTTATTGGAAAACACTAAAACCAATTCTGGGCCAAAAATGGTAACTCTGCTAACATGTTTCGATTGCCATGGCCCATACCACTAGTAACAAATATTGACAGTTGCAAATATTATCCCAAGTAGCGTTTAAATTGCCTCGAAGTTACTACAGATTCCATATAATAATGTTATTTATTTTGGAAAATACTAAAAAAATTCTGGGCCAAAAATTTATGCTCTGTTAACATGTTTCGATTGCCATGGCCGATGCCACTAGTAATAAATTTTGACATTTGCAAATATTGTGCCAGGTTGCGTTTAAATCGCCCAGAAGTTACTACAGATTCCATAGAAATATTTTATTTTTATTGGAAAACACTAAAAACAATTTGGGTCTAAAATGTATACTCTACTAACACGTTTCGATTGCCTTGGCCGATGCCACTAGTATCAAATTCTGACATTTGCAAATATTGTGCCAAATTTCGTTTAAATCGCCTAGAAGTTACTACAGATTCCAAGGAAATTTTTTATTTTTATTGGAAAACACTAAAAAAATTCTGGGCCAAAAATGTATACTCTGCTAACACGTTTCGTTTTTATATTTATTAGTATAGGTATTACTGTAGTTGATTATGGAATAAAACGAAGTTCACATTTAATTTTACTAAATCTCTTGCATATAATGAATTTGACTTCTATCGTTTGTATCATTTGAATCAAATAAAATGTTGTGGTTGTTTCTAAAATTTATTTAAAAATTGTATTTGCCATAAACAGCCGAACATTTTAAATCGAACTCTTCCTGACTTCTTGTAAGCTGTTATTTTTTATATAAATATATTTATTCTAAAGTAAATCCATATAAAAGATCGTAGTTGCATCAACATCAAGGACGTTGCAAATACGCATTGTAATACATTGTATCTTGGGAATAACGCAACATATGGATTTACTTCTTGTTTCACATCTCGATTCAACAAAAATATTTTTATTTTTATCTCTCGCATAATATTTAATTTAACCGAATTAAATATGCAAACGTATAACATATTATCTAGGATTCAAGTCATCAACATTAAAATATTCATGCTGTTTTATGTATTATGTTCATATATATATTCACTTGTATGTTGGTGGATTAATTTGAAATTCAGAGTATACGGTAAGAGATTAAAATTAAAAATAATTAACAAGAATTTTTGTTTTTGTTGTTGTTTGTTTTTTGTGGAAGGTAAATACAAACAGGTAAATATATTAACAATTAAGAAACTGAATTAATTTTACAATTTTGTTATTTATTTATATAGGTAATATCAAGCTATAAAAACATAACAAAGATAAACAAAAATAGTTTTAAAAATAATAATTGTTTTTATCGATTTGTTTATCAGTTATAATAATATAAATGTATATTTTATAGTTAAAGGCGAAATAATAAGACTTGTTGAGTATGTGGTTTTGGTTATCAGTCCAACTATATAAAACAATGTATTCTAGTTGCATAAAAACCTACTAACCTTTAAAAACTCCCACGTTGAGAACTTTAAGGAAGTAAAATTGATGCCGCTATATCATAACTCAGTTTATGGGTAATGAGTCCAAAATAAAGCGCCTCACATTATTTATTATACTTACACGGCCCGACAATTAAAAATGCATTTTGGAATTTTATTCGTTTGCTATTTAAAAACGATTTTTAAATGAAAGTTTTTAATTTTGTAAAACGTGAATTAGATTAACGATATATGCTTGATTGTAGGTATTTTATTTGTATGCTTATCGGTGTGACAATGCATATTATATATTACACGATGTGTTAAGTAATTTTTATTGGAATGTGTCCAAGCTTGTTTTATTGCTATCGACCTAACCCAAATACAATATGTAACCTTGTTATAATTTTAAAGAACAGCTTAGATTATTATTGGTTACACAAAACAAGAATTAAGCAAAATTTATTAGGAATTTTATTTCATGAGTGCATGAAAATAACTTGATCCATTAAATCGCGGTATGACGATTTTTGTATGTTTAGAAATAATTTTTCAATAGACCGCTCCAATGTCTGATCCAACATGGTGGTGTACGTGGCTGAGTTCATTTGCCCGGAGCATATAAAATGAATTCCGATTCCTGCAGACGACTTACACTCTTAAATCATGATGTTCCTGCCGCCCTACTTGACCCTAGTAGCTATGCGCTTCGCCAGTTCTTCGTCGCACATATTTAGTTCCAGATATTCCAAATCTAAACAAATTGGTTAGAAATTTGCAAACAAAGATAACGGTAATTTTTCATGGCATACGAGTGAAATATTGTATTTTTTTCGGTTTGCCAGCTTATTTATACTAACCCCAACATTACTTTCGCCCGACCATAGAACTTAGCTCCATTTCGAAAAAAGGCCAACATTGGTACCTTTTGGCCCAGCTAAATCAATTTTTTGTGTTGGTTTCACATACTAACGGGTCTTTCCTAGTTTTTCGGGATTTTAGCCCAAACTCGTCAGCCCTTAAGCCAACTGTTTTCGCAGAAATTTGATACTTGAAATCTGCTACTTTTACAAGCAGGTAGTTGTGATGGTGATTTGTTTCTGTCTTTAATAGCTATCCATATAATCCGTTAATCTATTCTACTGGTTGCCTTTCATTTTCTATCCCTGCCTAGCATATAATGGTAGTGCAACGCAAATATTTGATTTGGTTTGATAAAATAAATGTGTTTGAATGGCCGGCCAAGGACCCTAACAACCCCACCTGAATATTTATAGGATTTTCTGAAGAGGAAGTTCTGGATAAGAAGTGCACTTCGTTTGCTAGTGATTCCCAATAATATTGTTCATGAGTATACATCACATTTCCGGTATACCTAGAATGGTAATAAAAGTTATCGGAATTTTTGCTGATGATACTGCAGTATTAGCATAATTCGAATAGCAAAACGTAGCAGTTGAATACTTACAGCAAGCTCTCGATAAAATCAGCTAATGGATAATGGATTGAAAAATACCTAAAACTGAACGAGCTGAAATCGGTCCATGCAACATATACGGTGCGGCACAAAAATAGCAACCTCTACACATTTGCCAATGGGGTATAAATTCCCCAAGCTCAACCCGCTAAATATCTCGGATTGCACCTCGATTCAAAGTTGAACTGGTAATTCTACGTTAGACAAAATGCAGCGCAAATCAAAATTATACAACGTGAAATTTACTGGTTGTTAGGGAGACATTTTAAGCTTAGCTTGTACTGTAAACGCTTTATCCAAAAATCAATAATCAAATACATTTGGACGTTTGGTATCCATCTTTAGAGCTGTACTAAACAACCAAATCAATCAACGTTTGAGAAAAAAAATTCTACAAACCAACGAGGACGATGACGACCTAACTGTTAAAAGAATGAATAAAGTAATACAGGAATTTTCCATCGCGTATGAAAGAAGATTATTGCAACATAACAACATTGAAGCAATACGACTTGTTAACCTAACACTAGAACTAAGACGCCTTAAAATAGTTAGACCATAATGTGCTAGTCATCTACTAGCCAAATTTTGATTCTTGTAAATCCACACTCGTTCCACTTATTTGTTAAAAATTACTCGAAACTCTTCTAATCAACGCTAAGTAAATCCCGAAAACCTCCAAAAAGAATTTGGAAAATGACCGGTAAAGCTAACTAAAATACATTTCTATTATATTTATGGAAATGGATTGAATTGACGTAATTTCTCAAAATATACTGCTCAAAATATTCTTCTGACAAATCTAGGAAAATTGATTTTTCAACACCTCTTTAAAAGCCTTGTATAAAATAAGCCATTTGAGTGTCAGGTCTGGAGATTATTAGCATTTTACCTCAATGTGAGCCTCTGGAGTGTTATAACTACACACAAAAAAAAAGGTCACCACAACACCGAATCGGTGTTACATAGTGTCCCACCGATCGGATATGTATAATTTGAATCCAATCGGATATTATAATAAAAATGGCATAAAATACATTTGGATGAAAACTTTTACACCGCATAAAAACCAAACAGGAACATTCATCTTTAGGAAAGCACCTAAAGGTGCATTTTATTAAATCCAAAACAAAAGGAGTTTTTATAAAAATTTATCTTTTCGGATAGATAAAAATATTTATCCGTTGATGCCATGCGTATTTAATTTTATAAAACTATATTCAGTTGGAGAAAAATAAAATACTTTTTCGGATAAAAAACCAATTAACACCGCACATTTTTTGAGTGTATGATTTTTATCCCATTGGTATTTTATTTTAATGTATATGATTTTAATATGTTCCGAAGATTGTAAGAGAATTGAATCTTCTCATCAGACCGCTGCGACTAGACTGATTGTATCACAATTTAAATTCTATTATACAGAAGGAATATGCAGGTTGCTTTAGCGAATTTAACTAATACAGCCAAAATCTCTTACAATTTTACTTTTTCACGAAAACTCCAAACGGTGTAAATATTTACTCTCATAGAACGAAAATATACTCTGGGAAGTACCTTTTAAAAAAATCCGCTGTTGACAACTTTTGCGTTTACTCCGAACGGTGCAAAAGTATACTGTTCGATCCGTTTGGATATTTTAAAATTTGTACCCGATATTGCGGAGTTAATATGGTACTTTTTTTTGGCTACTATTTTTTTGTGTGTAGAAATGGATTGCATCGGTATAATTTTCCAATAGCAATTTGCGAAAATCCGATTTTCCAAAGCTCATTAGACACCTTGTAATAAAGCAGGGATCAGAGTGCTAAATTTTGAGATAAATTGTGTTGTTCTGATTATTGCAGCGATAGATCTGGAGAGAAATTCAATTGAAGAAACTTTAACAGAATTATTTTTTAGCGATAATCAAAGCATAACATCTCTAGACATAAGACCCCAGCGGCGATGATTTTGAAGAAATTTAAATTTTGCGCATTTCTCACATTGAATTTGTACTCGAAATTGGTGTAGTATTTTTTGGAAGTTTTTATTCGCATGAATATTGAAAAAAGTATGCAAGTAATTTAATTCAATCCACACATGGACCATAAACCTGCTCACAATGAATGACAGAACTAATTTTTATAATGGTTGCTTAATGTTGAAATGTTGGGTTTAGAACCTGAACGAAATTAGATTTTCTTGTTGAAACCCACTTAAATGGGTTTCCTATAATGTGAATTGACACCAGGATATCGATTTTGGTCGCAAAATGCGAACCACTTTTTTTTGGTTATTTATCCCATAATTTTTAAAGAAGTGCTTTGAGCACAAGCGCAAAATTTATTTTTGGTTTTAATTCGCGTTACAAGCATTAAGCATTTTAAAGCAAAAATTCTGAATAAATAAAAGTCCAAGTAATTGTAGATCTCTCGTTTTAATTTTTCTAAATTCCAAACTTACTTACGTTTCTCAAAGTATTTAACAAAATTGATCGATGATCAACCCACCTGAAAATAAAATTGAGACAGATTAATAAATAGCTAATATGATTAATAGCTGTGTGAGGTCTAAATTATAATATTTGTTCCAGTAATTATCGTTTGAAAAAAAAATCTGCCTTTTAGTTGAGTACAACTAGCATTTCTTTCTTCGTGATGAACTTTTGAATTATAATAATAAGGTCCTAAAATAACAAGCTTTTATGGGAGCTTTTTTATCTTTTAATTGTAATTTAGAATTTATCACGACGAGATTTAAAAAATCGTGAAAATCTTGTGATGCACACCGTTTGAAAATTTAATGCTAATTTTCCTTCAATAGTATAGAATCTTTCACTTTTACGGCCAACTTTTGGATCCACCATTTACAAGTATCAAAATTAAATGCCTGAATGCAAGTGAACTATAGTTTTAATTTCTTGCTGAACGAATTGCATAAAATGTTTACCAGATTAAATCACAAACGGAGAAATTAAACCCAAAGAATATTAAACTTAACCCTTAATAAACGACAGCTTTTTGGTAATACTTGCCTATAAGACGACAGAAAATTATATGAAAGATTGGAACAGATGAAGATTTGGAAGATGGCAAACTACAATGGAACTTGTCTGTTCCAGGAATATTGAAACTGGGATCAGCAAGAATTAAATTTATTATATGTCTCATTTGGTTAGTAGTAAATGCACGTTACTGTTATGGACTGTCACTTTTAACAAAATATACTCTTCTACTTTAGGGGTCGTATTTAAAATTAAGTAATTTCATGGATACAGAACTACTTTTTTTTTCAACTGTGGTATCACTTAACAGCAACAGGAATATTCTAAATTTAAGCTTACATCGTTGCACCAAATACATACAAAGGGCGCTTGAGATCCACAATAGAGTAGAACACGGGATGAAAATATTACCTTACTTGATTGTAGCCTTATTATAATTCGACACCAATAATAATCTTATCTCCGCGGTCACTTCTTCATTTAACTGCACGTATTCATTTGCCACATTCGACTGGGTCCCTAGCATAAAAATTCGTAAATTTCTTTTAATACTTTAAATTCTAAATTTAGCTTTCAAAATTTTTCATATTCCCCTAAGAATTCAATTTCGTCAAATTTTGATTAAATTCTCTAAATTATCCAAGTTTTCCAATTTAATCAAAGTTTAAAAACTTGAATTATTCGAATTCATCAAATTTTAAAAAAATATCAAATCCCTCAACTTATTCAAATACTGTAAATTCATCAAATTAATTCCTAGATTTCACAAAACTGTGTAAATTAATTATTTTAGTTTTTAAATTTTTTTTGAAATTTTTAAATTTTAGAGACCAACAATGTGTGTTTTCAAATTTTCATAGTTTTTAAAATTTTAAATATGCCAAATTCGTTGAGTTCCTTAAACTTTAAAGTTTGAAAAATACTCCAGTTTATCAAATTTTCAAATTCATTCCAACTCTACGTATTCATCACATTAAATTCTAGAAATTCATCAAAACTTTTAAATTTCTGAATTATTTTAAATTTTACTTCAGTTTCATGAAATTCTGATTAAAATTTTTGAATTATCCGAGTTTACCAATTTCATCAAATTTTAGAAACCCCCAAATTATTCGAATTTATCAAATTTATTCTAATTTTTTTTTAAATTTTCTAAATTCCCTCGGGCTGTTCACATATTGTAAATGAAATGTTAAATGTCAAATCTAAGAATTTTTAAAATTTTTGAGACCAACAACTTCTGTGATTACTTCCAATACTTTGAATTCGTCAAAATCATGAAGTTTCTCAATTTTGATTTAATCTCCACGTTTTTTAAATTAATTAAATTTCACGTCAATTTCTGTACTTTTTTCTAATTTCTAAAATCTTTGAAATTATTTTCTAAATTACTGAAATTTTTCAAGGTCTTTAAATTTTACAAATTCCTTAGAATCTATAAATTCATCAAACTCCTAATTTTTGAAAAATCGTTGAATTTTTAAATTTTCATAATTTTTCAAACTTTTAATTTTCCATATTCGTTGAGTTCCTATAATTTGGTAAATGCTCCAAATTTTCAGAGTACACCAAATTTTAAATGTTTGAAATATCCTCGAGTTTATCAAATTTTCTAATTCCTTCCAAGTTTTCGAATTCACCACATTTAATTCTAGATATTCATTGAAACCTTAAATTTCGCAATTAATTAAAATTTTACTTCAGTTTCATCAAATCCGAATTAAATTTTTCAAATAATCCGAGTTTTCCAATTTTATCAAATTTTAAAAACCCTCAAATTACTCGAATTCATTCAAATTTTATAAATTTAAAGAAATTGTTTCAATTATTAAAATTCTTTAAAAACCAAATTTCTTCTATAACTTTCTTAAATTTTACAATTTATCTCGAGCTGTTCAAATACTGTAAATTAAATATTAAATATCAAATTTAAGAATTTTTCAAATTTTTGGGACCGACAACTTCTGTAATTTCTATAAATTCGTTGAATTCGTTAAATTCATGAAGTTTCTCAATTTCGAGTATTTCTCCACGTTTTCCAAATAATTTAAATTTTACGTCAAATTTTGTAATTTTTTCTAATTTCTCAAATCACTGAAATTATTTGCTAAATTATTGAAATTCTTCAATGTCTTTAAATTTTACAAATTCGTTAGAATTTATAAATTCATCAAACTCCTTGGCTTCTTAATTTTTGATAAATCATTGAATTTTTAGAGATTTTCAAACTTTAAACTTGTCAAATTCGTTGAGTTCCTTAAATTTTGTAAATGCTCAAAATTTTCGGAGTGCATCAAATTCGGAAAGTTCGAATTATCCTCGGGTTTATCAAATTTTCTAATTCATTCCAAGTTTTCGTATTCATCTCATTTAATTATAGAAATTCATCGAAACCTCTTAATGTCTTAATTGTTTTAAATTTTACTTCAGTATCGTTAAATTCTTATTAAATTTTTCAAATAATCCGAGTTTTCCAATTTTGTCAAATTTTAAAAACCCTCAAATTACTCGAATTCATTCAAATTTTATAAATTTAAAGAAATTGTTTCAGTTTTTAAATTCTTCAAACAATCAAATTTATTCTACAAATTTCTTAAATTTTACTAATCTCCTCGAGCTGTTCAAATACTGAAAATTAAATGTCAAATTTAAATTTGATTTCTCTAATTTCTTCCAATTCGTTGAATTCGTCAAATTCATGAAGTTTCTTAAATTCGATAATTTCTTTACATTTTTCAAATTATTTAAATGTTACGTCTAATTCTGTAATTTTTTCTAATTTCTGAAATATTTGAAATTATTTTTTAAATTACTGAAATTCTTGAAGGTCTTAAAATTTTAAAAATCCCTTAGAATCTATCAATTTATCAAATTTCTTGGCTTCTTAATTTTTAATAAATCGTTGAGTTTTTAAAATTTTTCAACCTTTATAATTGTCAAATTCGTTGAGTTCCTTAAATATTTTTAATGCTCAAATTTGTCGGAGTTCATCAAATTTTAAAAGTTCAAAATATCCTCGGGTTTATCAAATTTTATAATTCATTCTAAGTTTTTATATTCATCACATTTAGTTTTAGCAATTCATCTGAAACTTTAAATTTCTCAATTATTTTGAATGTTTCATCAGTTTCGTCAAATTCTGGTTAAATTTTTCAAATAATCCAAGTGTTCCAATTTGATTAAATTTTAAAAACCTGCAACTTATTCGCATTCATCAAATTTAGTAAATTTAAAGAAATTGTTTCAATTTTTAAAATTCTTCGTAAATTAAATGTCAAATTTTAATTTTAAAGGTCACATTTCAAAATTTTTCAAATTTTTAGACCAACAACTTCTGTAATTTCTTTCAATTTGTTGAATTCGCCAAATTCATGAAGTTTCTCAATTTCAATTAATTCCCCACGCTTTTAAATTAATTAAATTTCACGTCAAATTCTGGAATTTCTTCTAATTTTTCAAATCATTAAAATTCATTTCTAAATTTTTGAAATTCTTCAACAAGGTCTTGACATTTTACAAATTCCATAGAATCAATAAATTCATCAAATCCCTCGGCTTCTTAATTTTTGATAAATCGTTGAATTTTTAAATTTTCAGAGTTTTTCACCTTTAAATTTGCCAAATTCGTTGTGTTCCTTAAATTATGTAAACGCTCAAAATTTTCGGAGTACATCAAATTTTAAAAGTTCAAAAATTTTCACGTTCATCAAATGTTTTCTAATTCATTCCAAGTTTTCGTATTCATCACAATAATTTCTAGAGATTCATCAAAACCTTTACATTTCTTAATTATTTTAAATTATACTTCTGTTTCGTAAAATTCTGATTAATTTTGTCAAATAATTCGAGTTTTCCAATTCCATCAAATTTTGAAAACCCTCAAATTATTCGAATCCATCAAATTTTATAAATTTAAAGAAATTGTTTCTATTTTTAAAATTCTTCAAATATTTAAATTTTTTCTACAAATTTCTTAAATTTTACAAATCCCTCGACTGGCTTAAATCTTGTAAATTCATCAAATTCCTAGATTTCATAAAATTGTGTAAATTATTGAGGTATTTTAAATTTTTCTGAAATATCAAAATTTTTCAGACCAACGACTACTGTAATTACTTCCAGTTCTTTGAATTCGTAAAATTCATGAAGTTTCTCAATTTCGATTAATTTGCTACGTTTTTCAAATTAATTAAATTTTACGTCAAATTCTGTAATTTATTGTAATTTCCCAAATCGTAAAAATTATTTGCTAAATTACTAAAATTTTTCAAGGTCTTTAAATTTTACAAATTTCTTAGAATCTATAAATTCATCAAATAGCTTCTTAATTTTTGATAGATCGTTGAATTTTCAAATTATCAAAGTTTTTCAAACTTCAAAATTGCCAAATTCGTCGAGTTTTATAAATTTTGTTTATGTCAAAAATTTTCGGAGTAAATCAAATTTTAAATGTTCGAAAAACCCTCAAGTTTATCAAATTTTCTAATTAACTCCAAGTTTTCGAATTCATCACATTTAATTGTAGAAATTCATTGAAACCTTTAAATTTTTCAATTATTTTAAATTTTACTTCAGTTTCGTCAAATTCTGATTTAATTTTTCAAATAATCCGAGTTTTCCAATTTTATCAAATTTTAAAAATCTTCAAATTATTCGCATTGAACAAATTTTATAAATTTAAAGAAATTGTTACAATTCTTAAAATTCTTTAAAATATCAAATTTATTCTAGAAATTTTTTAAATTTTACAAATCCCCTTAACCCTTTCGTGTCCACAAGAATAAAAAAAAATACTTTATCAATAATCCAACCCACATAAATGTGTTGGTAATTAGAAATGTCAAAAAACGGATTTTCCATATAAAATTTCATAGTAACAATAGCCCAACTTACACAATTGTGTGACGGTTTATAAGTATTAACTCTTAAACTTTACTCATGAACCGACCAACACCAATGTGTAAGTATCAACAACGTTTTTTAAACGATTAATGCACAATTCGTGGCACAAATGTGTCAGTTGGCTTTCATTTATGATAACTTTTGTTTCGCGCCAATTCGTTTAAACTACATACACAAATGTGTAAGTTGGGCTTCAATTCATCTACAAATAACTTTCGACATCTCACACTAGAGCGATCAAAATTCACCTACACATTTGTGTGGGCAGAACAGGGTTAAACTGTTTTCATTCTGTAAATTAAACAGTAAATTTATTTGTAAATATCAAATTTAAGAATTTTTCAAATTTTTGAGACAAACAACTTCTGTAATTTCTTCTTATTTGTTAAATTCGTCAAATTCATGATGTTTCTCAATTTCAATTAATTTTCCACGTTTTTCAAATTAAATAAATTTTACGTCAAATTCTGTAATTTCTTCTAATTTCTCAAAACTTTGAAAATATTTTCTAAATTATTGAAATTCTTCAAGGTCTTTAAATTTTACAAATTCCTTAGAATCGAGCTTCTTAATTTTTGATAAATCGTTGAATTTTTTTAATTTTCATAGTTTTTCAAACATTAAATGTGCCAAATTCTTTGAGTTCCTTAAATTTTGTAAATGCCCAAAATTTTAGGAGTACATCAAATTTTCAAAGTTATCCCCGAGTTTATCAAACGTTTCTAGTTCATTCCAAGTTTTCGTATTCATCACATTTAATTCTAGAAATTCATCGAAACCTTTAAATTTCTCAATTATTTTAAATTTTACTGCAGTTTTGTTAAATTCTGATTAAAATTTTCATATAATCCGAGTTTTCCAATTTCAACTAATTTTGACAACCCTCAAACTATTCGCATTTATAAAATTTTATAGATTTAAAGACAATTGTTTCAATTTTTAAAATTGTTCAAAAAATCTAATCTCTTGTAGAATTTCCCTAAATTTTACAAAACCCCGCGAGCTGTTCAAATACTGTAAATTAAATGTCAAATTTAAGAATTTTTGACATTTTTGAGACGTAAAACTTCTGAAATTTCTTCCAATTGGTTGCCCATTTCTCAACGTTTTTTAAATTAATTCAATTTTGCTTTAACTTCTGAAATTTTTTCTAAACTGTCAAATCTTTCAAATTATTTTTTAAATTACTCAAATTCATTAAATTCGTCGGCTTCTTAATTTTTGATAAATCGTTGAATTTTTAAATTGTCAGAGTTTTTAAATTTTGAATTTGCCAAATTCGTTAAGTTTCTTTAATTTTGAAAATGCCCAATATTTTCGGAGTACATCAAATTTAAAATGTTAAAAAAATCCTCGATTTTATCAAATTTTCTAATTCATTCCAAGTTTTCGTATTCACATTAATTTCTAGAAATTAATCAATACCTTTAAATTTCTGAATTATTTCAAATTCTTTCAATTTTAAAGATCCCTAAATTTTGTTGATATTTCTAAATTGTTGAGCTCTTCGAATTTTTGAAAACAAGTCTTTGAGTTTGTGATTTTTTCGAAATTCTCCACATTCGTGAAATTTATATAATTTGTTAAATTTTTTCAATTTTCCAAATAGTTCAAAACATTCTATTGCGAAATCCATTACGTTTTAAAAATTTACAAATTCTTCAGATTTGGTAAATTCTTACAAATCCAAGTATAAAAATTAGTTTTCTTTGAAACCTGAAATTCTGTATACCTATATAACAAACTTTCCAAATTCTCTCGGTTCTCCAATTTAAAACTTTAATTTTTTTAAGTTTGCAGGACGAAAATCGAACCCTTGAAGGGTACCTAGCTACACCAACAATTGATATCAAATAGTTATAGCACATTCTTTGCGACCGATTCTTTCTTCGCCTTTCTCCAACAGACAAACCATAAACCGTTAGACATTCGTACGACACACGCAGTCTTGTTGATCACACATTGGACAGAACTCTGCCTTTGATACGACATAACCTCTTTTTAATGGCTTCAAATTTGGTTCACACATTTCACGGATTGGACCTATTGAATATTTTCTAAATCGCCTACCAGATTTTGTAAAAATTCAAGTAAAATTGTTTTGTGTTTAAATCTTAATTTCGGGTTTGTTCTATCCATTTTAAATTTAGTGTCCAACAATTTACGAGTACTACCAGCTGATGGAACACCAATTTTCGGCTGATCCAGAAATGCCCCAATTTTTCGATTGCCTCGTTGTAATTCGCTTCAGTTACTCTAATATGCTTTAACAAATTTGAGATTTCTGTGATTGCGTTAATACTGGTCGGTCATAAAAATTGGCAGAGTACAAGTCGTAGATAGTGTTCCATTCGGAATAATTACCTGAAAAAATTAGTACTGAGGACTTAGGTAATTTTAGCTACTGAGCCTCATTACGACAGATACCTATGTGAGGCATCATTTTAAGGCAACGTACAATTCATGCTCGATTCAATTAACTTTATTCTCAATCATAAGCCCAACTTTGCCTCTATAACAAAAGATTTGTATTCGACTCAGTCATCTCTCTGTACATATGGATTAAAAATCTTAACAACCCCCATCAGTTTGATAGATCATGTGCACTGAGTTGATTAAGATTTTAATTGTAGTTTTTGGTGCTAATTTTATTCCAATATTTACTGGATTATATTTTCACAATAAGACATCTGTAATTATAAGGCAATTAAGAAATTTTAAAATAAATAAAATTTCTATAAAATTACAATCAACCTGGTTATAAAAGCTTGTGAATTGATAAATCTTGCATGTAACAACTTTTCAACAATGAAATAAAAAGCCATTCTGTTAGAGAATAAAATTAAATTTAAAAGTTTACTCTAACAATAAATAATGTACACACTGTAATTGAAAAGATTTACTTCTCCTTAACTAAATTTAAATATTGATTTGTTCAATATGATTGCCTGACATCGTTTTTTTTGTGCTTGTTAGTTTACAGAGTTTCTTTTTTATAGGATGCAAAATCGGAAAAGGGAAGACAACATAAAATGTATTATAAGTTTCGTATTATGCAGCTCTTTTCTTATTACGTCGTCTGATGCAGCGTTGAGAATCCCAAATGCAATTTGTTGCTAATTTAAATACGGATTTCTTTTCCTATGCAAATATTTCTCGAATAGGTACAATATATCAGATCGATAAATGATTACAATACAACTTGCTTACATTTTTACAACCATACGCAATGTTGATGTTTCTCATAAATATTAATTTTATGATGATTAAATCATTTTCCGATTCTTTTGTATCTCACTTTTGACCACAATTTTGCACAATAATTACGAGCCTTTCCTACTTGAAATGTTAATTATTTCGCGGTTCTTATAATATTTAAACAGACACAATAATATTACTATTTACTCGTAAATGAAGGAATTTCCTGTCATAAATCTGAAGACAAACAAAAAATATGATAACCGCAGTAACCACTTGAGTCATTCTACTTATGTCCAATTCATTGATTACAATCATGACTAACACTTATGTCTTCTCAATATTTAATCAAATGAACGCAGGCATAAATTTGTCTAGACTACTTACGTATGTACAAAAAATGTTAGAACATAAATAAACGATATAATATATTCTATCTATCAGTATCTATGCTACAGATGAAAATGAAAATACCTTGTACAAAAGAAACAGAAAAAAATTCAGTCATGTGTCACTGTGATATTAAATGTATGATAAAAACGTGTTTGTGGAGGTAGAACAGAGTTGATTGGAAATTATAATCATTTCCATTGCATGCATATATGAATCTGTGGTATATACAAATACGTATATAATGTCAAAATTAAATTCGTCTCGTAGATAATCGAAATGCCAATTTCCAATTTAAAATTTAAATGAATTTTTTGCTTTTATATACAAATCGTATATTATATTGTTATGCGCAAATATATCTATCTGCGGATGATATATAAATGTTGCCATCCATACCATAAAACCCTCTTTCTACTCGTCAGTAAATTGTAGCAATAAAACCAAAACTATATTATGTATAGTGGACACAATATTGCTAATTAATGTTTATTGCCACAACGATATGATGGTCATGTCATTATTATCGTGTGGTGAGTTTTCCCCCTCATGCTGCACCACATACATAAAAAGATCCAAATTTTGGGATATGAATTGATGAACGATTAAGTAGCAAAAGAAATCAAAATATAAAAAAAAAGACATTGACACTAAAAAAATGTGTAGTTCAGTATTTATGTTCAATATTGTTAATGTATATCTTAATGATGAAGACATATAACATAATATTTTATCTATTAATTTCTTTATTATGTGATTTTACAAGATAACCATATAAACACCACTGTTGATTTCGTTTTAGTTTTTCATAAACTCATGCGCGGTATGGGGTTGATTTGTTATCGATGAAACATGAAATCAGTAAAATTATGTTTAAACATTATGCATTTTGATTTAATAGCTGTTTTAGTATGTTATATATGATTTATGTTAAGATACTCTTATCTAGATTACCACAATTATGGTGCAAAATGTTACAGTCAGAGACATTTGAGTGGCTAGGTCAAATTAGATCTGATAGAGATAATTATTTTGTTGGCATATCCATTGCCTTTCAGATTAATGTGCACTTATTGCATATTTTGCAATGAAAACGGCAGTCTAATTTATAAGTGCTTAATAATGTAAAGGTCACTAATTGCCTCATTACAGAACGATAGTACAGGAGAAAACCTTATAAATTTTGGCATTTGCAAATATTGCGCCAATTTGCCTGCTTATTACTACAGATTCCATAGAAAAATTTGATTTTTATTGAAATACACTAAGCAAATTCTGGGCCAAAAATGTACTCTGTTACCACGTTTTGATTGCCATGACCGTTACCACTAATAATAAATTTTAAGAGTTGCAAATATTGTGCCAAGTTGCGTGTTTAATAAGGTACTGTCGGTATTTTTGAAGTATGCGGCATCAACGGTCATATAATTAAACGAGTCGATTCTAATCGACTTATGCCTAAAAATCAATTCGCAATTAGCATGGATTGCGCATACACAGTAGCGGATATTCAAATCCGGACAGCAAGTAGAAATTCAGTTTCCAAAAGTTATTTTTATGTTCCATTATTTGAAATAAAGCTATAAATGCTCTTAAAGGTTTACCACCCCTATACCCTACTGGGGTACTTTATAACGAGCGCGGTGTTCCGATTAATGTGATTTTCAAAAAAATCGAAATAATCAAGCAATCTAATTGGGCGTTAGTACAACAATTATACGTCCCGAGACCTATATTTAGAGGTATCAAAATTCGTAATCGGAGCACAATTGCAGATTTTGGATTTTGATGGCTGGGAATCGGCTGATCTATAGTAAGGTGATTTTCAAAAAAATCGAAATAATCAAGCAATCTAATTGGGCGTTGGTACAACAATTACTCTTTCCGAGACCTATCTTTAGAGGTATCAAAATCCGTAATCGGAGCACAAATGCAGATTTTGGATTTTGATGGCTGGGAATCGGCTGATCTATAGTAAGGTGATTTTCAAAAAAATCGAAATAATCAAGCAATCTAATTGGGCGTTGGTACAACAATTACTCTTTCCGAGACCTATCTTTAGAGGTATCAAAATCCGTAATCGGAGCACAATTGCAGATTTTGGATTTTGATGGCTGGGAATCGGCTGATCTATAGTGAGGTGATTTTCAAAAAATCGAAATAATCAAGCAATATAATTGGGCGTTGGTACAACAATTACTCGTCTCGAGATCTACCTTTAGAGGTATCAAAATCCGTAATCGGAGCACAATTGCAGATTTTGTATATTGATGGCTGGGAATCGGCTGATCTATAGTAAGGTGATTTTCAAAAAAATTGAAATAATCAAGCAATATAATTGGGCGTTGGTACAACAATTACTCTTTCCGAGACCTATCTTTAGAGGTATCAAAATCCGTAATCGGAGCACAATTGCAGATTTTGGATTTTGATGGCTGGGAATCGGCTGATCTATAGTAAGGTGATTTTCAAAAAAATTGAAATAATCAAGCAATATAATTGGGCGTTGGTACAACAATTACTCTTTCCGAGACCTATCTTTAGAGGTATCAAAATCCGTAATCGGAGCACAAATGCAGATTTTGGATTTTGATGGCTGGGAATCGGCTGATCTATAGTAAGGTGATTTTAAAAAAATTGAAATAATCAAGCAATCTAATTGGGCGTTGGTACAACAATTACTCTTTCCGAGACCTATATTTAGAGGTATCAAAATCCGTAATCGGAGCACAAATGCAGATTTTGGATTTTGATGGCTGGGAATCGGCTGATCTATAGTAAGGTAATTTTCAAAAAAATTGAAATAATCAAGCAATCTAATTGGGCGTTAGTACAACAATTACATGTCCCGAGACCTATCTTTAGAGGTATCAAAATCCGTAATCGGAGCACAATTGCAGATTTTGGATTTTGATGGCTGGGAATCGGCTGATCTATAGTAAGGTAATTTTCAAAAAAATCGAAATAATCAAGCAATCTAATTGGGCGTTAGTGCAACAATTACATGTCCCGAGACCTATCTTTAGATGTATCAAAATCCGTCATCGGAGCACAATTGCAGATTTTGGATTTTGATGGCTGGAAATCGGCTGATCTATAGTAAGGTGATTTTCAAAAAATCGAAATAATCAAGCAATATAATTGGGCGTTGGTACAACAATTACTCGTCTCGAGATCTACCTTTAGGGGTATCAAAATTCGTAATCGGAGCACAATTGCAGATTTTGGATTTTGATGGCTGGGAATCGGCTGATCTATAGTAAGGTGATTTTCAAAAAAATCGAAATAATCAAGCAATCTAATTGGGCGTTGGTACAACAATTACTCTTTCCGAGACCTATCTTTAGAGGTATCAAAATCCGTAATCGGAGCACAAATGCAGATTTTGGATTTTGATGGCTGGGAATCGGCTGATCTATAGTAAGGTGATTTTCAAAAAAATCGAAATAATCAAGCAATCTAATTGGGCGTTGGTACAACAATTACTCTTTCCGAGACCTATCTTTAGAGGTATCAAAATCCGTAATCGGAGCACAATTGCAGATTTTGGATTTTGATGGCTGGGAATCGGCTGATCTATAGTGAGGTGATTTTCAAAAAAATCGAAATAATCAAGCAATCTAATTGGGCGTAAGTACAACAATTACATATCCCGAGACCTATCTTTAGAGGTATCAAAATCCGTAATCGGAGCACAATTGCAGATTTTGGATTTTAATGGGTGGGAAGCGGCTGATCTATATTAAATATTATGACAATATTTAAAGAAGAAATGAATTTTAAGAAGAATTCATTAGTATATAGCTTTATGATGTCATCTGCCTTACGAAAACAAGGTTAAATAGTAATGGTTATAACATTAAATTTTTTTCGTCGGCTTATTGCATCTATGATCTATAGATATGATGGATATCTCTCTTTCCTTAAAAAGTTGATGGTAGTGGATGTTTCGTTGCAACAGAAAATGTTGTGAGTCTCAGGCCCCACGACAGAAGTGAAATTTGAAATGTCTATAATCGAACGCATAATAGTTGAGAATTTGAAATTTTTGGCTTATCTTGGCCTAAATTAAACTTCGCCGGCAGATATGAATTTGTTCTGCGCGAATTAGATTCTTTTTCAGTATTTATTGGGCCCAGGATGGCAAGCTTTTAAAAACTACATTAAACCAAAGCAAAATTTATTCATTTTAAAGAAATTTGATGAACCTATACACAATACCGCAATGAAACATAAATTAATCAAAACGATGTCAACAAACTCAAACGGGCACAGAACATCAAGATCAAGTCAGCTGATGTATTTATTTATCGTTTGGTTTGCTTAATATTTTTCTGCACCTTTTCAATTTTTCATAGAGATTTAATATCATTGTACATATTATAATACCACGAATTTACTTATAAATTACCCTTGCAACTCTTAGATTGTATTTTGAACTATTTAGAAAAATTCTTCAAATTTTTGGAAAATACAACTGATACACAAAATGCTGTTTGGATAATATCACCAAACAAAGTGACAAACTCGCTAAATTAGAGGCTTTCATCCAATGGAATAACGCTACTACTAATGAAATTATAGTTGAAAATGCAGCCATACGTAATGAACTTCAATCGGTTACCAACCACTGTACTTATTTTAAACATTGTTTAAATTCATCGAGGTCATTAATTTATAGTGTACCATATACTAACACCGAGAATTTTAACAAGTTTTGCAAACCATCTGCCAAGCTATTTCATTCAATTTTAATGAAAAAAATTTCAATGCCGCGTATATCGTGAGAAATTTAAATACCCAACAAAGGCAATCGTTATTGAATGGAGCAATGAAACTTTGAAACAGCTAGCTATTCCGGCTATTTTCTATACAAAATAAAAATATTTAGCGCACACTATTGATCAATGAGAGAGAGTGCAATATAATTATAACGGATTATCTAAAATTAAACGTGTATTACTTCAGGAGGCTAAGAAATGTTTAAAATCCGAGCCGCTTAATTTAAATTTTGTTTAGGCTATACTGGGAATATTTGTGCTAAAAAGGATGAAGGAAGTAAATAGTTTGTAATTACCTCAATATATTATATAAGTTCAAAAATTTATGAAATTTAACTTGCCTAATAATGGACATCTACTACCAGAACTGCCGTGAAATCTTAGCTCTTTGATCTTAGGCTTAATATTTTGCAAGGCGATTATGACATGTTCTGCTTAATCTTAACTAACTTTAATGATTCTGTCAACAACAATGAATTTATCAATGAACGTTACTATATAGTTCGCATAGACAGGACCTAAAAATTACTGATGAAGTCGATGGTGGTGGCATTGCCATTATACTCAAAATGTCCATTATTTTTTATATGCTGGATGGGATAAATGACATTTATGATAATATAAGGATTATAGTTAAAACTACGAATGGTAAATTTATTGTTCTATGTCTAAAACAGATATTTCGTAATCGACATCGTAAATTTAAATATTCAAATGATTATGTGACTTTTCTAATTTGCTTAAGCGTGTTAAATGTGAAATCCGCAAGTGTTTTTCAAACTATTTGAAATATGATGAATGTCATATTAAACAGAACCCCAAGTTGATCTGGAGCTATACTCAGTCTCTTACAACTAGATCTGTTTACCCGTCATGCATGAAACAAGGTGCAATTGAAGTTACTGAAGCAAACTTTATTTGTGATTAATTTGTTGATCATTTCGATCAAATCCATTTATATCAAATTTTCATGATAATGGTCAATCTTTAGATTTAGTTTCCGAAGAAGATGTTTTAAAATTAATATCT
Organism: Tipula helvola; assembly: GCA_963556165.1. NCBI lineage: Eukaryota > Metazoa > Arthropoda > Insecta > Diptera > Tipulidae > Tipula > Tipula helvola. The sequence goes on along the minus strand of OY744483.1, from coordinate 295,914,173 downwards.
TAAGTTGAAATCAAAAAAAGATGCTAGCTTTGATAATTTATCCAATTATTTCATTTTTAAATTGAAATCTCAGTTAACTAAACCTTTAACATTACTACTTAATTTGAAAAATCTTACTTTAACTTAAAATATAGTTAAAACTCTGGGAACACTCTGCGATTTGGCCAAACTGCGATACAGTGAAGCTCAGAATTCCATTTGTCTCAAAAATTGCTCAATTTCAAACTTAATAACAAAAACCTATAATCCGTAGTTTTTTATCAGACAGCTTTTTAAATCAAAAAGCACTTCAATGGATAACTAATGATGTATGACACAACCCGGGAAAAGCTCTGTGATTTGGCCAAACTGCAATACAGTGAAGCTCAGAATTCCATTTATCTCAAAAATCGCTCAATTTCAAACACAATAACAAAAGCCTATAATCCGTAGTTTTTTTATCAGACGGTTTTTAAATCAAAAAGCACTTCAATGGCTAACTAATGATGTATGACACAACCCGGGAAAAGCTCTGCGATTTGGCCAAACTGCAATACAGTGAAGCTCAGAGTTCCATTTATCTCAAAAATCGCTCAATTTCAAACACAATAACAAAAGCCTATAATCCGTAGTTTTTTTATCAGACGGTTTTTAAATCAAAAAGCACTTCAATGGCTAACTAATGATGTATGACACAACCCGGGAAAAGCTCTGCGATTTGGCCAAACTGCAATACAGTGAAGCTCAGAATTCCATTTATCTCAAAAATCGCTCAATTTCAAACACAATAACAAAAGCTTATAATCCGTAGTTTTTTATCAGACAGCTTTTTAAATCAAAAAGCATTTCAATGGCTAACTAATGATGGATGTATGACACAATCCGGGAAAAGCTCTGTGATTTGGCCAATCTTCAATACAGTGAAGCTCAGAATTCCATTATACTCAAAAATCACTCAATTTCAAACACAATAACAAAAGCCTACAATCCGTAGTTTTTTTATCAGACGGTTTTTAAATCAAAAAGCACTTCAATGGCTAACTAATGATGTATGACACAACCCGGGAAAAGCTCTGCGAATTGGCCAAACTGCAATACAGTGAAGCTCAGAATTCCATTTATCTCAAAAATCGCTCAATTTCAAACACAATAACAAAAGCTTATAATCCGTAGTTTTTTATCAGACAGCTTTTTAAATCAAAAAGCATTTCAATGGCTAACTAATGATGGATGTATGACACAACCCGGGAAAAGCTCTGTGATTTGGCCAAACTGCAATACAGTGAAGCTCAGAGTTCCATTTATCTCAAAAATCGCTCAATTTCAAACACAATAACAAAAGCCTACAATCCATAGTTTTTTTATCAGACGGTTTTTAAATCAAAAAGCACTTCAATGGCTAGCTAATGATGTATGGCACAACCGGGAAAAGCTCTGCGATTTGGCCAAACTGCAATACAGTGAAGCTCAGAATTCCATTAATCTCAAAAATCGCTCAATTTCGAACACAATAACAAAAGCCTATAATCCGTAGTTTTTTTATCAGACAGCTTTTTAAATCAAAAAGCACTTCAATGGCTAACTAATGATGTATGACACAATCCGGGAAAAGCTCTGTGATTTGGTCAAACTGCAATACAGTGAAGCTCAGAATTCCACTAATCTCAAAAATCGCTCAATTTCAAACGCAATAACAAAAGCCTACAATCCGTAGTTTTTTTATCAGACGGTTTTTAAATCAAAAAGCACTTCAATGGCTAACTAATGATGGATGTATGATACAACCCGGAAAAAGCTCTGTGACTTGGCCAATCTTCGATTCAGTGAAGCTCAGAATTCCATTTATCTCAAAAATCGCTCAATTTCAAACACAATAACAAAAGCCTGCAATCCGTAGTTTTTTTATCAGACGGTTTTTAAATCAAAAAGCACTTCAACGGCTAACTAATGATGTATGACACAACCCGGGAAAAGCTCTGCGATTTGGCCAAACTGCAATACAGTGAAGCTCAGAATTCCATTTATTTCAAAAATCGCTCAATTTCAAACACAATAACAAAAAAAGCCTATAATCCGTAGTTTTTTTATCAGACAGCTTTTAAATCAAAAAGCACTTCAATGGCAAATGGATCGAGACTGAAGGAGAACCTCACAAATACAATTAAATATTTTGTTTTTGTCCAAAATTACACATCCGTCTTTAATGATGTTAGCCATTTAATTTATACTTGGCAATATGGTTTTTTTCTAATCGTTCTATTAGTACCAATTTAATCTTTCAGTGGAGTCGTATTAAAATAAATTAAATAAATTAAGACTGAATATTAACAAATGTGTTGCTATTTCATATACGTGCAAAGTTAACGACACAAATTTTCCATACAATATTAATGATTTTGTTTTAGTTAGGGTTTCCGAAATTTCTGATCTGGATGTTATGTTTAATTCTAAACTCAAATTTGATCTCTATGTAGCTGCTGTCTGTGCAAAAGTACATAAACTACTTGGGTTTATTTTTAGACGTGGTAAAATATTTTACATCCTAATGATTTTATTTCGTTATTAAAAAATTAGAGCATAGTTGTTTGGAATGGTGTAGTCAAATTTAGAGCCATTACTTCGAATTTTATAACGCTTAAAATGAGAGGGTACAGCGGAAACTTACCACATTTTTAATGTATAAGTGTATGCCTTACAGTGGTCGTATCAACTATGAAGTTAGGCTTAAAATATTTTAACTTCAATCGCTTGAAACTAAAAGGCATCTGCTTTATGAAAGAAGCAGAGAAGCCTCACTATTTAGTCTGAATTTGTATGCACCGTCCCACACACGTAGAAGCGCAGTGTTATATTTTCCATAATTTTCAGTAACTAATTTTGGCTTTGCGAACCCTTTATCTAGATTGCAATTAACCTATAATGAGTTTTTCTAAATTGCGGCTTATTTTTACTTTCTTTGAATAAGTTTAGACCTGCGGTCCTCAGCACTATTGCATCGTTAAGTTTCTTAGTCGCGGGTGTAGTGGATGTCCAATGCGTGTGTGTGTACTAAATTTACTATCTCATAATGAGGGTTGATTGGTTTTATGCAAAGGCAGGCACACACTTTTGTAATTTTTTGTATTACTTGATTATTATTATTACTTTTGTATTTATATCTGATTTAGTTTTGCTGTTTTTTCTTTTATTGTATAATTACGATTTGTGATATGTAGGGGCAGTGCATAATTGGACTTTTGTCTATTCGCTGCGCTGGTTTTAGAATAAAATAAAATAAACGTTATCCAAAAATCATTTTAGAATCCCATTTCCATCATACTTGATAAATTTCATCAAATTTGGATAAGAAATGACCAAGTTCCTTCTTAATTGCCCATTTTCCAGAACTTTAACTAAATATCATTTAAGAATTCCAATTCACTCTTGTATAAGAAATTTCCAGGTACCTTCATAATTGGCCATATTCCAAAATTGTATCTAAAAATCATTTTAGAATCCCATTTCTGATAAATTTCATCAAATTTTGATAAGAAATGGCCAAGTTTCTTCCTGCTTGTCCATTTTCCAAAACTTTGTCTAAAAACCATTTTAGAATCCCATTTCCATTGTGCATGCTGAATTCTATCAAAATCAGAGAAAAAATGGCCAAATAATTTCCTAAATGGTCATATTCCAGAACTTTATCTAAAAATCATTTTAGAATTCTATTTCCATCGTGTATGCTGAATGTCAACAAAATCGGATAGGAAATGGCGAAATTCGTTCCCAATTCTCCATTTTCCAGAATTTCGTATAAAATCATTTTTTTTTATAAAAAAAACAACTTTGTTATTTTTCACTTTTTATTTTTTAATTGGTAAAAAATTTCCTTATAGTAACAATATTAAGTCTTATTTAGAACTAGCTGAGGTACCCGGCGTTCCCCGGGGTAAATGAAATATTTTTATTTTAGCAGAGAGCACCAAAATCTCTTTTTTTTGTTTTTAAATTAACTTATATCGTTTTTCCAATGTATTCTTCAAAAGGTGGTAAAACCTATTTTAACCCCTTAACAAAGGAAACCGCCCCTTCAGATGAGAGTATGTATACGATTAATTTCACTAAACAATTTATCTAAACTCAGTCCTGTATTTCTTTAAATTGAAATTTTAGAAAAATTATTGAAGGCACCTAGACTAAGGGGCTAGACCCTTTCGAAAATACTTGAAAATCTGCTAACTTTCCTGTGAAAAACCACTACGCAAAATTTAAATCTGGTGTGATGAATAGCATGGAAACGTGGGAAGAGCATTTTCATTTTTATTAGTATAGACAGACAAATAATTTGTATATTCCTCTCCTATTGCAATAACTAGTATAACGCGATTAAAAAACTTAATTCTATCAGGTGTAAAGTTTGAAAATGTAAAAAATTCAATGTTTCAAATTAGCACTTAAAAATTTGTATTACGATTAATTTTCGAAATTGATATTTTCTGTTTAAGAACAAAAGTCCAAACAAAATATTTAAAGTCTTGAACCATTAATTTTTCACAAATACATTGCCGTAAAAGTTGGAATTTAAAGATGCACCAATCATAACAGCAACGAAGCAAAATGGAGAGCTTAAGATTTGTGATGATTTTAAAGTCACAACTAATCCGGAACTCATCGTGCCTTGACATCCGGTACCCATAAGATAGAAAACTTTTTCATATAAATGTAAGTAATGCGAGATGCTTAAATTCAGCAGATTTAAAGCAGGGTTAAAATTCAATTGGTGTACTTCAACAGGGGTTTTTATTTTAACTATAATTGAAAATAAAGCAAGGCGCATTTGAATACAATTTCTCAAATAAATTGAATAAAATCAAGACAAGAATAATTTGTCGGGTTTACCGCAATGCTTGCTTGTAACCCACATTGTTTGATTTTGCTCTCGGAGGTAAACACAAATTTTTTGAAGTTTCCACTTTCGGAATGAAGGCGCGTTCTCTGTACCCAATGAGAAGGATCGAGTTCTGTCAATCTGTTGACTATAGATCTGCCTACGACGCCATGTTTTCACTGTTAATTTCTAATTATTTGTAGGAGGTTGCATCTCTGGGAATTAAATATTGAATGTGAGCATGTGAGACAGAACTCCCATACCGTAAAACCCTCATGATTCAGGTAATTCAGTTATATGCTTAAAAAAAAATCCATCAAGTTCTTGATTGTGCTTACATTTTTGCTTGAGGTGTATAAATTTACAGATGAACTCGCGTCTTGCCATTGAAATATGCTTGACATGCCTCCAAAGACAGATTTTGCGAATGATACCGTTACCATTAATAATAAAACAATTATAATATCATACTATCATACAACCACACCATATTATCAGCATACCATTATACCCCAACACCATATTATCATAATACAGTTAGATCATCGTGCCATCAAACCATTAGCCCGTCTAACCGACATACCATTACACCACCATATCATCACACCACCATGAAGTTCTAAAAATCCCCCTTGTAAATAGCACCTCACAGGCACAGGGGAGCATGAGGAAGGGGTACCAATTGTTGAAAACTAACCCCCCTATGTTTTTTCTCGACTGCTAAAAAGTATTCGTGCAAAATTTGGAAACAATCGCTCGAGTGGACCAATAGCTTTTGTGGAACATACATTCATACAAACATACATACATACTTTTCTTCTTTATAGATATCGATTTCGGAATTGCTCCTTCTTCGGTTCTATTTTAAGAATTAGTTGTTAAAATAGAACCGAAGAAGGAATTCCGAAATCGATATTCTAAATAAAACTTAAATATTGGTACTATCAGGAAATGTTTACCAATTAAAAAATAAAAAGTGAAAATAACAAAGCTGTATAAAATTTATAAGTGACAAAATATATTGTACACAAAAAAAAAACAAAATGGATATACACACCATTATAAATTTATAACTTATATAAAATCATTCAGCAATCCAATTTCAACGGAAAACATTTTAGTCCCGTCCAAATCCATTGTCGCGTGGTTTCTCTGTATGAAAGTCTATACGTGTCTATCTAAAATATTTTTTTAGTGGCGACCGACAAATTTTCGTTACATCGAATTTACTATCCATTCTAAAATGCTATAACGCGGCTATAAAAGTTTCACTTCAAAAAAATGCCTTAGGCCGTATCGTTTGCCGGCTTGGGAACTCTATAAAAGAAATTTGGGTATATGTATCGAATTGAAGAATGGGAAGCTGTTGATTAATGTTTCGTAAATACTTCCAAGTGTCGATTACGCAAATTATCATCAATGTATTGAAAAGGTACAATAATATTTTTGGAAAGAGAAGTTTGGCTGTGTGTTAAAAACAATAAGATACTTTCGGCTTTTCAAAGACAAAATATATATAAACAATAATGGCATTCACAACATTTTTCGACTTGTCAATCAGAAAAATGAAGAGGCGAGTCATTTATAAGATATCTACCAACAAAGTAGAAAAATAAAAATTCCCCAAAATGAGAACCCTCCTTGAGTTCTCTATGTGGTAGTTTGGTTCGCACATACAAAAAGTTCGGATTTTCCTTAAGTTTTTGATTTAGTGAATATAATTCGCTAGGTAAGTACCACCAGCAGAATTCATCGATATGGGACGTATTATAACTGGCATTAGAGACGTGTTCTTGCAGACGAATAGTATAATTGAACATGGCTTCGAAGACGTATTTGTTCCATGGCATCCATTGACATTTAAAGTAAAAACAGTTAGAACAAATTATCGAAATAATTCTCCTTTAAAACCTGTTAAGTGGTTCTCTAGTTAAATTGGAAATCTATAATTCTGATGTCAGTACGATTTCTCTTTAAATTGGAAATCTATAATTCTGATTTCAAGTCAACTTAATCTAACTTACAACCCAATTCCCAAATCAGTTCTTGATGAAAATGACAAATATGGCATCGGGTGTGGAAAACCAGCATAAATAATCCCCTCCAATCCAGCAGAAATATTCCGTCATCGGTGAGAAAATTTCATAGATTGTGTTTATAGTTATTTCATTCAAGTCAATACCTTCAAAACAGGATGTTAATGGTATTATAACGACAGCACATAATGAATTTACCGAAAGCCATAAGACCGGAAATTTATTGTGGGAAAATAATGTTTGGTCACCAGGATAAGTATCAAAAGGGCCAAAATCAAGGTCTTCAAACATCTTTTGGACCATTTATGTTCCATGTGTGGTAAGCTGAATTTCAAAACTATTTTCAATAATTTCTAACAAAAAAATATTGGATTAATGTATGCAAAGTACAAAATCAATTATTTTTTTCGAATTTATTATATTGAAAGCAAGTTAAAGAAGATAATGTGGATTCGCATTAAATCAAGGAAGATGAAATTCGATTTTATATATTTTGAGCAATTCATTACAGCCCAAATTACTGTTTAGGAGTATAATCTGGTAAAATGAGATTAATCTAACTTTGCACTTCCGATATATTTTATTTAAATTTTGAAAGCAATATACCAAATATGGCAGAATTATTTATGTACAAATATCGATAAAGACTAACATCATAAATTTATTTGAAACCATAAAACACAGACTATTATAATAAATAAAATATACATAAAATAATTTATTGTAATATATTCAAATCGAGTATTCTTACTTGTAGCAAAATCTTCCAGCACTTGACTTTGCAGAAATAAAATTTGTTTACCTAAGATAATATGTACCTGAACCTATACTTCCTCAAACGAAAATAAACAACAAAATGTTTTATTTTTAAATCATTATTTTCAAATTTATGTATGTAACATAAGCGCCTATTGTAATTGTAATATATACGTGTATCTACACACATAATATGGGGAGTAAATATTAACATATATATGATAATAAAAGTCTCATTTAATCGTATTACAATATAATTATGATATTAAGTTGGACATGATACTATAAAATGTGGTAAAACGCATGTATCTACATTGTTCATGTGCTTTACAAAATTATAATAATAACTACTGTAGAACATCATATAATTATAAAACACAAAATATTGTTCATAATATTATCAAATTATTTAATTAATAAATTGGGCCATTAATTCAAGGTTTGCGCAGTACATAAATTATAAGGATTTTTTTTTTGTTTGTAAGTCTGTTTTTAATTCTGGTTATTAAATTTAATGATATACTTAATTGGGGAGAACACATTAAATTGTATAAAAGCGAGACAAATTAAATTATAAAATTTAAAATATTAATTAATAATTTTATATAGCTATTCGATTTAAATATTATAAATTCATTATGTCTATACAAGAATGTGAATACAATATTAGGAGATGATGGTGAATTGGTCTAGGGTGTATTGGAGATGGAAATTTAAATGCTTGGCTACAGATTAGGTGTGATATTAAAAGATTAGTGATGTAGTAGGTTCTGGGTATTTTTACATGACAAGCAATGTTATCCAAATTCAGAATACTACAAAATGAGGTTGAAGTTAGACATCCATAGAGCAGGTTTAAACGTTCAAATGAATCTTTTAACGATTTCGTACTAGAAATTCAGACGTTAAATATGAAACTGATAAATGAGATGAATAAAGCTTAATTATACTTACACATCTGACAAAAAATATGAATACCCACTTGTAAGACAGAATTCTTCCACTTTATTTTAAAAATATTGAAGAGCTTCGATTATTTTGTGATTTGTGGAATTCTAGCTGTAGTGTAAAATTCTCAGATAAATCAAGCAGTATTCGTTCCCCTACTGTAAATCAGTTAACTGTTGATTACTATTCAAACGATGGCCTTATGCAAAATTTAGCAATTACCTACACGATAGATCCGAGTCTAATATATCCTGTATAAATAAAACACCTCTTATACCAGATAAGATAGACCAAATGTTTTAATATGTTGAAATTGTCAAGACATTGGTCACACAAATCATGACTGTCCACGGGACAGAAAAGTCTACTAGGCAGAAAAGACCATCGGAAAAATTGTAACTGACTGCAGAGGCTTGGAGAATGCTTTTGGAGACCAATATAAATAGGCCCAGATCGATTAAAATGTAGATACCATTATGTAGTAAATTAGATCAGCCTATACCGTCGTTTTTTGATTTGGTCTTAAACTCTATAACTAGCAATGCCACATATACTAAGGAAAAACACCCTTAATATTTACCTCGAATTTTTAGTAAACATTACAGGCCTAACAGTAAACCGATTACAGGCCTTCTTGCTTCTGGATAATTAATAAGTAGGTATATACATAGGAGGGACGACAAATTTTTTTTTAATTTTATAGAGGAAAACCAACAAGTTTTTAAAAAATTTGCCTTGTCTATGCAAACCTTGATTGGCCAATGACATAATTGGTTATATCAGTGTGCTTGTTAAGTTTTATAATCGAGAAAAATGGTTCGTTTCTTTTCAGTCCCATCGCTTCAAGAAAATTTGTATTTAGGTAAAAACTATTGGAAAACATTTGCCATTTTTCTAACAATATATCCAAAATGTTCTAGCCTATCAGTTGATTCCGATCACATATCTTTTTTCCTTGATCAAAAGGAAACACTTAATAAAATAAAACTCATGTTTCTGGCGTCAGGTAGTCTCGGTCCGGGTAAACCAAGTCTTAAAGAACATGTGATTGATGTTGTTGTACCTTAATCAATCAAAAAACGCCACTATCCCAAATAACCAGCTATTCAAAAATTAGTGTATGCAGAGTTGGATAGAACACTTGAGCTAGGTGCAAGCGAATGAAGAGTTGCTCTAGTTCGGAAACCTAAAGGCAAAGCAAGTTTATGCCTAGACTCACTGATATATGGATTATTGGGCAGACTGCGAGCCATAAAATGCATAGGCATTTTAAATATCTGGGTTTTGTTCGCTAAACAGATTTACGAGATCATCCTGACAACGTTGAAGCCATCTAAAATTTTCCAGCCCCTTAGACGGTCAAAAAACTAGAAGACTTCTCGACGTGGCAGGGTGGTACTGTAGATTTGTTATGAATTTGTCTGAAGTGACCGCTTCAATAAAAAATCACTTCAAAAAGGTATACAGCTCGATTTGATTAGTGAAGCTGATGATGCATTCCATATTGTATAAACCAGACTATTCCAAGAAGTTTCTCGTAGATGCGATGCTTAAACCGAAGGTATTGGTAGTTTATTGTACAAGAATGACGATGACGAGAATGAGCCTCTCGTTGCTTTCCTTTCGCCAAAAGTTTAATAGTGCACATAGGAACTACCCAATCACTGAACTGGAGTGTCTTGCTGCAGTATAAAGCATCAATAAATTTTGGATCAGAAATTCTAAATTTTTCGCTTAATTACTTATGTTTTTATTTCTGGCTTGGTTGACACAATTTGTATTACTGATTTTTATTTTCGGCTAGGAACGTTTGGCTAACTTTAACAGTATATTTGTTAGTGCATTGGATCTTTATTTACCTGAGTTGCAGTATCCGGAATATACAACTTTTAAATTCTTTTTAAGAAAGGATCGAAAAATTTTATTAAAAATTATCAGCATTTCAAATTCATAATGAGCGGATATTCCTGCAACTGGAGCCCAAGGCCACAGACAAACCAGCAGAGTTTCCGGTATGAAAGTTATATAAAAAATTAAGAAAAATAAATATTTAAAAAGAAAACTTATTCAACAAAACCATGATTATCCGAAAGCTGACCACAGTGGTATAGGTCAAACGATTGATCGTCTAAAGCGTTTTTGTTTCTGGCCTGGATTAACAAAATATGCTTATGACTATGTAACGAATTTTACAATATGTAAGAGTACCAAAGCCCTAAACAAAATGTTAAAATCGTTTTTATGGGTGCATATTTGAATGTGAACCGTCCGTGGCAAAGAATCTACATTTGTCTCTCTGGCCCGTACCCCAAATCACAGAAAGGTAACACCATTCTTTTTATTATCTAAAATCTGCCCGCTAAATTAAGTTTTTTTGAAACTACTTACAAACGGAACTACAACCAAGTTTATTGATTATTTAAAAGAAGTATTTTCTCTTTTCGGTTGTTCTTGAGTATATCTAACGGCGTACAATTCACGCGTAAAAAGTTCAAAGGTATTGAACATTATTGATAATATTGGCAACCATAGACTATAGCATAATCACATTCAAGAAATTGATGGTTCAATCAGAGACACTGATATCTGATATTGAACGATTCGTAAACCACTCAAGCAATTAAAATCGATATGCCAAAAAATTATTAAAAATATTCAACCACTCCGATTGGGAATGGTTTATAGCTAATTTGATTCAGGAAGCATTTGGCTATCATTTGAATGTATGGCATTTACACGACAAACTCTAGGATATTTGACATTGACCAATTCGTATATCATTCAAATAAATAAAATCGATCTGACAATTCAAAAATTATTAAAAATATTCTTCAACTCCGTTTGCCTTATGGCTCATTTGACTCAGGAAATAATAAGCTTTATTATTCCAATTGAAGGTTATACACAAACTTTTTTTAGAACGGTTCCAACCTGCCACTTCGAGAAATTTCCTAGTTTTGTTTAACATTTAAAAAGCTAGAATTTTTTTTTCGATGGTTTCAACTGGAAAACTCCAAGCACTAAGGCATTCTTTCTAACTTTGAGTACTTAGTTTTTAATGGCTTGTTCCACCGACATCAATCATTTGTTCTGTGACACTGTCTTATTTTTTTTTTAACCGAAACTAGTGAGTTTTATTTCTTTCAGTGACTGTTTCTGGCCAAGAGGAAGCAGTTGTTTGTTGTTATCAGATTCAACTATAGAAACTTTCTGGCGTTCAGTTGGCTTGGAAATATGTCAAAATTTTCCCAAAAGTGTATATCTTAACTCAAATTTATTTGAAGCGATGGGAAGATTTACACCATTATTAAACTTCTGAAATGACGAACTAGAAGATTGGCCGTACCGCCAGCGTTTCTCACCAACGAGGTAAATCTCTTAAAAGAATGTTGATTTTATTCTACGAAATGTAAAGTATTTTTCTCAGTATATTTATGGGAGCTCCAGAATCAAGAAGTTGGTAAGGACTTGAGTCAGTTGGTTTTCTTGAGGAGGACTATAATTAGGGGAAGAAGGTTCTGGTCTATTGATTTTGTTATTAATAATATTTTTAGGGGAACAGCTTTGGCACGGATTTCGAATTCTGATCTCATTCTCCCAGCATTTGCATTCGGATACAAGTTTTCCAATATTCATTTCTGAAGAACTATGCAATTGGAATTTCTAAGACCCGGCCAACCGCAAAAATACAGAAACTGTTTAAAATTAATGTGGAAAATCAATGCTTTAACAATTCCAACATATTAGTAAATATGTTTTAACTAAAGCAAGTCGTAGAGTTTCATAAGTGACGTACAGGTAGAGATTGTGGTTTCCCGAAAAATTTTATTTCTCGAGAATTTTAGTGTTTTCAAATTTTTTCTCGAGTATCTCGGAAATTCTCGAAAATTTTGATATTTAAAATGTATCCAACAATGCCATACAAAATTTTTCCTCTTTCCTTATTATTAAATTCATCCAAATCTTTAGATTGCCTAAGTTAGCAAATCCTTAAATTACTTTTATTCTTGAAATCCTCAACTTTTAATAAGTTAATTTTTTTTAAATTTCAAAATTCTTACTTAAACATTCTTCAAATTTTTCAATAGCTGCTGATTATAAAAGTTTTGCTAAATATTTGTTAACCAATAAATACTAAGCCAGGAAATCCTCAAATAACAATCGCTAAAAATTCATAAAGGCCATATACATTTTTAAATTTAACTTAACATTGGAAATCCTCTAGAACTCCTCTAAATGCTTTCATATTTTGCAAATTCGTTAATTGTTTTAAGAGCGACCGTTTGTGCCGCTTAAATTCTTTAGAACATTAAAATTATTAGAATTTGAATTAATTAGTTAAAGAGGCTAGAAATTAGGAGAAAGTTTCATGAATTTGTACAAGTTAAAGAATTTTTGGAAATTTATCAAATATCTACTCAAAATTTGCACCCTTTACTTCAGACAAAGATTCAACCAAAAATTCAAATAAAGGAATTTTTGTAACCAACAAAAGTTTTGTTAAACATGTCGAACTCTGCAAACACAAATCTTATAAAACCCGTAAATTTCTAGTTCTTTAAATCCTTGAAATATTTATTTTGTATATTATTTTGAATGCCAATACAAGAAATGTCTCAAATTTCCAAAAATTCTCTACTAGCAGTTCTTCCAATTTATTAAATTCAACAAAAACTAGACTTGAGGTCGACTCGGTTTTTACCGATTGGCTAAATTTTTCTATCTTAAATTCAATAAGTTGGCAGTGTCTAATGACTAGTTTTGTAAATTTTCATGTGCCAATATATTTGAAAACTTAAATCTCCAAAAGTCTACCAATTCTCCTAAAACAAGAGTTATACAAAATCTTAAAATTTAAGAAATTTATCGAATTATTTAAATCTTATTTTTCATAGTACGCTAAATGTTTAATTTAAAAATTGCCTAATTGATTCTAATAATTTTGTAATATTTGTAAGCGCCTAATATTTGTGCAATCCTGGGGCTTCAGCTAGCTATAACTTTATAAAATGTGATTATAATTGTTTAAATTCATTTCTCGCAAGTCACAATTGGGATTCATGTGGCACTAACAATGATTTAGATTCAATGTTAAATGAGTTTTACATGATCTTGAACCTAGTATTGAGAATTTTGTTTCTAAGTATATCGTATCATAAAAAACGATTGTCTAACCTGGAAAATCGCAAAAATAATGCTCACAAGAAGTATAAATGGTTTTTAGTTTCGTTCATTTCCAAATTGGATTAAGTGGGTCGAAATTGTTTTTGCAGAGCCGATTGTATCATCTGGCCTCAGGAGGGCTAAGAACTGTTTGGCAATTTTTTTGAGAGTGTTTATACACCTAAGCAGTGGGTTGGTACCAGAGTGCCACCCCGATCTTGTTCTTCCGGTTGTATTAAAACGAACTGCTAACGTAATCGTAAGGCCTATTACCACCCTACTGAATATAAATCTTTCTAGTGGATACTTTTCTACCGCATGGAAATTTCCAATTATTAAACCGATTTTTAAATTAGGCTCTGATTCAACATCGAAAACTAAAGAGGTATTTCCATTCTTTCTGTTATACCAAATCATTTTAAAAAGATGAGGAAGGATCATTTGATTTTGCCTAATAAGACATTTTTTTCTTCTAAGCAATATAATTTTTTCCCAGGCCAATCGACAGTTATATTTTGGATAGTAATAATGGTAGGGTTATTTATACTGATTTTCACAAGGCAATTGATAAATTGGTCATATTCTGCTCTTATAGATGCTCTCTGGGTTGGAGTGCAATTCATTGCCATTAGATTGGATTAAGTCTTACCTTGAATCTAGAACACTAGTTGTAAGGATTGTCCAATTTGCATCTAGAGTGATTCGTGTTATTATCTTTGAATATAGCGAGATATAAAGCAATATCTATAGATAACCGTATGACATACAGAGTCACGATCACGACCCATAAGGATTTGGGTATTACTTTCACTACTGACTTGTCATTCATAAACTTATTGTAAGCTGTATTTCTAAGGCTATTTCTATGCTGGACTTTGTGAAAAAATTCTTGAAAGATTTCCATAATCCCTTTGTGTATATAATTTATATATTGTTTGTATGTTAGCAACTGGAATATCATGCGATCATATGGGACCACACACATATAATTCCGACTGTACTTGAAGTGTTCAAAGGCATTTTCTTAGGATAGCACTTCAAAGACTTCCTAGGGACAGTAATGTGCCATCAAATAAACTCATTTATTCTCCCATCTTATCACAAATGGTGCAAGTTACTAAGCATAGTGCCACATAGTATCCGTAGAGTTGATTTGTCTACAACTACACTACTCCAAAAAATTAAAGGAACACTAATTTCTTTCAGTTTTTTACTGTTTTTTGAAGAGCTGTATCTTTGTAAAATACGGTCGTAAAGAGATGAAAAGAAAAGCATTTTATAGCTTCAAATCTCTAGTTTTGAGACTTTTACTGTTATCACGCACGCAATCATAAGAAAGAGCGCGAAAAAAAAATTCGATTTTTTTTTTTTTTTTTGTAAGGATCCATGGGCTCATTATGTCAATTTTTTGCTGAAATATCGAACTTTGAATCAAAAAAGATCATTTTGCCTTTGATCATCGATACCTCAGCAACCAATGATTGCACAGTAAAGTTTAGGGCAGCCTTAAAAACTTCAGTAAATTTCCTACAAGACCCTGTAATGATTAGTTGAGAACAAATTTTTTTTTCACCTTCAATACTGATTTGAAAAAAGTACAAAAAAACGACTTTCTAGGTTGTCTTAATAAATCTACCGTTACTTTACCGTTATTGATGAAAAGACTAATGTTGCCAGGTTATTTTACAGTTTAATGTACTGCTAATAGTCCTGCATTATTTTCAAATTGATCCATCCAACCGTTTTTCCGGACAGATTGATCAAAGTTTTACAAAACAATTAAATGAACAAGTGATCTTCAAACTAAAATAACGACCTTTTTCACATTTTGCGTTAATTATTTGTTAACCCTTAACGATCGTAAGATTTTTTTGCAATACTCGCCCATAAGAGACGACAGAAAATTAAATAAAGTTCTGGAATATGGCCAACTAGGAAGGAACTTGGCCATTTATTATCCTATTTTGATGTAATTCAGCATGTATGATGGAAATGGGATTCTAAAATGATTTTTGGATGAAGTTCTGGAAAATGGCCAACTAGGAAGGAATTTGGCCATTTCTTATCCAATTTTGATCAAATTCGGCATGTACGATGGAAATGGGATTCTAAAATGATTCGTGGATAAAGTTCTGGAATATGGCCAACTAGGAAGGAACTTGGCCATTTCTTATCCGATTTTGATGAAATTTGGTATAAGCAATGGAAATGGGATTCTAAAATGATTTTTGGATAGTTCTGGAATATGGCCAACTAGGAAGGAACTTGGTCATGTTTTATCCAATTTTGATGAAATTTGGTATGCGCGATAGAAATGAGATTCTAAACTGATCTTTAGAAATGAGATTCTAAACTGGCGAGTATTGCAAAAAAATCTTACGATCGTTAAGGGTTAACAAATAATTAACGCAAAATGTGAAAAAGGTCGTTATTTTAGTTTGAAGATCACTTGTTCATTTAATTGTTTTGTAAAACTTTGATCAATCTGTCCGAAAAATCGGTTGGATGGATCAATTTGTAAATAATGCAGGACTATTAGGAGTACATTAAACTATAAAATGACCTGGCATCACTAGTCTTTTCATCAATATTTGTAAAGTAACAGTAGATTTACTAAGACAACCTAAAAGTCTTTTTTTTGGACTTTTTTCAAATCAGTATTGAGGGTGAAAAAAAAATTTGTTCTCAACTAATCATTAAAGGTCTTGTAGGAAATTTACTGAAGTTTTTAAGGCTGCCCTAAAGTTTACTGTGCAATCATTGGTTGCTGAGGTATCGATGATCAAAGGCAAAAGGATCTTTTTTTTTAATTGAAAAACATCAATTTAATATTTTCAGTTCTGGACATCCTGGGCATACAATTTGTAAGTATTTGTTTATTTCTAGAAAAATATTTTATTGCAATTCAAAAAAAATTAGTGTTTTAAAATTTCCGAGATAAGAGACTATTTCTCGAGAAACAAGAACTGAAAATTCTTATAAAGTCTCGAGAATTCTTGAGACCGGAATTCCCGGTCGCAGTCTTTAGGTACAGATCTATCGGAGTGCTAAAATAATTCATATTTGATGTCCTCGGTGTAATTATTTTAAAATCTGCTAAAATAAATCACCAATAAAAAAAACCATAACTCTACGTCTACACTATTCAATTCAAAATACAATTCTGACAATGTGAAATAAATAGAAGTTTGTTATTTTTTTAAGCCTATTAAATTTTTAATTCAAATTTCAAAATTAAATCCTGGCGTTGGACCACCTGGCGCAAATTCTGGGAGCCTCTACTAAATTGTAATTTAATTTGCGTTATGCTTTTTATTACATTTAAATTAGATTTAGTAATTTACAATTGAAATATGACACCGTCTTAGGCTTAAACAACCTTATTTTAACATCATGTGAAAAACGGGTTCTATAACCGTTTGTTTAACTTTTACTTTCCTTACATACATTATTAATTAAAATCATCATTTTGCTAACAAGCTATTTTCCCATATGTGGAGCATCCAACAATTCGTCTTATCAAATTGCATCAAACAAAAGAAGACGTCGAAAAAGAAGAAAATTCGAAAAACATGATAAAAGAAAACCGGAAAATTGAACTAAACATTCAATATAAACTATATCAAGGTCGTTTCCATAAAATAGCGTCTTTATAATTGTTATAAAAAAATCGTAAACATGTTTATCGCTTTTTTTGTTGTATCGACAGATATGAACGTCTTTATCTCCTAAATGTATTTCATTTAATTATTGCACTTACGACATTAAAATGAAAATTTATGTTGGAAAAATTGAGAAATATACATTGTAATTTCGTGACTTGTATACTGTGTCCCATATAAACATTTTAATTGTATTGTGCTTTTTTGAAATTAAGTTTATAGGTACATCTGAGGTTATTCTCTCTATCTAATTATTTCAAATTTTTTTTTTTTTGGTGCCCAATTGTTAATTTCATAACGACACGCAATGCATTTTCTAGCTTATTCTTAATTATTCCATTAATTAATAATATTTGTTTTAAAGTATTTAGTATCTCATAAATAAAATCGATCGGCACGCAATTTATAATTCTACTAATCGTCTTCCTTGAACAAAATATTATTTTCACATACAACCACGCAAATTGATTTTTCTTCTTTGTAGCGTTAACTTGGTATATACACAATAAAAAAAAGTAAAAATAAAAAATTTTGTAACGCAAACCTAAATGGAAAATGTTAATTATCAAAAGTACAAAAAACCTTCCTCAATGTCACGGTGAATGTGTTTGTTGTAAATGTATATTTGTTTTGATTATTTTTTTCACGGTTTTACTTAAATTGAATGTCAATAACGTTCGTAGATAAGCTTAAGAAGAACGAGAAAAAAAAAATTGTAAACAAAATCTTCTTCGACCCATTATCCATTCCATTTAAATAAATAAATAAATAAAAAAAAATTGTCTTACATTTTTATTTTTTTTTTTACAAAGTAATACAAGATAAATGTTCACCGACCAAATAAATAATAGAAAGGACGATTTATACTTGTACTCTAGAGATGTAAACAAGTCAAAAAACCGGCATATTGTTGATGATTTATTAAATACAAGTGATTTAATATGAAACGACATCATTAAAAGCTAAAAACAAGTATATCGGGTGTCTGCATAATCGTCCCTTAAAAACAAAAAACAAAATAATTAAAAAATAAGTTTACGCGAACGATACAATTTTTTAATTATGATTACGCGCACTAATTGGCGCGCAAACCAAACAAAATTAAATTCATACAAAATATGATAAGTGTCAATTGCGTTTATTTCAACTGCGTATCAAGTTGCTGATCGTCTTTTTTTTTTTTTAGAAAGGGCAACCTGGACGCAAGTATCATACACGGTCCACAATAATTTATTTGACAAATCGATTGGTTGTGGTAAATGCGCAAATTTGTTTTTTTATTTCTGCAAACAAATAACATCCTTGAAAATTATGTGCATGGGGTGAAATAATATTATTGTTGTTGTGATGATAATTAAATATGATAAATTTTGTAATTAATAAGGAAATAATCATAAATATTAACCGCAGCTAGCTATCAAGATTGATTTGGATCGGCTGTGCGGATTATATTAAAACGAATATTATATGGCATTGTGAGACAAGAAATAAATGGCTTGGAAATAATATTGTTCTGATCGGACTAGTTTTAGTAGTATATATTTGCACTTTCTATTTTAATGATGAATATAAATATCACAGCCCTGAAATATATATAAATAACAAACAAAAAAGAACGGGACTGGTTGTAATCTTCTTTTTATTACGGTTACGCTATTATAAAAGATTTATTATTGCAATTTAATATTATGTTGATCGTATTAAATTTTAAAATATTTGCCTGAAGTCTTAATTATGTGATGTGTAGACTTCCTTAGATGTTATCTGATCAACACGCTTTTTATTTATATTGGTTTATTGCGAAGGATTAAAAGAAATGAAAGGTGAATTTGTAAAGCGGATATAAGCTGCGATATGGTTTGAATTCTTGATTTTTTAATAATGCGCGGGTAGTCTTTGATATTTGATGAAATAAAGTAATTCTCATTAAAAGATAAAACCCTTGTAAAAATTTCACTTTCATATTTTGAAATATGTGACGATTGCCAGATTATCCCATAAGCTATTCTTACACTGTTCAACATCAATTATTTACATAAACTTAATTTATGAGAGAATATTAGTGAAAGTGTATTAATTAAGCCATTAGGTAAATTTAATGGTTTGAAATGTGTTTTTCCGCCCTAAAAAATTGCTTCGCTATAATGCTTAAAAGCTTCTATTAATGCTTAATGACATTTTGTGGTATTTGGGTAAATCTCAAGAAATTACAGTTGTTATAAAATCATGAAATAAATTCATTCAAACGGGTATTTCACTTAATTACGTTATAAGCTTTTTTTGGAATTAAAAGCACATAGGCTAAAAATAGGCTAAATATGACACATACATGATACTCATCTTTGAATATTATAAGAATTTACAATTTTAAGATATTTGACAACAACAACATTTAGTATTTTAACATGAAAAGCTAGTTAAGGTTTTTATTAACCAATTTGACGATATTTTAAATATTAATGATGAATTACCTAATTGGCTTTATCTAGACCTTGAAGCACATACCTAAACTTCTATACTACGTAAGTAGCACAAATATCATAAACTTAGACTAAATATGGAGCAAAAATCAAATTTCATCCAAAACTGTTAGTTCAGAACTTCTTATAATTATCGTCATAATCGAATCGTCTAAATTCATATGAGAATCGCAATTCCATCGGACATGTTGGATTTCTTCCAAATTGGTTAAGAAATATCCAAGTTCCATGCTAAATTCCAGCGCACACTTTGGATTTCATATACATCGGATAAGAATTAACCAAGTTATATCCTAATTGGCTATATGCCATAACTTCACCTTAATTCATTTTAGACCATTTTCATCGAAATACCCAGTTTTGTATCTTATGTCATTTTGGAACTTGTTATTTCAATCGTAAAATGACTGCGATGATTTTTCTTAATTTTTTCGAATACAGCTACCGTTTATCTTTTATGTTCTATCAATTTTAGAGAGGTTGGTCAACAAAATTCTTCATATAACCGAACATCCTAAAAGGAGTAAGTTCCAAATCAATAGAGCTCCTTCCCTTGGATTGCTTTGCTGAACGTTTAATGTAAAAATTTAGTAGAAATATCCATCTACGGGGCTACGGCCACAAAACCAACAGAACTTACCTGCCAGTTATATCAACCCAATGAGATATTATGTATCCGAGCTATTATACCATTCAATAAATTATGTCAGAAATCGACATATCATATCAAAATTCGAAGCATTATGCCATACCATAATTACAATCTTTGGTGTCAAAATTCGATATCTCATATCAGAATTCCATACTTCATATCACTATTAGACAGAAAATATCAGTATTTAATTTTATGATATCAGAATTTTATATCTTATTCAGAATTCGATATATAACGCCAGAATTCGCATCGTCACGTATTCGTGTTCGTTATATTATGCCAGAATCCCAGTCATGTCAGAGTTTGAATTTTTGATGCCAGAATTCGAACTATCATATCAGAATCCGATAAATGATGTAAGAGTTAGATTTGCAATATCAGAATTTGTATTTATTATGTCAGAACTCGATATATTATGTCTGAATTTTATATGTCATGTCCAAATTTGAGTTTTTGGTGTTAAAATTCGGTACATCATACCAGAATTCAATTTGAAATTTCAGAGTTTGAAATTGTGATGTCCGAATTCGACACATCATTCAAAATTCGATATCTCATATCAGAATTTGAATTTTTGATACCAGAATTCGATTACCATGAGGAATTCTATACTTTAAGTCAGAATTCTATATATTATGTGAGAATTTGATATATCACGCCAGAATACGCAATGTCACATATTCGAGATATTATGTCAGGATCGGATAAATTGTACCATTCGTTACTTCATGTCAGAATTCGATACGTCATGTCATAAATTAAATATCAGATGTCAAAATTCGATACATCATGATATCAAGCCACAACAAGATATGTCGTGTCAGAGTTTGAATAGATGATATCAGAATTGATATAGATATCCCGTTTGAATTTGAGACATCATGTCAGTATTTATATTTTTGTTGGCGGAATTGATGTATTAAATGTATCAATCATGGCATAGTTCAACATGTCAAGTCGGGATTTGAATTTATATTTCATAATTCGGTATATCAAGCCAGAATTCGATTTGTTAAATTCGATATGTCTCAAATCAAATTTTTGGTGTCATAATTCTACATAGGACGTTAAAATTCGATATAACATGTCAGAATATGAATTCATAATGTCAGAATTGTATATCTTATACCGTAGGCGAGTATTAGTATAATGAGCGAGTATAATAATGAGATATTATAACAGATTTCATTGAAAAATTTGATTTTTATATGAAATCACTTTTTGATATTTTGCAAAAATTCTGGTCCAACAATATTCACTCCAGTCACATGTTTCGATTGACATGTGCCACACCAATAATAACAAATTTTGACATTTGCAAATATTGGGCCAATTTGCGTTTAAATCGCCTCGATATTACAACAGATTTCATTGAAAAATTTGATTTTTACATGAAATCACTTTTCGATATTTTTCAAAAATTCTGGTACAAAATTAATTACTCTGGTCACATGTTTCGATTGACATGAGCCACACCAATAATAACAAGTTTTGACATTTGCAAATATTGGGCCAATTTGCGTTTAAATCGTTTGGATATTTCAACAGATTCCATTGAAAAATTCGATTTTTACATAAAATCATTTTTTGATATTTTTCAAAAATTCTGGTCCAACAATATTTACTCCGGTGACATGTTTCGATTGACATGAGCCACACCAATAATAACAAATTTTAACATTTGCAAATATTGGGCCAAGTTGCGTTTAAATCGCTTGGATATTACTACAGATTTCGCAGGAAAATTTGATTTTTACATGAAATCACTTTTTGATATATTTAAAAAATTCTGGTCCAACAATATTTACTCTGGTCACATATTTCGATTGACATGAGCCACACAAATAATAACAAATTTTGACATTTGCAAATATTGGGCCAATTTGCGTTTAAATCGCTTGGATATTTCAACAGATTCCATTGAAAAATTTGATTTTTACATAAAATCACTTTTTGATATTTTTCAAAAATTCTGGTTCAACAATATTTACTCTGGTCACATGTTTCGATTGTCATGAGCCATACCAATAATACCAAATTTTGACATTTGCAAATATTGGGCCAATTTGCGTTTAAATCGCTTGGATATTACAAAAGATTTCATTGATAAATTTGATTTTTACATGAAATCACATTTTGATATTTTTCAAAAATTCTGGTCCAACAATATTTACTCTGGTGACATGTTTCGATTGACATGAGCCACACCAATAATAACAAATTTTGACATTTGCAAATATTGGGCCAATTTGCGTCAAAATCGCCTGGATATTATAACAGATTTCATTGAAAAATTTGATTTTTACATGAAATCGCTTTTTGATATTTTTCAAAAATTCTGGTCCAACAATATTTACTCTGGTTACATGTTTCGATTGACATAAGCCACACCAATAATAACCAATTTTGACATTTGCAAATATTGGGCCAATTTGCGTTTAAATCGCTTGGATATTTCAACAGATTCCATTGAAAAATTTGATTTTTACATAAAATCACTTTTTGATATTTTTCAAAAATTCTGGTTCAACAATATTTACTCTGGTCACATGTTTCGATTGTCATGAGCCATACCAATAATACCAAATTTTGACATTTGCAAATATTGGGCCAATTTGCGTTTAAATCGCTTGGATATTACAAAAGATTTCATTGATAAATTTGATTTTTACATGAAATCACATTTTGATATTTTTCAAAAATTCTGGTCCAACAATATTTACTCTGGTGACATGTTTAGATTGACATGAGCCACACCAATAATAACAAATTTTGACATTTGCAAATATTGGGCCAATTTGCGTCAAAATCGCCTGGATATTATAACAGATTTCATTGAAAAATTCGATTTTTACATGAAATCGCTTTTTGATATTTTTCAAAAATTCTGGTTCAACAATATTTACTCTGGTCACATGTTTCGATTGACATGAGCCATACCAATAATAAAAAATTTTGACATTTGCAAATATTGGGCCAATTTGCGTTTAAATCGCTTGGATTCTACAACAGATTCCATCGAAAAATTTGATTTTTACATGAAATCACATTTTGATATTTTTCAAAAATTCTGGTCCAACAATATTTACTCTGGTGACATGTTTCGATTAACATGAGCCACACCAATAATAACAAATTTTGACATTTGCAAATATTGGGCCAATTTGCGTTTAAATCGCTTGGATATTACAAAAGATTTCATTGAAAAATTTGATTTTTACATGAAATCACCTTTTGATATTTTTCAAAAATTTTGGTCCAACAATATTTACTCTGGTGACATGTTTCGATTGACATGAGCCACACCAATAATAACAAATTTTAACATTTGCAAATATTGGGCCAATTTGCGTCAAAATCGCCTGGATATTATAACAGATTTCATTGATAAATTTGATTTTTACATGAAATCGCTTTTTGATATTTTTCAAAAATTCTGGTCCAACAATATTTACTCTGGTCACATGTTTCGATTGACATGAGCCATACCAATAATAACAAATTTTGACATTTGCAAATATTGGGCCAATTTGCGTTTAAATCGCTTGGATATTACAAAATATTTCATTGATAAATTTGATTTTTACATGAAATTGCATTTTGATATTTTTCAAAAATTCTGGTCCAACAATATTTACTCTGGTGACATGTTTCGATTGACATGAGCCACACCAATAATAACAAATTTTGACAATTGCAAATATTGGGCCAATTTGCGTCAAAATCGCCTGGATATTATAACAGATTTCATTGAAAAATTAGATTTTTACATGAAATCGCTTTTTGATATTTTTCAAAAATTCTGGTCCAACAATATTTACTCTGGTCACATGTTTCGATTGACATGAGCCATACCAATAATAACAAATTTTGACATTTGGAAATATTGGGCCAATTTGCGTTTAAATCGCTTGGATATTACAAAAGATTTCATTGATAAATTTGATTTTTACATGAAATCACATTTTGATATTTTTCAAAAATTCTGGTCCAACAATATTTACTCCGGTGACATGTTTCGATTGACATGAACCACACCAATAATAACAAATTTTGACATTTGCAAATATTGGGCCAATTTGCGTCAAAATCGCCTGGATATTATAACAGATTTCATTGAAAAATTCGATTTTTACATGAAATCACTTTTTGATATTTTTTTAAAATTCTGGTTCAACGATATTTACTCTGGTGACATGTTTCGATTGACATGAGCCACACCAATAATAACAAATTTTGACATTTGCAAATATTGGGCCAATTTGCGTTTAAATCGCTTGGATATTACAAAAGATTTCATTGAAAAATTTGATTTTTCATGAAATCACTTTTTGATATTTTTCAAAAATTCTGGTCCAACAATATTTACTCTGGTGACATGTTTCGATTGACATGAACTACACCAATAATATCAAAATTTAACATTTGCAAATATTGGGCCAATTTGCGTCAAAATCGCCTGGATATTACAACAGATTTCATTGAAAAATTTGATTTTTACATGAAATCACTTTTCGATATTTTTCAAAAATTCTGGTACAAAATTAATTACTCTGGTCACATGTTTCGATTGACATGAGCCACACCAATAATAACAAGTTTTGACATTTGCAAATATTGGGCCAATTTGCGTTTAAATCGTTTGGATATTTCAACAGATTCCATTGAAAAATTCGATTTTTACATAAAATCATTTTTTGATATTTTTCAAAAATTCTGGTCCAACAATATTTACTCCGGTGACATGTTTCGATTGACATGAGCCACACCAATAATAACAAATTTTAACATTTGCAAATATTGGGCCAAGTTGCGTTTAAATCGCTTGGATATTACTACAGATTTCGCAGGAAAATTAGATTTTTACATGAAATCACTTTTTGATATTTTTCAAAAATTCTGGTTCAACAATATTTACTCTGGTCACATATTTCGATTGACATGAGCCACACAAATAATAACAAATTTTGACATTTGCAAATATTGGGCCAATTTGCGTTTAAATCGCTTGGATATTTCAACAGATTCCATTGAAAAATTTGATTTTTACATAAAATCACTTTTTGATATTTTTCAAAAATTCTGGTTCAACAATATTTACTCTGGTCACATGTTTCGATTGTCATGAGCCATACCAATAATACCAAATTTTGACATTTGCAAATATTGGGCCAATTTGCGTTTAAATCGCTTGGATATTACAAAAGATTTCATTGATAAATTTGATTTTTACATGAAATCACATTTTGATATTTTTCAAAAATTCTGGTCCAACAATATTTACTCTGGTGACATGTTTCGATTGACATGAGCCACACCAATAATAACAAATTTTGACATTTGCAAATATTGGGCCAATTTGCGTCAAAATCGCCTGGATATTATAACAGATTTCATTGAAAAATTTGATTTTTACATGAAATCGCTTTTTGATATTTTTCAAAAATTCTGGTCCAACAATATTTACTCTGGTTACATGTTTCGATTGACATAAGCCACACCAATAATAACCAATTTTGACATTTGCAAATATTGGGCCAATTTGCGTTTAAATCGCTTGGATATTACAAAAGATTTCATTGTTAAATTTGAGTTTTACATGAAATCACATTTTGATATTTTTCAAAAATTCTGGTCCAACAATATTTACTCTGGTGACATGTTTCGATTGACATGAACCACACCAATAATAACAAATTTTGACATATGCAAATATTGGGCCAATTTGCGTCAAAATCGCCTGGATATTATAATAGATTTCATTGAAAAATTCGATTTTTATATGAAATCGCTTTTTGATATTTTTCAAAAATTCTGGTTCAACAATATTTACTCTGGTCACATGTTTCGATTGACATGAGCCATACCAATAATAACAAATTTTGACATTTGGAAATATTGGGCCAATTTGCGTTTAAATCGCTTGGATATTACAAAAGATTTCATTGATAAATTTGATTTTTACATGAAATCACATTTTGATATTTTTCAAAAATTCTGGTCCAACAATATTTACTCCGGTGACATGTTTCGATTGACATGAACCACACCAATAATAACAAATTTTGACATTTGCAAATATTGGGCCAATTTGCGTCAAAATCGCCTGGATATTATAACAGATTTCATTGAAAAATTCGATTTTTACATGAAATCACTTTTTGATATTTTTTTAAAATTCTGGTTCAACGATATTTACTCTGGTGACATGTTTCGATTGACATGAGCCACACCAATAATAACAAATTTTGACATTTGCAAATATTGGGCCAATTTGCGTTTAAATCGCTTGGATATTACAAAAGATTTCATTGAAAAATTTGATTTTTCATGAAATCACTTTTTGATATTTTTCAAAAATTCTGGTCCAACAATATTTACTCTGGTGACATGTTTCGATTGACATGAACTACACCAATAATATCAAAATTTAACATTTGCAAATATTGGGCCAATTTGCGTCAAAATCGCCTGGATATTACAACAGATTTCATTGAAAAATTTGATTTTTACATGAAATCACTTTTCGATATTTTTCAAAAATTCTGGTACAAAATTAATTACTCTGGTCACATGTTTCGATTGACATGAGCCACACCAATAATAACAAGTTTTGACATTTGCAAATATTGGGCCAATTTGCGTTTAAATCGTTTGGATATTTCAACAGATTCCATTGAAAAATTCGATTTTTACATAAAATCATTTTTTGATATTTTTCAAAAATTCTGGTCCAACAATATTTACTCCGGTGACATGTTTCGATTGACATGAGCCACACCAATAATAACAAATTTTAACATTTGCAAATATTGGGCCAAGTTGCGTTTAAATCGCTTGGATATTACTACAGATTTCGCAGGAAAATTAGATTTTTACATGAAATCACTTTTTGATATTTTTCAAAAATTCTGGTTCAACAATATTTACTCTGGTCACATATTTCGATTGACATGAGCCACACAAATAATAACAAATTTTGACATTTGCAAATATTGGGCCAATTTGCGTTTAAATCGCTTGGATATTTCAACAGATTCCATTGAAAAATTTGATTTTTACATAAAATCACTTTTTGATATTTTTCAAAAATTCTGGTTCAACAATATTTACTCTGGTCACATGTTTCGATTGTCATGAGCCATACCAATAATACCAAATTTTGACATTTGCAAATATTGGGCCAATTTGCGTTTAAATCGCTTGGATATTACAAAAGATTTCATTGATAAATTTGATTTTTACATGAAATCACATTTTGATATTTTTCAAAAATTCTGGTCCAACAATATTTACTCTGGTGACATGTTTCGATTGACATGAGCCACACCAATAATAACAAATTTTGACATTTGCAAATATTGGGCCAATTTGCGTCAAAATCGCCTGGATATTATAACAGATTTCATTGAAAAATTTGATTTTTACATGAAATCGCTTTTTGATATTTTTCAAAAATTCTGGTCCAACAATATTTACTCTGGTTACATGTTTCGATTGACATAAGCCACACCAATAATAACCAATTTTGACATTTGCAAATATTGGGCCAATTTGCGTTTAAATCGCTTGGATATTTCAACAGATTCCATTGAAAAATTTGATTTTTACATAAAATCACTTTTTGATATTTTTCAAAAATTCTGGTTCAACAATATTTACTCTGGTCACATGTTTCGATTGTCATGAGCCATACCAATAATACCAAATTTTGACATTTGCAAATATTGGGCCAATTTGCGTTTAAATCGCTTGGATATTACAAAAGATTTCATTGATAAATTTGATTTTTACATGAAATCACTTTTTGATATTTTTCAAAAATTTTGGTCCAACAATATTTACTCTGGTGACATGTTTCGATTGACATGAGCCACACCAATAATAACAAATTTTAACATTTGCAAATATTGGGCCAATTTGCGTCAAAATCGCCTGGATATTATAACAGATTTCATTGATAAATTTGATTTTTACATGAAATCGCTTTTTGATATTTTTCAAAAATTCTGGTCCAACAATATTTACTCTGGTCACATGTTTCGATTGACATGAGCCATACCAATAATAACAAATTTTGACATTTGCAAATATTGGGCCAATTTGCGTTTAAATCGCTTGGATATTACAAAATATTTCATTGATAAATTTGATTTTTACATGAAATTGCATTTTGATATTTTTCAAAAATTCTGGTCCAACAATATTTACTCTGGTGACATGTTTCGATTGACATGAGCCACACCAATAATAACAAATTTTGACAATTGCAAATATTGGGCCAATTTGCGTCAAAATCGCCTGGATATTATAACAGATTTCATTGAAAAATTAGATTTTTACATGAAATCGCTTTTTGATATTTTTCAAAAATTCTGGTCCAACAATATTTACTCTGGTCACATGTTTCGATTGACATGAGCCATACCAATAATAACAAATTTTGACATTTGCAAATATTGGACCAATTTGCGTTTAAATCGCTTGGATATTACAAAAGATTTCATTGTTAAATTTGAGTTTTACATGAAATCACATTTTGATATTTTTCAAAAATTCTGGTCCAACAATATTTACTCTGGTGACATGTTTCGATTGACATGAACCACACCAATAATAACAAATTTTGACATTTGCAAATATTGGGCCAATTTGCGTCAAAATCGCCTGGATATTATAACAGATTTCATTGAAAAATTCGATTTTTACATGAAATCACTTTTTGATATTTTTTTAAAATTCTGGTTCAACGATATTTACTCTGGTGACATGTTTCGATTGACATGAGCCACACCAATAATAACAAATTTTGACATTTGCAAATATTGGGCCAATTTGCGTTTAAATCGCTTGGATATTACAAAAGATTTCATTGAAAAATTTGATTTTTACATGAAATCACTTTTTGATATTTTTCAAAAATTCTGGTCCAACAATATTTACTCTGGTGACATGTTTCGATTGACATGAACTACACCAATAATATCAAAATTTAACATTTGCAAATATTGGGCCAATTTGCGTCAAAATCGCCTGGATATTATAACAGATTTCATTGATAAATTTGATTTTTACATGAAATCGCTTTTTGATATTTTTCAAAAATTCTGGTCCAACAATATTTACTCTGGTGACATGTTTCGATTGACATGATCCACACCAATAATAACAAATTTTGACATTTGCAAATATTGGGCCAATTTGCGTTTAAATCGCTTGGATATTTCAACAAATTCCATTGATAAATTTGATTTTTACATGAAATTACATTTTGATATTTTTCAAAAATTCTGGTCCAACAATATTTACTCTGGTGACATGTTTCGATTGACATGAGCCACACCAATAATAACAAATTTTGACAATTGCAAATATTGGGCCAATTTGCGTCAAAATCGCCTGGATATTATAACAGATTTCATTGAAAAATTAGATTTTTACATGAAATCGCTTTTTGATATTTTTCAAAAATTCTGGTCCAACAATATTTACTCTGGTCACATGTTTCGATTGACATGAGCCATACCAATAATAACAAATTTTGACATTTGCAAATATTGGACCAATTTGCGTTTAAATCGCTTGGATATTACAAAAGATTTCATTGAAAAATTTGATTTTTACATGAAATCACATTTTGATATTTTTCAAAAATTCTGGTCCAACAATATTTACTCTGGTGACATGTTTCGATTGACATGAACCACACCAATAATAACAAATTTTGACATTTGCAAATATTGGGCCAATTTGCGTCAAAATCGCCTGGATATTATAACAGATTTCATTGAAAAATTCGATTTTTATATGAAATCGCTTTTTGATATTTTTCAAAAATTCTGGTTCAACAATATTTACTCTGGTGACATGTTTCGATTGACATGAGCCATACCAATAATAACAAATTTTGACATTTGCAAATATGAGGCCAATTTGCGTTTAAATCGCTTGGATATTACAAAAGATTTCATTGATAAATTTGATTTTTACATGAAATCACATTTTGATATTTTTCAAAAATTCTGGTCCAACAATATTTACTCTGGTGACATGTTTCGATTGACATGAACCACACCAATAATAACCAATTTTGACATTTGCAAATATTGGGCCAATTTGCGTCAAAATCGCCTGGATATTATAACAGATTTCATTGAAAAATTCGATTTTTACATGAAATCACTTTTTGATATTTTTCAAAAATTCTGGTCCAACAATATTTACTCTGGTGACATGTTTCGATTGACATGAGCCACACCAATAATAACAAATTTTGACATTTGCAAATATTGGGCCAATTTGCGTTTAAATCGCTTGGATATTACAAAAGATTTCATTGAAAAATTTGATTTTTACATGAAATCACTTTTTGATATTTTTCAAAAATTCTGGTCCAACAATATTTACTCTGGTGACATGTTTCGATTGACATGAGCCACACCAATAATATCAAATTTTAACATTTGCAAATATTGGGCCAATTTGCGTCAAAATCGCCTGGATATTATAACAGATTTCATTGATAAATTTGATTTTTACATGAAATCGCTTTTTGATATTTTTCAAAAATTCTGGTCCAACAATATTTACTCTGGTCACATGTTTCGATTAACATGATCCACACCAATAATAACAAATTTTGACATTTGCAAATATTGGGCCAATTTGCGTCAAAATCGCCTGGATATTACAACAGATTTCATTGAAAAATTCGATTTTTACATGAAATCACTTTTTGATATTTTTCAAAAATTCTGGTTCAACAATAATTACTCTGGTTACATGTTTCGATTGACATGAGCCATACCAATAATAACAAATTTTGACATTTGCAAATATTGGGCCAATTTGCGTTTAAATAGTTTGGATATTACAACAGATTTCATTGAAAAATTTTATTTTTACATGAAATCACTTTTTGATATATTTCAAAAATTCTGGTCCAACAATATTTACTCTGGTCACATGTTTCGATTGACATAAGCCACACCAATAATAACAAATTTAGACATTTGCAAATATTGGCCCAATTTGCGTCTAAATCGCTTGGATATTATAACAGATTTCAATAAAAAATTTGATTTTTACTTAAAATCACTTTTTGATATATTTCAAAAATTCTGGTCCAACAATATTTACTCTGGTGACATGTTTCGATTGACATGAGCCACACCAATAATAACAAATTTTGACATTTGCAAATATTGGCCCAATTTGCGTTTAAATCGCTTGGAAATTATAACAGATTTCATTGAAAAATTTCATTTTTACATGAAATCACTTTTTGATATATTTCGAAAATTCTGGTCCAACAATATTTACTCTGGCCACATGTTTCGATTGACATGAGCCACATCAATAATAACAAATTTGGACATTTGCAAATATTGGCCCAATTTGCGTCTAAATCGCTTGGATATTACAACAGATTTCATTTAAAAATTTGATTTTTACTTGAAATCACATTTTGATATTTTTCAAAAATTTTGATCCATCAATATTTACTCTGGTCACATGTTTCGATTGATATGAGCCACACGAATAATAACAAGTATTGACATTTGCAAATATTGGGCCAATTTGCGTTTAAATCTCTTGGATATTATAACAGATTTCATTGAAAAATTTGATTTTTACATGAAATCACCTTTTGATATGTTTTAAAAATTCTGGTCCAACAATATTTACTCTGGTCACATGTTCCGATTGACATGAGCCACAACAATAATAACAAATTTTGACATTTGCAAATATTGGCTCAGTTTGCGTTTAAATCGCTTAGATATTATAACAGATTTCATTCAAAAATTTTATTTTTATATGAAATCACTTTTTGATATTTTCAAAAATTCTGGTCCATCAATATTTACTCTTGTCACATGTTTCGATTGACATGAGCCACACCAATAATAACAAATTTTGACATTTGCAAATATTGGCCAATTTGCGTTTAAATCGTTTGGATATTACAACACATTTCATTGAAAAATTTGATTTTTATATGAAATCACTTTTTGATATTTTCAAAAATTCTGGTCCATCAATATTTACTATTGTCACATGTTTCGATTGACATGAGCCACACCAATAATAACAAATTTTGACATTTGCAAATATTGGCCAATTTGCGTTTAAATCGTTTGGATATTACAACACATTTCATTGAAAAATTTGAATTTTACATGAAATCACCTTTTGATATTTTTCAAAAATTCTGGTCCAACAATATTTACTTTGGTCACATGTTTCGATTGACATGAACCACACCAATAATAACAAATTTTGACATTTGTAAATATTGGGCCAGTTTGCGTTTAAATCGCTTGGATATTATAACAGATTTCATTGAATAATTTGATTTTTACTTGAAATCACTTTTTGATATTTTTCAAAAATTCTGGTCCAACAATATTTACTCTGGTCACATGTTTCGATTGACATGAGCTACGCTAATAATTACAAATTTTGACATTTGCAAATATTTGGCCAGTTTGCGTTTAAATCGCTTGGATATTATAACAGGTTTCATTGAAAAATTTGATTTTTACATGAAATCACTTTTTGATATTTTTCAAAAATTCTGGTCCAACAATATTTACTCTGGTGACATGTTTCGATTGACATGAGCCACACCAATAATATAAATCTGACATTTGCAAATATTGGGCCAATTAGCGTTTAAAACGTTTGGATATTATAACAGATTTCATTGAAAAATTTGATTTTTACATGAAATCACTTTTTGATATTTTTCAAAAATTCTGGTCCAACAATATTTACTCTGGTCGCATTAGCGTATTGGGCCAATTAGCGTTTAAAACGTTTGGATATTATAACAGATTTCATTGAAAAATTTGATTTTTACATGAAATCACTTTTTGATATTTTTCAAAAATTCTGGTCCAACAATATTTGCTCTGGTCACATGTTTCGATTGATATGAGCCACACCAATAATAACCAATTTTGACATTTGCAAATATTTGGCCAGTTTGCGTTTAAATCGCTTGGATATTATAACAGGTTTCATTGAAAAATTTGATTTTTATATGAAATCACTTTTTGATATTTTCAAAAATTCTGGTCCATCAATATTTACTATTGTCACATGTTTCGATTGACATGAGCCACACCAATAATAACAAATTTTGACATTTGCAAATATTGGCCAATTTGCGTTTAAATCGTTTGGATATTACAACACATTTCATTGAAAAATTTGAATTTTACATGAAATCACCTTTTGATATTTTTCAAAAATTCTGGTCCAACAATATTTACTTTGGTCACATGTTTCGATTGACATGAACCACACCAATAATAACAAATTTTGACATTTGCAAATATTGGGCCAGTTTGCGTTTAAATCGCTTGGATATTATAACAGATTTCATTGAATAATTTGATTTTTACTTGAAATCACTTTTTGATATTTTTCAAAAATTCTGGTCCAACAATATTTACTCTGGTCACATGTTTCGATTGACATGAGCTACGCTAATAATTACAAATTTTGACATTTGCAAATATTTGGCCAGTTTGCGTTTAAATCGCTTGGATATTATAACAGGTTTCATTGAAAAATTTGATTTTTACATGAAATCACTTTTTGATATTTTTCAAAAATTCTGGTCCAACAATATTTACTCTGGTGACATGTTTCGATTGACATGAGCCACACCAATAATATAAATCTGACATTTGCAAATATTGGGCCAATTAGCGTTTAAAACGTTTGGATATTATAACAGATTTCATTGAAAAATTTGATTTTTACATGAAATCACTTTTTGATATTTTTCAAAAATTCTGGTCCAACAATATTTACTCTGGTCGCATTAGCGTATTGGGCCAATTAGCGTTTAAAACGTTTGGATATTATAACAGATTTCATTGAAAAATTTGATTTTTACATGAAATCACTTTTTGATATTTTTCAAAAATTCTGGTCCAACAATATTTGCTCTGGTCACATGTTTCGATTGATATGAGCCACACCAATAATAACCAATTTTGACATTTGCAAATATTTGGCCAGTTTGCGTTTAAATCGCTTGGATATTATAACAGGTTTCATTGAAAAATTTGATTTTTACATGAAATCACTTTTTGATATTTTTCAAAAATTCTGGTTCAACAATATTTACTCTGGTCACATGTTTCAATTGACATGAGCCACACCAATAATACCAAATTTTGACATTTGCAAATATTGGGCCAGTTTGCGTTTAAATCGCTTGGATATTATAACAGATTTCATTGAAAAATTTGATTTTAACATGAAATCACTTTTTGATATATTTCAAAAATTCTGGTCCAACAATATTTACTCTGGTCGCATTAGCGTATTGGGCCAATTAGCGTTTAAAACGTTTGGATATTATAACAGATTTCATTGAAAAATTTGATTTTTACATGAAATCACTTTTTGATATTTTTCAAAAATTCTGGTCCAACAATATTTGCTCTGGTCACATGTTTCGAT
This sequence comes from Tipula helvola, assembly GCA_963556165.1. Lineage (NCBI taxonomy): Eukaryota > Metazoa > Arthropoda > Insecta > Diptera > Tipulidae > Tipula > Tipula helvola. The sequence continues at coordinate 295,879,143 of OY744483.1, read as the reverse complement.
TGACATGAGCCACACCAATAATAACAAAGTTTGACATTTGCAAATAATGGCCCAATTTGCGTTTAAATCGCTTGGATATTATAACAGATTTCATTGAAAAATTTGATTTTTACATGAAATCACTTTTTGATATTTTTCAAAAATTCTGGTTCAACAATATTTACTCTGGTCACATGTTTCGATTGACATGAGCCACACCAATAATACCAAATTTTGACATTTGCAAATATTGGGCTAATTTGCGTTTAAATCGTTTGGATATTACAACAGATTTCATTGAAAAATTTGATTTTTAAATGAAATCACTTTTTGATATATTTCAAAAATTCTGGTCCAACAATATTTACTCTAGTGGCATGTTTCGATTGACATGAGCCACACCAATAATATAAATCTGACATTTGCAAATATTGGGCCAATTAGCATTTAAAACGTTTGGATATTATAACAGATTTCATTGAAAAATTTGATTTTTACATGAACTCACTTTATGATATTTTTCAAAAATTCTGGTCGAACAATATTTACTCTGGTCACATGTTTCGATTGACATGAGCCACACCAATAATAACAAATTTTGACATTTGCAAATATTGGACCAATTTGCGTTGAAATCGCTTGGATATTTCAACAGATTTCATTGAAAAATTTCATTTTTACATAAAATCACTTTTTGATATTTTTTAAAAATTCTAGTTCAACAATATTTACTCTGGTCACATGTTTCGATTGACATGAGCCACACCAATAATAACAAATTTTGACATTTGCAAATATTGGGCCAATTTGCGATTAAATCGCTTGGATATTACAACAGATTGCATTGAAAAATTTGATTTTTACATGAAATCACTTTTTGATATTTTTCAAAAGTTCTGGTTAATCAATATTTACTCTGGTCACATGTTTCGATTGACATGAGCCACACCAATAATTACAAATTTTGACATTTGCAAATATTGGGCCAATTTGCGTTTAAATCGCTTGGATATTACAAAAGATTTCATTGAACACATGTTTCGATTGACATGAGCCACACCAATAATAACAAATTTTGGCATTTGCAAAAATTGAGCCAATTTGCGTTTGAATATAGCAAGATAACTATTTCCGTTTCTATGACATTGATATTTCTGTGACGTTTTATTGACGCTTTAAAATAATATCACGCCATTAGAGGCAGGATTAGGAGAGCTGGGAGTTATATAAAATGAAAAGGTATATGACAAGATGGTGGGATTTGGTAACAAATTATAATTAACGTTAATTCTGATTTTGTATTGTTGTGTTTTATTATTTTGTATTTTCGAATGGTTCACAGCGAAGCCCCGTCGAGACTGAAGCACTGAGTAAGGAATTGTATCGACTAATTCTCACGTTGCTCACATAATATTGTGATCTGAACAAACGGTACAAATTTTCAGAAAATACATTTTTGAACATTGTGGATGCTCTGAATGGAGTAAATTCAATTTTTAAGGACTTTCAACGATATACTAGGCTTGTAAACTATGTAGATCTAATTGTTAAAGGTCGAAGATGAAAAATGGCGATTGCAACTTTGCTGATCAACACGTGTCAGTTCTAAATAATCTAACATTATTTGAGCCGTTTATTTTGAAAGTGGCCTAAGTCCATTTTTCAAAAAAATCAAGTTAATGATAACAATAGATAAATAACAGTATAATCTTTCTAACGGTAAATAATTTATTGTCAAAACAAAAAAAAATTAATCTCTAACACCTGTGCAAAAAAAAAGAAAATTCAAAATCCCATATGTTTTTTCATTTACTGTTTTTCTATTCTTTCATTATCTCGTTTCAATAAAATATGGACTTAAGCCACTTTCAAAATAAACGGCTCATTTGTGAGTCTGCGTGTGAATGCTTTCTGGGAAAAGTGTCGTCCGAGGAGTCGGATAGGCGCAATTTTTTAGTCTGTTCTGTTATTTATATGGGTAATGTTTTTTCTGATCACCATAATTTTTTGGAACTTCATAAGTATAAAATAACAAATTTGGATTTTAGGTTCTTGATTGAAAAAGCACGGTTAAAAAATTTCGACAACGGTTCGTTCTTTTTTATTTAAAAACTAGTATACTATACGAGCATCCTACTCAAGTTTATATTCCCAATAATTTATTACACATTTTTATTTTGTTTTATTTTTTCTTAAAACATCGGCCATCCATAATAATTTATACCACTTAAATAAATACAAAACGACACTCGTCCATTTAAATTTATCATCTGCATATTAATTATAGTGTAATTAGCCCTGAATCAAGGATTATCATTTTAATATGCATCAAGGTTCCGCTATATTTAATAAATCAATAGCGCGCAATGGCACAAAATAAATTAAGTCACTGTGATAATTTATATACAAAATACCATTATCACGATTTAATTTTAGGACAACTACAACTGTCCCCTGAAATTAAATATTATAACTATATAGAACATGTTTTTTTGCGGCACAAACACATATTACTTTATGCCACCATTCTAGAACCTTGAAAAAAAAAAAATTATAAAATTAAAATTTGTGCAAATTCTCTAATTAAAACATCAAAGCTTATTTACAAATTTGGCGTCGAATTTAACACAAAAAAGTGAAATGGCTTCTATTGATTTATAATGTTCTTTGGTGGTCACATAAATTTATGCAATTGACCGATCAATTAACAAAATTAGATTGTCAAATAGATAGAGCTCACAAAAAAAAAAATCCACAAAAATCGTGTGCTTAAAAAGTTTAACTTCTTTATGATATTTTGGTATGACATTTAAACAGCTTTTCACATGTCTTAAACAGCTTTCGACTAAAATATATTGTTGCATAAATAAATTTTGATTTTTTAAGATACAATTTGTACAAAAAAAAACGAGATTTATTTTTATTTTTGTGACTGCACATTATTATTTGTGTATGTGCACACGACACGTCGATTTATAGTGTGAACATTTTTTCGTGCAATTGTATTTGTATTCACAGTAATCCAATGATACATAAATCATCTGTTAATCTTATAATGGTTTCGTAGAAAATAGCATTTTAGCTGCACTATAATATACGTCTTGTCCTTTATACTTCGGCATATACACAAATAAAAAAAAATAATAATTTTAATTTTTAAAACACGATAATGATGAATACTACAAAATAATTTATTTATACTTAAACTGTCAATATTTATCTTATTATTTGTTTACACGAAAAAAATGCGTTGTTTACATTCTTCAAAACCAAAAAAAATAAAAAATTAAATAAATAGTGAAGATTAAAATTATTCAAAATGTTTAATGTACGAACTCGTTAAAAAAAATATCGACTTGCAATTTTAATTATTTATACTTCTTAATTAATCTTAATTGCCAGTCAAGTACGAGTTTATATTACTTGAATTATTATTTTTAAGTATTTTAATGATACTTGCCGCATGCAATTTATTGATATATAATTAAATATAAATTGTATCGGTTTACTTCCTTGGGTGATTATTTTTTGTTTTACGATATCGTTTATAAAGTGGCTTAATAGTCTTGTAAGTCAGCTACCAGTTTTTACGAACAATTTTAATTCGACGGTCGTTCTTGCTTCACAGTAAACGATTTTATTATTTTTATTGGATATCTAGGTACTCTAATCAGCAGATTCCGAAAAGGTTTAGATATATCTCAAGGTTTCCATAAATTGTTTCAATTTAATGTTTTATTTAAAATTATTTAATTACTGTGCGAATAGCCGTAACAATCAGCGTCGGAAACATATCCATAAACGTTTAATTGATAGTTGAACGGAATTCATTTTTATGGTTTTAGGTGCTGGTAGGTATCAGTGGTATAAACGAGCCTTTGCTTTCACTAAATAGATAAGCGTTCCGTCAGTCTTCAGACAAATGTTTTGTGTGGGGCATGTTACATTAAACTGTTGTATCTGACGCCTAAACTGAAGAACCAAGAACTACATATTCGTCATGTGATACTTTGGGAATTTAAACAAAGCAATAATGGTACGGCGACAATTGAAAAAATATGCAGTGACTACGGTGGGTAGAATAATAATCGAACGGGTTATTATTGAGGGCGGGACGTTCTTTGAAGTAATACGATACCGATTTAAAGGCAGTAATGCTGCAGAAGAGAAACAGCAGGAATTAGGGAAAACCAACAAGTTAGGAGTTTGGGTACCTCACAATCCCAGTGAACGGAATAACGGAGATCGCATGTCAATCGCCACAAGACTACCCTCACGGGAAAAAATCGAGCTTTTTTAGACAGGACTCTATCAGGGACGATTGCGCGAGTAAAAACGTCATTTCATTTTCAAATTTGTAATTCGGGAATATTTTTTTTTAAATAATTCTAAGAAATAGGGGAGATCTAATTTATGGGGAAAAAAGCAGTTGTTCCGGTCGATGTATTAGGTATTTTCTTAAAAAGACGACATATCGAATTAATACATAATTTATCGAATTTTGGCATGAGATATCGAATTCTGACATCTAAAGTTCAAATTCGGGTTTAACTTATATATATATAACTAGCTGAGCCCGGTCCGCCTTGCTGGCCCTAAGTAAACCTTTACATTTTACGGGTATTTGTTTTTGTTGTTTAACAAAGAGCGAGTTCATTTCAGGAAAAAAATCATAAATCGAGAATAGCTGGAGCGATTTTGGATTTCAAAATCAACTAACCATCATCACTCCTCCCTACACCTTCCATAAAAATGTTATGGCAATCGGTTGAGCCGTTCTCGAGTTATGGAGTGACAATCAAAATGTACACTTCGTTTTATATATATATAGATGAATTATTGCTATGTTGTTGTAGAATTCTGTCATATAAATTCAAATTCTGGAATACGTATCGAATTCAGATACAATATTTCGAATTTTGATATCCAAAGCTCCAACCCTGATATATATATAATCCAATTCTGACATAATAAAGTCAAACGCTGAATAGATTTATCGAATTATACATGTGATATCGATTTATTTGATACAGAATTCAGTATATTATCCCAAAATTCGAGATGTTAAGTCAGAATTCGTTATACTATACCAAAATTTAATAATTTTGTCAAATTCTTGAATTTTAATATGATATTTCAAATTTTGAACCGAATATGTCAAATACGGAAAAAGTTTAAATATTCACGTGACATAAAACTTCTATGCCGGTGCAACATAACCTTAAAATTTTGAGTGAATTTAAACTTTTCCGTGAAGAGTTTATTGAAAAATTGGATAATCTTTGCACAGAAATTAAAACACTGGATATTAGTTTATCGAACAAATTAAATTTATTAATAGAAGAAAATCGTGTCTATAAACTGGAAAATGTTAATCTATCAAAAAAGTGCTCGTTCTTGAACAATTGATCATTAATAATTGTGTTGATATAATTGGTATTCCACGATCAAATAAGGAAGATGTTACAAAAATTGTTACTGATTTATTTGATAAATATCTGAATATCAGTGTTTGAAGTTGTTTCATGGAGAACGTTTATAGAACGAAATCTCAGAACAACAGTGGTGCAATTGATGTTAAACTAACTTCGGCTGTAACTAAAAATGTGCTTTTATATGCATTGACAAAAAAAAAAAGTGATACGTGGTAATGATTTGGGTTTCAATGGAAATAATAAGATTTTCATCAACCAATGTCTTATTCCAGAATATCGGTTACTATACAATGCGGCTAGGAAAGCAAAGAAGGATGGAAGGTGTAAATATGTTTGGCTTAGGAAATGGATACATTTTAGTAAGGAAGGATGTCGGTGGTAAAGTCACGAAACTCACATCTGTGGATGATCTGGACAATTTGTCTTAGTTTTATTTTAAATCTTTTAGTCATTAAATAATTTTATCTAGTGAATTTCTATAATTTTAATTCACAAGATCGTAGTTTCGTTGATTTTCCCTCTGGTTCTTCGTGTAGTAATTTACCATCTAATAATTTGCTATCGATTTTCAGTGTGTTCAAATCTTGCATCAAAATATTCGGAGCTTAAGGAGAAATTTCAATAATTTCTTAGCTCACTTAGATTCTTTTGATGTAAAGCCAGATTTAATATTTTTGAGTGAAATTTGGATTAATAACGATGAGACGAAATTGTATCGTTTAAACGATTTTCAACTAGTTTGTTGCTGTAATAATGGTTACCGTTCTGGAGGAGTTTTAGTGTTCTACAAAAATCATTTGTATTGTTTATTTAAGACTACACAAACCTTTTATCAGATAACGTTGTCAAGGTTAAACTGTCGATAAGTAATGAAACGTGTATTTTTGTTTGTATGTATCGTTTGCATTCGGTTTCTCTGAATGATTTTATTAATAAATTTTCTATTTATTTAAGACAAATTCGTAACAAGAATCTTATCGTTTTGGGTAACTTAATTCAATGTTGACATTTTAAGCTACTGTACCAATTGCGATAATTATATTATTTGTATAATTTCATCTGAGGGTCTATATTCTTGTATTAATGAACCGACCAGAGTTATATCTAGTTCGTCCTCTTGTTTAGATCATTCCTTCTTTAAATTTCATGACAATGGCCTCTCTCGAATTAACGTTTCGTTATTGAACTATATGATTAGTGACCATCGTCTTATACATATTAAGCTTAGAATCATCAAGTTTAAGAGATATAGCTTCAAAACTGATAAGCCTAAAATTTCAGCCGATGTTTTACCTATTTTTACTACCAAAGATCCAGCTGCTGCAACTAGTTAACCTTTATAGCTATAGAATTCAGTTTATTTGAATTTCAATTGAATTCCTAAATTCTGTTAATTTATCATTGAATGAATCTGATTCCTGCGGTGGGCTATTCATTGATATTAAAAAGGCCTTTGACATGGTGGATCATAATCTCTTATTGTATAAGCGATACAGAATAGGTTTCAGAGGTAACACCAACAATTGGTTTAAGTGATATGTGGTTGGTCGTAAACATTTAGTGATGGTCAATGGTACTAAGAGCAAACCTTATATTTTAAATATTGGTGTTCCTCAAGGATTTGTTTTGGGGCCTCTTTTATTTTTAATATATGTAAATTAAATTTTTAGTGCCAATTAGTTAGGCCGTGTTGTGGATTTTGCAGCTGATATGGGCTTGTGTTATCGTGGGCCTTCTATATTAGCTGTAAGCCACCAGATCAGTACTACCCTAACTATCCTAAGTAAGTAGTTTGATTACCATTCATTCATTTTAAGCGAAAAAACGAAAATGGTTACAGTAATTTCAATCCGCCTGTAGTTAAGTTCCATAGCCGTTCTTGTACTCTTGACAATTGTTCCAATTCGTATTTTTTGATTGAAACTGTTGAAAGTTTCAAGTACTTGGAAATTATCCTTGACTGTCACCTTAATTAAAATTTCATATCGCTAAGGTTAAAAAATCTATCAACAATGCGTTAAGAATGTTATATTTGCTTAGAAGAATAGCCCCACGATCAGCCTTAATTAAGTTCTATTATGCTTGTATTAATTCCAGGTTAGAATATGCACTAGCATATTGGGGTGGTTGCTACATATCATCATTAAAGATTCTCATTACTGCGCAAAAGCATGCGATGCGTCTTATTTGTTTTAAGTCAATTCGTGACTCTTCTTGGCCATTATTTTTGAGTCTGAGAGTTTTACCTTTGCAACATCTTTATGTTTATAAAGTTTGACGGTTATTTTATTTAAGAAGTGGATGCCGAACGATTAGACTCAATGTACGATATAATTTTAGAAATAAGGATAATTTCATATTCGATGTTCCGGTCTACTATTTCAAATTTATCAGAAAATATTTTTTTAGTTACTGCTCCGTCATTCTTTAATCAACTTCCTAACAGTATTAGGCAACAGATTAATTCTAAATCGTTTTTAAAAGTAGTTAAGTTGCGGCTTTTTGAACATCCGGAAATAAATTTTCACTAACGAATTCTGATGTTCATAATGTAGTCATAAATAACTCAAATTCTGGCTTAACATATCAAATTTTGTCATCACCTAGGTCCTAGATAATTTTAACATAAGATATACAATTATGACATTATAAATTCACATTCTGGCATGACATATCGAACTCTGACATCATATATTAGAAATCCTGTACGTAAATTTTGTTCGCAAACCGAGACACGAGAATTGAGAATTTTGTATTCGTACACGATGTATAGTATGCATTTTTGTGGTTGTGTTGTATTATTTTTGTTTGTTGTATTTGTGCGTTTTTTAGGACACTAAGCATCAAAAATAATTAAATCGGGTGAATCGGTTGTATTTTTTGGTGCTTACGTTCATTTCTCTTCTCGTGTTTTATACTTCTCTCTTGCTTTTGAGTTGAGATTTGTCATTCTACAAACAAAATAATTTTTGAGAGACTTGATTTGTTGTTGTTTTTGATTATGGAGTAACATTTTTTTTTTTGTTTAGTTAAAGGATAAATTATTTTTCGTATTTGTTATTAATAAAAACATATAAATAAAATATTTTCGGTTGTTTAATGATTTTTAGCATACAAGCACTTTTGATAGGAAGAAAAAAATTAAATGACGTCAATTTCATAAAAAAATAAACAACACTCACGTGGCCACTAATATACACACAATCTACCACTACTAAAAATTTGCGGTTATTCTACTCTCAATTCTCGGTTTGCGAACAAAATTTAGGTACTGACCTGACATATTGAACTATGTCCTAATTGACACATATGATACATATATACCGACAATAAAAATATAAATTCTGAAATGACGTATCAAATTTTGACGAAATATATCAATTCAGACATCATAAATTCAAATTCTGATACGACATATCGAATTCTTTTTTGACATCACGATATACCGAATTTTAGCATGTGATATTGAACGACTTCAAGTAACGAATTCTGAACTAATTTATCGGATTCTAGCATAATATCTCGAATATTTGAAATGTCGATTTCTGGCATGATATATCAATTTCTCGCATAATACATAATATAATTCTCTCATCTTAAATACAAATTTTGCATATTGCAAATCTATATTCTGGCATCAAAAATGCGTATTCTGACTTCAGACATATAGAATTTTGACAATTAGAGTTAATTTTTGATATCGAATTCTGTCTTGTTATACAATTTATTAAATTTTGGTATGATATTTCGAATTCTGATACGTTAATATAGAACTCTGGTATCATAAATTCAAATCCTGACTTGACATATTGAACTATGCCATAATTGACGCGTATCATACATATATTCCGACAACAAAAATGTAAATTCTGATATGACGTATAAGATTCAAACATGATCAAATGTGACACCATTAATTCAAATTCTGATACGATATATTGAATTCTGGCTTGATACCGTGATATATCAAATTTTGACATGTGATAGTCTAGAATTCTAACGTCATAAATATTCTGGCATTGTCTGAAATTCTGATATGACAACTCGAATTCTGGCACCAAAAATTTAAATTCTGACATGATATATCGAATTCTGACATGAAGTATCTAATTCTGATATGAGATATTGAATTTTGACATCAAAGTTTCAAATTCTGATAAGACACAACCAAATCTGTTATTATTTATCGAAACCTGATATGAATTATCTCATTTTGGGATAAAAAATTCAAATTTATATTTGACATATCGAATATTTACAAATCGTATACGATTTGTCGATTTCTAACATAATTTATTTTATTCTAGTATTGTTTATCGACATTATGTATCAAATTCTGACATTAAGTATCGATTTCCGGCAACTGAAATTTAAATTCTGGCAGGATATATCAAATTCAGACATTAGAAATTTAAATTCTGACGCATAGATTTTTAGCATTACAAATTCAAATTCTAACTTGTGCAAGAATAGATATGTAGTTCTGATATTATAAAAACAAATTCTTATATTGCAAATCTAATTCTGACATCATTTATTGGATTCTGACATGATAGTTCGAATTCTGTCATAACTGGGATTCTAATATGTTTTGTTATTTTTCATATGTGACTTGGCGGATTCTTGCGTGATGTATCGAATTCTGACATAAATAAATTCTTTATTGACTTTATAAATTCTGATATGGTCGTTGAATCTAATACTGACAAGAAGTGTGAAGTTCTGACATTAGATATCGAAATTTGATTCAAATTCTGACCTTTCGGTATATCCAATTCTGATATGATTTATTAAGTCATGATATATGTAATCTCTCTTTCTGGAATAAAAATTCAAAAAATTCTGGAAAACTTGAAATTCTGATATTATTTATTGAATGGTGGAAGTTTGGATAAATACACGTTGGGTTAATATAACTGGCAGTTAGTTTCTGTTGGTTTTGCGGTTTTCGTTAACTTCGTTCGGTTATACGAAGGTTTAGGCTGACCAAACCTCTTGAACACTGAAAAGGCATAAAAGATGTATTGATGTGGCACTTTTTCAAAAACGGAAACTACATTAGAAAAAAGTTAAAAAAAGAAATCATCTGGCGAAAAAACCATCCGTGATTTTACGGTTTAAATAACACGTTGCAAAATGACATAAATTACAAAATTATTTCGATAAAAATGAGATTATAGAATGAATTAAGATAAAGTTATGGCATATGGCCAATTAGGACGTAACTTGATTAATTCTTATGCGCTGGAATTTAAAATGGAACTTAGACAACTCTTAACAGATTTAGATAAAATCATACATGTGCGATAGAAATGCGATTCTCATATGAATTAAGATGAAGTTCTGGGATATGGTCAATCAGGATGAAACTTGGATATTTTTTAATTGCTCGTAATTGGGCATGCATTTTATTTGTTAAAGGTTGAATTTGAATTGAAAAAGGTTCACTTTGAAATGTAAAAAAGTTCAATTTGAAAGTGCCAACATGATACTTCAGAATGTGAAGAAACTTTTCTCCGTGCCAATTTTTTAAAGCTTTATAAATCAATGACTGATCCACTAATAAATCGACCTGACCTAGATGGATAAGTATTCAATCTTCATACAAAATTGAAACAACATTCATACTTAAGTTAGCTTTACGTACAAATACCTATTAGCAGGTTAGAAATCGTAAATGTTCGTATTATTTTGTCAAAGTAATATACCTTAATAGTTTAGATTGATTAAAAAATGAATAACAAAAATTTGTACACAGATCTTTATCAAACAAGACAAAATACTAATGGCACATAATTAGCTTCTTATGACATAACTAACACAAAATTAATCAACACATTAAATTATCATGATTAAATCTTCATTGGTGGTTGTATAAAAATATAGACCCCACTGTATAGTACATATTCCATATTATTTATCTACCAGCAGTAAAAAAAAATCTTACATTTTTTGTGCTTGTACTGTGTGTCCACAAATTCTTATCTCATTTTCTTTTGTGCCATATTTACAAACCTAACACATTTTTTTATGTTTTTCTTTTTACATTTTTTGCCCGTCTTCTATTTATGTAATTATCATTACTTTGATCAATCGTTTCGTTATAATTTTGCTGTACGCACATATTTGTATGTTTATGATGAAAAACTTGGTCAAGGCTAATCGGTAATCGTCGAATGCTATATACTGTAAATAAACTCCTTCCAAATGAAAGCACACAGTAATAATAGCAACCAACAGTTTTTATTTATTTTTTGGTATACTGCAAGATGGGGAATATGGCATGGTAAAATAAGATTGATTAGTTGGGCATTCCCGATTTTTTTTTAGTGGTGTCGGTTTGTATTGCCAAAATGATATTTAAGATAATTTCGTAATTAGAAATAAGGGTAGCATTTTTAAATTACTCAAATCGTGCTATATGATAATTGTCCAAAATGATTGACATTTAATTAAAATTAAAGTACATAAATATAAATTTTAATTAAGTTTTAGGAATACCTTAATTATAAACCAGCAAAAAATATACAAAATTAAAGATAACACCAAAATTAATGTCACACAAAATATTGGAAGGTTGATTGCTTTTCTACCGTACATACATGAAACAAACATCCTTGATACGATCTTCTCCATAATATTTAATAAAAATATTTATTTTTTTTAACGTGTACGATGAAATATTCGTAAAAGTGTTAATTAATATCAGATAAGCATAAGATGTTGTAATTCAATCATATTTTCACCCAAAAGCAATAACTCATACACCTTTTTTAATATTTACCTTCGCGCATATGTAGGTATTATATAACGCATGTACCGTAAAATAAATCCCTCTATCAGGTAAATACTGAAATTTTACACGAAATAAACCAACGAAAGATAAGACAACATATTACCAAAGTATATAGTAACTCTGGTGGATAATCAATCTTTTTGTTGAATATTACATTCTGGTGTATCTGTCACCTTAAATGTCATCAACACTGTCATTAGGGTTATTTTTCTTTTTGTATACCTTGATGAATGTTTTGTTGTGGTACGTGTAAATCGTCCGTGGCAAATCGATTCGAGGCGTAAAACAGCGAACGAAAAATTGAAAGTACTTTTAATGGATGAGAACATGTTGGATTATAATCAATTTGTATCTAGGTTACAATTTTTTATTTTGAATATGGGATCAATAAATTAAGAAATGATGGGATTACGTGTGAAGCATAATGATAGCTTTCGTTTTTGATTAAACTTACCTTTCATTTTCTCGACTATTTTAAAATTCAAACTTCCTACAGTATGACTAATTTTCCTTGTTGACTTCGTTTTTTATCGTTAGGCAGAACTTAGATAAGCCAGTTAAATTAGAAAAGCTTAAAACCATCGCTTATAACACGATTTTCTTTTTTTAGTATTAAGAGGCACCTTAAACTAAAGTGTTGTTCTCTTGATTTGAATGGAAAGGAAAATTATAACTAGGAATGAATAGGAATAAGGAGGAAACACATAAGCCTGCCTTTGGGCGGTTCAAAATACCAGTTTATCGAGCCTTACAAAGAGTTCCCGTTGTAAGTACATTGTACAATAGAAGCCCTTATTAGATTTATTTATAAGTTGTAGCTTTCTCGAATATTAAAAAACTAGTTTCCGGTGTGGACCATACATTTTAAACTCATAAATTACCAAGAAACATATAAATCACTAAGATGAAGCGATGTTTTTTGAAAATCCTTCAGTTTCGTCAATTTTTCAGAAACTCTTGTAAAGGAGTTATTATTTAAAATTAAACCTTTCTTTACCAGAACTTCTGAAAAAGCGAGATTCGATTTTAAAATATTCTATAAAACAGTGAAATTTCATTTTTAAATTATAGAATGGAAATCTAAATATTCAGAATATTTTTCAATTAAATCTGCCTTTTCTAGAATTTTTGGCAAAGTGCGATTTAATTTTGAAGTATTTTGGAAAATATGGATTACCGATCTAGTTTTAAAATTCAATCTCCATATTCCGTTATATTTCAAAATTAAATTGCTGTTTTCTAGAAATTTTGGAAAATGAAGATTTAATTTTAAAATATTCTAAATAGTGGGAATTTCTAATCTATTTAAATATTTTAAAAAGTTCTGGTACCTGCATTGGAATTTAGTTTAAAAATTTCTATTTTACAAAATATTTTCAAATCCAATCCTTCTTTCCAGAAATTCTAAAACAGGAATATATAATTTTACATTTTTTGGAATATGGGGATTTAATTTTAAAATTAGAATAGAATTTTCCGTTGTTCAGAATATTTAAAAATAAATTCTTCCTTTTCAGAGTTTCTTTAAATTAAAATACTTTAATTTAAAATACTTTGAAAAATTAAGACTTTGATTCTAATTTTATAATTAAAGCTTTATATTTCGGAATATTTCAAATCTAAATCTTCATTTTTCAGATATTCCGTAAAAGTAAAATTTAATTTTAAATAATTTTAGAATATTAGAATTTATTTTTAAAATTAGAATAGACATTTCTTTTTTAAATGATATTTTAAAATTAAATCACCCTTTTACAGAATTTTTTGAAAATGAAGATTAAATTTAAAATATTCTGAAAATGAATATTTTATTTTGAAATATGACCAAAAACGAGGATTTTCACATTAATTTTTAAATTTATTCTCAATACTCTAGAATATCTTAAAACTAGAAGTCTTTTTTCCAGAAATTTTAGAAAGAAAGTTGTTGTTTTTAATTTCAAAGTTAAATCTTCATATTCCATAAAATTTTAAAATTAAATTCTAATTTCAGAATTTCTGTAAAATGGAAATTCATTTTTAAAATATTCTGGAATATACAGCTTTAGTTTTAAAATTAGTATGGAAATATCGATTTTTTAAAATATTTTCATTTTACGGAAACTTAGGAAAAGATGATTTAGTTTAAAATATTCTGAAAATTAAAGATTTTCATTGTAATTTTAAAATTAAAATTCCACATTTAAGTATTTAAAAATAAATCTTCATTTACTAAATAGATGATATGGCAAAGGTAGATTCAATTTTAAATATTTTGGAAATAAGAATTTCCAATCTAATTTTAAAATGAAATCTCCATATTTTAGAATATATTGAGGAAGATTTGAATGTAAAATTTTCTAAAAACTGAGGTTTCCTCTTTTAATTTTGAAATTAAATCTTTATATTCCAGAATAATTAAAATAAAAAACCTTTAATAGAATTTCTGAAAAAGCGAGATTTAATTTTACAATATTCCAGAATAATAAGATTTCATTTTTAAACTAGAAAGAGAAACTCTAATATTTAGAATATTTTAAAATTAAATGCTGCTTTTCTAGAATTTCTGGCAAACAGAGATTTAATTTAAAAAAATCTTTGCAAATCGGGATATCTAATCTAGCATTATAATTAAATCTCAATGTCCCGGAATATTTTAAAATTAAATCATCCTTTTCCAGAAATTTTTTAAAGTGGAAGACTTAATTTTAAAATATTCAAAATAGTAGATATTCCTATTCTGTTTAAAAAAAATATTTTCCAGAATATTTTAAAATTTTATCTTTCCTTCCATAATTTCTGTAGAAGAAGATTTAAATTTAAAATAATTTGAAATTTGTAGATTTTGATTCTAATCTTATAATTAAAGTTCCATATTCCAGAATATTTTAAATCTAAATTTTTTATTTTATGTAAACAGAAGATTTATGTAATTTTAAAATATTCTAGAACATGAAGAATATTCTAGATGCTGCAATCCCTTTTTCCATAATTGTGGCACCTACATATAAACACTGTGGTTACAAGGCAAAATCACTTAAGTCGACTTAAGACAAACATAATTTTCAATATTCAACGTTTTCTAGCTCACTTTTAACTTTACTAAATTTTACTGAAGTGGAAATGCCTTGAGGCCAAAGGCTCTGGCCGGAAATTGTAGTTTAGTCGTCAATATGAATTTAATATTCAACTTTTGCTACGTCTGTAGAAAAATGATCAAATTTTACTTTAACGATTTTGCTTTGTGATCATAGTAATGTCTTCATATTAGGAAGTCGTTTGTAACATTATTCAACAGGCTTATTAAAATGTAGTGTCGGTATAAATATTTTAGGTAACAGCCTGTATTTTCCTCGAGTTAATTTTAGAAGCAAGCATTGTGTTAATTAAATTTGATATTTTGATGAATCAGAAACTGTTGTATTATTTTTTTTGTTGGGCTTCATTTGGTACATAAATCCATTCACTGAAAATTTATTAATTTTTTTTGTCTCTTATACAATAAAATTCGAAATAATCAAATTTGTATGCTACAAACATAAAAGCTATATCATTGTTTACAAAGAACCAATCTTTAACCAAATTTGTTAAATTTCGCTTATGCAGCTCCATTCGTACATAAGCGGGAATATATTAAAAGTATGAGAGCCGCAACTAAGAAATAATTACACTAAGCTTTAGAATTTAATCTCGGAACCAAAAAACCATTTTATTATTATTAAAAATGTCATTCTTAGTTCTAAACAAAATAATTATTTGACAACTTAAATACAACATAAATGTTGCAATGGTAATATTTTAGAAGCCATGAAAATTGGCCAAGAATACGAGCAATATATTTTTGCAGAATTCATGTAAACTCAACTTCAACAAGGTAATACACAGGAAAGCTTTCTATATCACAGAATATGGACATAACCGATGTAGCAACATGGAAAGTAAGAAGTGTTGATTTGCTCTTTAATGTTTTGAAAATAAGTTTTTCAATTTAAATAAGTATCCAGGTGCAAACATATGTATGTACTAAAAATTATAAACAAGTTCAATTTTAATGAAGTTTTTTAAAATTTGCTTAAATTTCATTTTCATTTATGGTAAATAATAATCCATTTTCAGAATTTTTGTAAAAAGGATATTTAATTATGAAATTATTGATTTCCACTTGAATTTTAAAATAAAATCCACATCTTTCAGAATTATTTAAAATTAAATCTTCTTTTTCCAGAAACTCTGGAAAAGGCAGATTTAATTTTAAAATTGTCTGAAAATTGGACATTTAAATTTAGAAATTCAATCATCATATTCCAGAATATTTTAAAATTAAATTTTCCTTTACCATATTTTTTGAAAAAAGTGAGCTATAATTTGAAGATATTCTGGAATATTGAGGTTTAGTATAAAATTTAAAAAAACCCATATTTTCTAGAATAATTTAAAAATAAATCATCCATTTTCAGAAATATAAGTACAGGATTTTCATAATAATTTTAAATGTAGGTATTATCAATATTTTAAAATACCTTAAAACTGAATTGTTTTCCAGAAGTTCTCGAAAAGAATAGTTTAATTTGAAATATTCAGGAAAATGGGCATCTTCTTCCTAGTTTTAAAATAAAATCTCAATATTCCAGAATATTTTAAAATTAAATATTTCTTTTACAAATTTTCTGGTAAACTAAATATTTTGGAACATGTAAATTTTATTTCAATGTTACAAATAAATATAGAAGCTTTAGAAAATAAAAATATTATTTTCAAATGTTCTGGAATATTCAGATGTAACTTAAATATTAGAATAAAAATCCCTATTTTCCCGAATATTGTAAAATTATATCATCCTCTTACAGAAATTCTAGAAACAAAGATTTAATTTTTAATATTCTGAATTATATCGGTTTAATTTAAAATTAGAATAGAAATCGCCGTTTTTCTGGAAATTTTAAACTTCAATCTTCCTTGCCTAGAATTTCTGTAAGAAGAAGATTTAATTAATATTCCGGAAAATCAAAGTTTCTATTCTAAGTTTTAAATTGAAGCTCCACATTTTAGAATATTTTAAAATGAAATTTTCATTTTACAGAAATTCTAAAACTGGAAGATTTAATTTTTAGTGTTCTAAAGTTTACTATATAATATATTTTTAATTATATTAGAAATCCACATTTTTCAGATTATTTTAAAACTAAATCTTCCTGTTCCAGAATTTCTGTTATAGGAAGAATTAATTTTGAAATATTCTGGAGTTTGAGATTTCTATTCTTAATTTTGAATTGAAGTTCCACAATCTAAAATATTTTAAAATGAAATCTTTATTTTACAGAAATTATGGAAAAGGAAGATTAATTTTAAAATATTCTGAAAAATTGGTATTTCCATTCTAATTTTAAAATTAAATCTCAATATTCCAGAATAATTTAGAATTACTCCATATTTCAGAAATTCTGGTAAAGGTAGACTTAATTTTGAAGTATTTTAGAACATGTAAATTTAATTTCAAAATTAGAACACCTACGGATGGAATACATCAAAGAGGAAATAAAAATGCATGCCGCAAAACACGATATAAGGCTCCAGGAACATGGAAACCCCTATATTCGCCATATGATAGATAACCCTGTCGTTGAAAGAAGACTCCAAAGAACGAGGCCACTTGACCAAGTGAACTTACCAAACTAAAATTAGTAAATAGGTTTAATTGATTATGGGGCTAACCAGTGGGTTACACCCCAACAAACGTGAATTTTACTAGATATATAAAAATTTGTATTTGAAAGAAAAATTGCTAGATGAGCGCAGTCTCAGTCGTAATAAAATAAAATGAAAAAAAAAAAAAAAAAAAAAAATTAGAACGGTAATACCCATTTCCCTGTATTTTTTAAAATCAAATATTTTTTCTTCAGAATCTCTGGTAAAGAAAGATTTAATTTTAAAATGTTGGGTTTAAATGATTAAAGTTTCATATTTCAGAATATTTTAAATCTAAATTTTCATTTTATGTAAAAAGAGATTTGCATCATTTTCAAATATACTACAAAATGAACACTTATTTTTAAAATTAGAATGGAAATTACTATTTTCGAGAATATTTTAAAATGAAATGTTCCATTTTCAGAAATTCTTGAACACCACGAATTAATTTTAAATGTGCTGGAATATGAAAAGAAAGTAAGGTTTCTTTGAAAGAAAGGTTTAATTTTATATATTCAAGAAAATAAAGATCATACAGGAAATGGTAACAGGACAGTTCCTCGTGCACATTTCCTCTCGCATATTTTTGCGCACACATTTCCCCGCGGAAATATTTCCTCGCACGAGGAAATATCCTGGAATCACAGAAACCATATTTTATATAATGTGATAATTTTGAAACAAAAATCCGTAATTCAAATGTGGATTCAATTTGTATTTTTTCTTTCTAATATTACCTCAGTATTTGTTATCCAATTTTAATAAAACTTTTACATTTCAAAATTAATTACCGCTTCAAGCATTATATTTCCATTATATTAGCATTATATAACTTGACCCCGTCATCAAAATGCTGAAACAGTATCGCTTATTCTTCCACCGCGAAACTATTCGTGGCGTAGATTTCATGAAATTAAAACAGAATATCGTCATCATTCCCAAGTTATCTCTGTATAACCTTGTATAACATTTGTAGGACCGGATTTTATACATCATATAGCCCTTATAAGGGCTGATTTGTAAAATAATATAAAAACAAAGCTTTAGTCAGTCTCTTTTTTTGAGCCATATCGCATTCTCTTCTCTTTAAATGGCCTGTGCAACGAAGTACGCTTTCGTTTCCGACTTTCCTTCGATTCTCTCTTTAGTGTCCTGCAAAAATCAGCCATCATGTTTACATCCCATCGTCCCTGATACCGAGTTTCCATGAACTTAATATCTTGGTGGAATTGTTCTCCCTGTTCTTCACTAAAGTCCCCAAGGTTCTCAGAAAATTTATCGAGGTGGGAATGAAAAAAAAAAAGTTTCAAATTCATGTTACATTGAAGCTTCTGAAAGTCAGAAATCATTTTTTCAACTAATTGTTTGTAATATATACTACATAAACCAGATTGTTCTAAAAATGTTTAAGCTCTGTCTAAGCAAATCAGATTTTATCGGCCTTTACGACATGAGCAAGTTTTCATAGAGAGCTGTACTATATCAAGGGGTTTAAACTCTTTGTACTATTAGTGGTACTTCACTTTTTTTCCTACATCAACGTGTAAATACGACAGTATATATGTTTATAAGTAAAATTTTGTTTAATGACTTTGAAGGCTTGCATTTTATTGAAACTGTTTCAAAAGGAACTAAAAGTGGAATTTGTCCAAATTATAGATAATTTTCTGTATTTTTACAAAATGTTTACGAAGAAAGCTTTTACGAATGGTCAAATTTGAAAATGTTTAATTAAATAATTTGAATGATTTATATAACACTTGTCATTAATGGTTAGTTAATTACCAAAGTGAAATTTCCAATGTTAATTTAAAGTGTGGATTGACACTAAAAAATTGTGTAAGAAATAAATGGTAGAAAAAATTTTAGTTAAGTTTAGTAACATTAAAAATTGGAGATATACATGCAAAAATGTTTTAAATATTTGTGAGAATTAACCACAAACTATGGCTTAATCGAACATTTATGTTATTTCGGTTAATTTAATAAGCCATTAAAAAGTCTTTAATATAGGTGCGAAATTATTGCACTAAATCAAACAATACCAATTTAGGAAATATGTTCACTGTATTCTGTGGACCAGGATATTTTAAAGATTTTTCTTGGGCTCAGAAGCAAGATTTTAAAAATTTGGCGTGTAGCACGTTCTCTCAAATTGTATTGCTGAAAGACAGATATAATTTAAAAATATGGTTTAAAGGGAAGTGGCTCTTATTTCGGGTAATTTCGAGTTTCAGTTATAGGGGCGATAGAAAAATATTTTCTAAAATGAATAACATTGGGCGGGAAGCTTCTAAAGAATTGACTTTTTTGAAACTAATACTGGGCTATTTTCTTACACATTCAATTGAATGGGTTTTATTAAAATTTGCCATTTCTCGAATAAATTAAAAAAAAAAATTTTTTTTAATGATCGAAGAAAGTCGTTGTAATATTCCACATGAAAATTTTGGCAATTTCCTTCAACACGATATTTGTTTCTATTTAAGTAAAGGGGACGAG
This sequence comes from Tipula helvola, assembly GCA_963556165.1. Taxonomy (NCBI): domain Eukaryota; kingdom Metazoa; phylum Arthropoda; class Insecta; order Diptera; family Tipulidae; genus Tipula; species Tipula helvola. The sequence continues at coordinate 295,858,764 of OY744483.1, read as the reverse complement.
AAATGTCAAATCCAATTTTTAACAGTTTTAATCCCCCTTATTAAATGGTTAAATTTTGTCCAAATGATTTCCACGAGATGTCAGCTATTTTGGTGGAGATCCCGAATAGGCATATACAAATTTGCTTTACAAAAACATTTACTGGTAATTTATTTGATGATAACACACCATAAGTGTAGCTTAAAATTTCTCAAACGCTTATTGAATTAAAGCTTTGCTGCATTGAGATAGAGTGCAAGACCAATACGTCACAAAGTATTTAGGTTGAACAACTTTAGCCGTATTCATTCTTAGTTCATCTAAAAACAGTTTAATGGCTTAAGTATTGTGCTTAGAGGAAATTAATTTAATGAAAGGAGTTAATTGAGAATTAATATTAATCACACAGCTATAATATAAAATCTAACTATAGTGAGGGTGACACATTGAGCGATTCACTACCATGCCAGTTGTTTGGGGAGTCTCTATGTTAGTGAGTTTTTTATTCTGGTTAACGATACCAACTCGGCAAAAATTCTGTGGGTTGGTATCATCAAGATACATGGTTTACTCTTGGCTCCCATTTTCTTACACACAATAAAAATTTGTATCCAAACAATTTTAGAACTTTCGGATACCAAATTCTATTAAAAAATATATAATTTTATAAAGCTACATTTAAGCCTTGTCCGACGGCATAATTTTACAACGTTAACAGATTCACTGTACGTATTCTTTCTGAAAACATTCCTCCCTTTATGCGTTCCTATATGATCTAGACTAAAAATGCAGAAATCTTACGAAAGTTCCATACAAAAATCGGAAAAATGTACAATTGTACCTATGCCGCCTGACGAGGGTTATGCTGCAAATCGTTATCCTGCTAAATTAATAGATGTTGCTATTTGGATACAAATCAATTTTTATAGTGAAGTAATGGTTATAAATTAGAGACCAAAATTACTTTTTGTCTCCATATATAAAATGAAATGTTTTTCTTTGGATTTGTGTAAAGAATTATAACAAAAAATTTAAAACGATTTTGAAAATTAAACCTAAATTAAGTCCGAGAAAGCTCAAGTATTTAAAAAATAGAAATTTCCAAACAAAACCTATTTCTCAATTATATAAAGTTGTGGCTCAATAATTAAAACAAAAATAATTTTCAATATTTAACATTTCCTACCTCTCTTAAACAATATTAAATTTAAATCTTCCTTTTCCAGAATTTCTGTAAGAGTAAGATTTAATTTTAAAATATTCCGGACAATGAAAATTTCCATTCTTAGTTTTAAATTGAAGCTCCAAAATTTAGAATATTTCAAAATGAAATCTTCATTTTCCAGAAATTCTATACTCATTTTTCAGAATATTTTAAATTTGAATTATCCTGATCTTAATTTTAAATTGAAGCTCCACAATCTAGAATATTTTATAATAAAATCTTAATTTTGCAGAATTTATGGAATTGGAAGATTTAATTTTAAAATATTTTCGAAAATGAGGACTGCCTTTCTAATTTCAGAAATTATGGAAAAGAAAAATTTAGTTTTAAAATATTATGAAAAATTTGGATTTACATTCTAATTTTAAAATTAAATCTCAATATTCCAGAATAATTTAGAATTAAATCTCGCTATTTCAGAAATTCTGGTAAAGGTAGACTTAATTTTAAAATATTTTAGAACATGTATATTTCATTTCAAAATAAGAATCGAAATCCCCATTTCCCTGCACTTTTAAAAATAAAATCTATTTTTCTCAAGAAGTTCTGGTAAAGAAAGATTTACTTTTAAAATGTTTTGGAATATTCAGATATAACTTAAATTTTGAATGAAAACCCCCATTTTCCAGAATATTTTCAAATGAAATCTTCTTGTTTCAAAAATTCTAGAAAGGAAGATTTAATTTAAAGTTCCTGGAATATGGAGATTTATTTTTACAATTAGAAGAGAAATCCCAATTTTTCAGGATAATTTAAAATTAAATCTTCCTTTTCCAAAATTTCTGTAGGAGCAAAATTAAATTTTAAAACATTCTGGAAAAGGATGACTTAATTTTAAAATATTTTCAAAAATGAGGATATCCTTATTAATCTAATCTCAATATGCCACAATATTTAAAATTAAATCTTTTTTTCCATGCATTCTAGAAATGAAAGTTGGTATTATAAAATATTCAGAAAAATGGAGATCTCCATTCTAATTTTGAAAATAAATCGCCATAATCCAGAACATTTTAAAATAAAACCTACTTTTCACAAATTTCTGTTAAAGGAAGATTTAATTTTAAAATTAGAATAGAATTTTTCATTTTCCAGAATATTTAAAAATAAAATTTTCCTTTGGTTTAAAATATTTTGAAAAATTGAGACTTTGATTCTAATTTTATAATTGGAGCTCTATATTCCGGAATATTTCAAACATAAATCTTCCTTTTCCAGATATTCCGTAAAAGGAAGATTTAATTTTAAATTATTTTAGAATATAAGAATTTAGTTTTAAAATTAGAATGTAAATCCCTTTTTTTTCATGATACTTTAAAACGAAATCATCCTTTTGCAGTATTGAGAGACCTTTTGCAGAATGACAAAGTCATATTTTAATTTTATGATTTTTAAGTTTTAAATATGTAGCAACGTAATGAATACAGTTATTGGCATCCACATATTTTGGCTCAACTACTGGTACCCGCCCGTGAAATAACAATTCTCTTAGAATTATCAAATTCCTGTTATGTCGAATAATTTTTTTTTTATGTGTGTCTATTTCTTGGCTCGTTTATAGACGCTTAAAACTGTTGTATATAGTAACTCAGTTGCATTAAAATTGCAGAGTTGGAATGACGTGTTGTGCAGTATTTTTTTTTTTGTTTTGTTAATATTTAGTCAATTTTGATAAGCAGCGTTGGTTTGGTAAATGCTCTATTAATTTATATAATTCAGTGAAATAATTAGACCAGTGATATAAGGCAAAGCATTATATTAGAGTTAAGTAGCTAAATAATTAAATAAAATGGGTGCCAATAGTTGAAACCACATAATTTTAAATTCTATTTATTTACCAATAAATGAATTTTATGCACTAGAATAATTGGCACTGTCAATAATTGTACTTATTTGGAGTGTCAATAATAGACTAAAATCGTTAATTTTCAAAATTTTGCCTCGAATGAAGAACTCTTATGATGAGGGCCAACTACAAAAGGTCCTCGATGAGGTAGGAATCGGCAGGTAAAATTTATAACATTCCGATTGAGACATTCCGATTCTAGCTAAATTCACGAAAATCCGGCCAGGCCCATCAGCAGTTTTAACTGAGATGGACAAGCTAGCAATCGTGGACTGGGTTAAAGTATCCCAACGAAAAGGTTTCCTTAAACGAACGGAAGATATTCTTCATGCTGTGAAGTATTTCCTCGAAGAAAATAATCGGGATCATCCTTTTGATGAAGAAAACTTGCCGGGAAAAGCTTGGTTTCAATCATTCTTAAAGCGACATTTCCATAACATTAAGAGTACTAGACCCTGTTTCATCTGCCAGTGCTACGGTCGCAGTTACCGACATATTCAAATGATTCGACTCTATAGAAAATTAGTTATTTTTTGAGCGATCCCGTCGCATATTTAATGGAGATGAAACAAATTTCATGCTGTTACCTAAAACAAAATGTGTTTTAGTGGCAAAAGGGCTCAAAAATGTCTACGAAGTTGATAGGGGCTTGGCAAAATCAAATCTAACCATCATGTTTCATTCTCAGCGTCTGGCGAGAAAATATCAGAAGCACTGTACCAGAAACTTGGAGATATAGGATTAGCGAAAACGGATGGATGACTAAACAAACATTTTACGAATATATTTCGAAAGTTTTTTATCCGCACCTTTGTGATTCCAAAATTAAATTCCAAATTATTTATTTTGTAGATGGACACAGTACCCATCTTATTTTACAAGCCAGCCAGCTTTGCGTCTAATTGGGTATTATATTAATTGCTCTATATGGAAACTCAACTAGAATTTTTCAGCTAGTGGACGTAGCAGCCTGAAAACCGCTGAAAGGTGCAAGGAATAACTCAGTGCTAGAGTGGAGGCGTAAAAACACCAACGCAAATATCAGCAAGGATGTATTTGGTCCATTATTAAAAGACGTGGAGAGAAATTGGTATCTTCCGGTACTTTGCGGATGGGGTGTAAGTGTGACCTTTTTCCTTGGGATAAGTATGCTATAAATACATTCAAGTGCCTAGGTAGATCATCAGTGGCGCATTTTAAAAATATTAGAAATTCAGATACTACAGATGCTTTTCATGAATTGTGTACTGTTTTAAGAATCGAAAAAGTAGCAATGGTGGAAAGACTTGATAGAGCTATAGATTTTGAAGATAGGTCGGAAGATTTTAAAGCATTACATAAGATTTATACCAATCTTAAGTTTAATTGATTTAAATGAACGGTGGATCACTCTCGTCAGATAATATTACTGGCAAAGATATTGCCAATATTAACGATTTTTTTTACTGCGAACAAGTAATTGAAAATATCAAAATCGAATCAACAGGTGCTTCCAAGAGTATAAATCAATTAGGTCAAATTACGGTTACTCAAACGTACACCGTCATTAATGATAAAGCTGATTGGCCTTCAGAAAACATTTTAATCTTTGATGAGAATACGAATATCCCAGAAAAGATCCAAAAAACGTTGAATTTGTCACTCCATTCTGCCTTAAATTAACTTCAAAAATACAAGCATATACACCCATGAAGGATATATTAGACTGACCGCAGACACCATTAAAAAGGGTTTAAATTTCTACAAGACAAGAAGAGTTTGTTCATTACCAACCCATTATGGATAAAAGATGAAGAAAGGCGAAAGAAAGAAAAAGGAAAATCGAATATCTGAAAGAAGAAAGGAAACCTGAAAGAATTAAGAAGAAAGCACTTAAAGAAAAGCGTAAAATAACAAAAACAAAATTCCGAGGGCAATGTAAAGAACCAAATAAAACACCCAAAATAAAATTCCAAAACTTTTGCTAACAGCAAAAAAATACACAAGAACACCAACATCGCACATAGTAACGCTTTAGTGTTATTAGTACAATATTGTTCACTAACAAAAAGTAAAGCAGAAATTCAAAAAGAATCCAGTCCACCATCTCACGTGCGAAAACTGTTTTCGCCCGAAAAAATTTGGATCGACTCGGAACAAATTCCGTATGTAATGGGAAATGTGTTATGAATGCACCAAAGATATATCAGGGAAGCCTGTGGCATCAGCTGTTCAAACTGTTCAAGAGAATACCACATTAAATGTTTGAAAGAATTAAAATGCACGTATCTTCCGAGCTTTGCGTGCAACTCATGTTTAGCTATATGTCAAATTCAAAAAGGGACTGAAGAAGCTAGTTATAGCAGACACTACTTGAAAACTAATTATCCGAAAATTATAAAGTATGGCTCTATTTAGAGTTAATGAAATAGGGACTATAAAATAATAATAAAAATTGCACCCTGTTTCATTTCATCCTTGTTAAATGGGCACTGATATGTTCTTTTTGAATTTTCTCGGATATGCATATTGTTTTCCTCATTTAGTTCCATTAGATATATTGTATACTAAAAAATTACCATAAAATAAAAAAGAAAATTATTAGAATTACTAAAATATAAATTTAAAATATTGCCAGTTGCAATTTAAATTTTACATAATATTCACATGGCCTTCAGCCTTCCTCTGAAGGAATGTGATAATTTTTTTTTTCACATTCAAATCATAAAAATCATAAAATTAAAACATGACTTCCAGTCCCATTTAAAGAATTTGTGATTTCATGTACGTTTCTCTATAGATATTTTTACAAACGCATGTTTAAAAATAATTTTAATGCAAATTTAAATTAAATTAATTTTGAAATTTCAAAAAAATTAAAATTCCATTTTTTTTTATTTTGGTAATACATTGTAGTATAATTATAATTGCTTTGAAATTATGATTACTTTAAAATATTCTGCTGTTAAAGTAACAGTATAAATCTACCTTTATACATGAGCCAAGTTTAACCATGTCAATAAAAATCTATCTTCAATACTGATTATTAATCTGTAAAAATGAGAAATATTTTCTTATCGTGATAAAATAAATTAATTAAATTCGCTATGTTTAATTATTAATTATCCACGCACAATTAATCGCATTTCTTGTTAAATATTATACGTTAAGACTATAAGTTTAATCATCATGTCGCGTGAGAAGCACAATTTAATGGTTTGAAAATTAATTAAAATTTACTTTTATTATACTTTGTTATGTCGCGCATTCATTTTTATGATTCCATTTCGTAGATTTTTTTTTACGTCACCAGATTTGGTTACTTAGATAAACAAAAAGGTCAACCAGAAGATTTATTTCAATTTTATTTTATATAGTATGTACATACCAACTTAAAATACATAACATACTCTTATATCAATTAAATGGTTGACTAACCAACAATGACACACCTTCTTGACGGTAATTAAACAATATTACAAAATAATGTATCATTAACGGCACCCAACAATGGTCCTAATAAAATTAATGAACCGCATAATTATACCTTTACGTATATAGATCCGATATAGAATCGAAAATAGATCACATCGCTGTGTTGAACATGAACAAAAAAAAAATCTAATTAGTATTCAATGTTAATTTTATCACATAATTTGTTAACAACAACAACACATTTTTTTAAATTTTCGATCTTGTTGTATTCTATAAAAATGCAGAATTCATTTACATAATTTTAGGTTGCAAAAAAAATGAAATTAGAAAAATATTTTGTTTTACAATGAAATTATAAATTTACATTGTGTATACGACAATATTGTTGTTGAATATATAGAATTTCGTAAAATTAATTCATATTTTATGGTTTTGTTGAACTTCATCGAAAACGAATAAGTCAACAACTATACATACATACATATGTGTGAGTTACGTGATGAAAGTTTTTTTTTTTTTTTTTTTGCGTTACTCTTTACACAATTTTGTGTGTGCGAGGACGGGGGACCAAAAAAGACATTTTGTCTTTGCTGTATCAAATTTCATTGTCAAGGTAAAGTGATTGTTGTATAAATAAGAAACCAGAAGTACCATGTCATGCGGGATATTTCGGTACATAGTGAAATTTGATACTATTCAATTGGTTTGAAAATCATGCATTGTTCCGAAACTTGTTGCACAGAATGCATACTCTGACGTGTTAATAAAATATCGTAATTCTCTATAATACTTTGTATTGATAATTGTTTTATACTTAAGTTATATGCTTCGATATTATGTAAGCTAAATATGGTTTAAAAAAATAAATACCAATAATTTACAATAATTGTCAAAATATCTACGATTTTGTCCAAAAATTCAAAAATGTGAAATTTTCGTTGTAACCTATTAATTAAAATTTTGAGATTTTTAATTTAAATTTGACTAGAAAAATGTTTAGTTTGCGTTTCATATATATATGGATTGGAACAATAATTCAATTTTAATTACAAAGCATTGTTTAGAGCTTTATGAATTTTTAGAGTTAGAATCAAACATCGGATTTATCGTGTTAAGAAATAATGAAATGGATTCCGTCTCTGGTTATAGCATTGCTTAAAACATCAGTTTTACATCAAATTTTTAATTTGGCCAATACGATATTTTGTTGTTGTCAAAACCTTTGAGAAGAACGTTGTTGTTGTCAAATCTATTAGAATTCGAAATTTTTGTAATTTTGGACATTTATGCTCAGTGTTATGTTATATTTGGTACTAACAATAATAGAATTTTAGTTACAAGTCATTGTTCAAAGGTCAATATGAACTTTTAGGTTTAGAAAAAGCGTAACCAACAACGATTAAAAATATTATATAAATTATATTTTCTGAAAATCTAACCAGAAGCATTGTGTACATTTTACTATATTAGCAACCGTTTCAAAAAGATTTATTTTACTATTCTAATAAATTTGGAGTAAAAGATCTTTTTGATTAGGTTCAAGTACGCCAATTTATTTAAGTCTGAGAGATTTTTTATATCTGAAAAATATATAAAATATTTAAAACTGTACAGCTGTTGGCATAAAACTTTCAGTTGATTGCAAAATATGGAAGTTCAAGTTGTCAAAAGTACACAAATGTTTTAAAAGCTAACTTCACTCGCTTACAAATACACTGAATAACGTTATGTATAATTAAACGAAAATTAAAAGAAATGTTAATTTAGAATAAATATGGTTCAGCCATAAAACAAAAACAAAATAATTTACAAAATACATTATCTAGAGAGAAACTAAAATTTCCATTGTTGGAATATTTTTTTTTAATTCGCTGGATTATTTATTAATGTCGTTGCAACTGGTTCCACAAGACTGTTATTAGGTGACCAATCAGTTGATATACACTCCACGAAATAACTATAAGGGACAAAACGAAATTTCAAATTATTTAATGAAACGCATTTTTTTCTTGATGTACAAATGCGTATTTATAATTCATATTTATGTAGTTAAATTTAAGCCATGAAATTATTTCCTACTCCCTTTTGTGTTTTAAACATGTCGAATCGTGTCTAATTTGTGCTATTCGTAAAGCGAAATAGGTATAAGGGACAAGTGATAAAAAATTAGTTAAATAAAATTTAATAGTTCAAAATTTAATTTTTTTTATTTTTTTACGTAAGTATTAAATATATTTAAGAATTTTAAAATATTTTTTTTACGAAAATGGAACATGTTATTAGGTAAAAAAAGTAAAATGCCAAGAGGAACCAAATTAAGCGAAGAAGAACAAATACAAGTATTAAGTTTTCGAGAATCCGGATGGACAATACGGGAAATAGGTGCTAGATTAAACCGTGGAAAAAATGTAATTCAAAAATTTGTAACAAATCCGTCAGATTATGTTACTATAAAAAGATTAGGTCGTAAACCCTTATTGAGCAAAAGAGTTCTCCAGCTCAAATTCGGCATAAATTAAATCTTCCTGTATCTACAAGGAGGGTGCAACAAATTTTAAAGGAAAGTGAAAACATTAAATATGATAAACGGCTAGCGAAACCTAAGCTATTACAAAGGCACAAAATTGGGAGACTCAAATTTGCTGAAAAATACAAGTTTTGGGATTCAGAATGGCAATTTGTGTTGTTCAGTGATGAAAAAAAATTTAACATGGATGGGCCGGATGGATGCCAAAAGTACTGGAGAGATACTCGTCAAGATCGTGAATATAGGTACCGTAGAAATTTTCAAGGTGGTTCACTTATGGTATGGGCTGCATTTGGTCATCGTGGCAAGTCTCCAATATGTTTCATTTCTAATAAAATGACATCTAATGAATATGTCGAACTGCTCGACAATGTTCTTGTCAATTTTGGAGACGAGTTATATGGAAATGAATGGAAATTCCAACAAGACAATGCGCCTATACACAATGCTAAGCATACTAAAAACTTCTTTTCATCAAGTAATATACCAGTTATCGAATGGCCTGCAATTAGCCCCGACTTAAACCCTATAGAAAATCTATGGAGCATACTCTCTCAAAAAGTGTATGCAGCTGGGCGACAATTCGATAGTATTTTAGAGCTCAAAGTTGCTATTCAAACAGAGTGGAATAACATTGATTCAGCAACTTTATGCAACTTAACAAATTCCATGCCTTATAGGTTAAGTGAAGTAATCCGACTTAAGGGTGATCATATTAATTATTAATAGTTTATTATAATTTAAATAAATATAACTAACGGTCAATTTTAAGTTTGTCCCTTATAGTAATTTCGTATGAATTCTTTTTATATTATAATTTTAAAATGAAATTAATTTAAAAAAATGAAATTTGGTTAATATTTTCTGTTTATGTCACTAAGCTCATATTTAATAAAAACTATTTTCAAAAATTTCTTTTTCTGTTATTGAGTTTTAGTTAATTTTAAGTTGTCCCTTATAGTTATTTCGTGGAGTTTATAGTATATGGTGATGGATCTGACTCAAAATCGGCTTGGTCAGAGTCCTTGGTTTTATTTGTGTTCGTTTAAATTATCATTTGCTTATGAATCGCTTATAAATTAGAGCGATAATTAGTTTAGATTAGGTTAACATTTTATTTGTGGCTTCACAATATTAATTTAAAAAAAATTGAAATGCGTTTAAAAATTTTCGCTGAAGAAAGAAACAGTTTACTGTTTTTAGAAATCTGGCGGCAAACGGAAATATGTATACCGTATCATTTAGAAGTTTATTCAAATTAAACGGTGGTACTTTGAAACGTTTTATATCATATATTAGGTTATTGGGAATAGAGATTTTTCTTTTTCTATTTCAAATGCAAGCAAATGTTTGTTAAACATTTTAATCAAAATTTCATTTAAACAAAATAACACCTTAAAACGATCAGTTGTAAGTATTGCAAGAATTTCATATAAGTGAACTTTATCTACGGTTTTATTAGCTAAAAAGTATCCAGATTTATTAGATGCTTTATACATAGCTATCATTTGAGTAGTATTTTCTACTATTATGTGTCTCTCATTAATTTTTAAATTTTCTGGTTTTGGCTCGAGCAGGAGCTTAGAAAACTTTAGTTGAATTTGTTTAGCAAAACTAACTAAAATGTTTATTCTATTTGATAAAGATCGAGCAAAAGTTTTAAATTCTCGATGCTTTACTTCATAGCGGAAACACCAGAAATATTTGGGCGGGCCAGATTGTGCTATTATCTTTAGATAATGGGTCGAAAAATGAAATTTTAGTTTTAAAGTGTCATTGTAAAATGATATGTAAAGGGAGTCATGTTTCTTAATGATCATTTTAGGCTTGTTTAACATATCACAAGTTAAGCAACAGGACATCAGTAAATCTATTAAGTCAATTTATAAAAAAAATTTTGAAACTGTGTCGGTTGCTGGAACTAAATCACCAATAATGAGAGGTAAAATGAATACAAAACATTTAATTTCACTTGCACGCATTTCCAAATGGTTTCTGTCAATGTGGTGCATTTCGATTCGTTTAGATAAATTGCAAATTTTTATTTCACCATAAATGAATGTCATTTTTCGGGCATTCAGTTTTTTTATGATGAAATATTTTTTTTCAATGAAATACTTTGAAATATGGCATATATCGTAATGACATACGCCTTCAAACATATCGTGCATTAAGTCAACCGAGAAGTTCTCAGTAACGTTAAAAGAGCGAATCTCATTAAAAATCGAATCCGCCGATATTCTATAACGAACTATGTAATTCCTCCCATGTAGGTAGTTTGTGTTGAAAATTTAGAAAGATAACAAAATCGGCAGAAAAAAATGCAGAAAAAATTCTAACGTGGTATTTACACCTAAATTATCACCAATAATTAGACCAAGCACAAAATAAAATTTTGTGTAACCATTTTCAAAAAATATTAACTCCTTCATTTTCTAATGTTTTAGTTTTAATACCAGCCATCTTACACTTAAATTTATACCATAATGCTTCATATCTGACGATTTTAATAAACCTTAATAAATCTTTTCTGTATGGGGTCCTAAAAGATTATTTATTTCAAAATCATCAAAAAATAAAAAATAGAATACATGATTTATTTGGAAACAGTTCTAAGCCGCGGCGTTACCAAAGATGACATTAAAAAAATTAGAAATTCCGTTCACGCTTTTGTATGAATTGAGGGCAGCAAACTTGTCTAAATTAAATTTTCCTGTTTCAAACATTTTACGTAATTGAAATTTTATGAGAAATAAAACACCACCATTGTTAATTTCATATCGTAGCTCGATTCTCCAGTACGATATATTTAATGTCTGATTGTAAAAGCAATAAACGCATGTAATAGATCAGCTCTGCGTAATTTATCGAAAAGTGTTTACATGTATGTACATACTATGTGTTACAACTTGCAGCATTTCTAGAATTTCCTGTTCTATTGATACAGCGTTAGTAAAATTCAACAATCGCGTCGACATATTAATTTTAATAGGTTTGAGAATTTCCTCGGTAATTAAATTTTGCACTAGTTTTAAAACAAATCTGTTTGAACTTTGCAGGGGGATACTCACTTCTAATGCAGCTTGACTAATTACACTTCTAAATGGTGGTAAATTAAGATTATAGCGTCAGTTAATTAGCTATTTTTTATATCGATTTGGTGGAACTTCACTGGATGTATTAGTAGTACTATCAAACATCAATGGTAACTAAATCAACATTAGGTGATGATTTTTCTGGTGGTTTGATTTCTGTTTCAGATTGTAATCTTTTACCATTATTACTGTGAATACGATTTAAGTGGTGTTTGAAACCATTAAAGTTTTAAAATTCTTGAATACAAGAGCCTTCCACACATGCATAATATGAGCTGTGCGTAAGATTATGCCATACCTTAAAGTGATGTTTTAATTATTGTAATATATCACAAAAACTTGTCTTGCATTTAAAGCAAATTACAGGCAATCCTTGACTTACGTCGTTTTGAATTACGTTTTTTTCGACATACGTCTTTTAAAAATTACGCTCTTTATTTAAAAAACGCGTCGATCACTTTGAGTTACGTGGGAGGGAATTGGAAAACAGAAAACAAATTTGTGTTTCCCCTAATTAAATTCTGGTTCATTCTATATTAAATGAAGTATTCAGCAGAAGTTTGTTTCGGTTTGTTTCTCGTTTGATTACTTTTTACATACACACATACCCAAGTGCAGTGTATAGCTATTTTAAACAATCGATAAAAACGATTTATGAAGATAAACATTTGTGTAATAAGCAGGCAACTTAAGCGTTTCTCATTAACATTGAACAAATAATTTGTATGTGTTTTTATTTTATCGTTGCATATTTTTGTTTCAATTGGTTTTGAAACTGTAAAATTAATCAGATAATTTTTATTTTTTCCTAGTTATATTGAAAATAAATGAATTTACTTATCGGTTAATGTCTAGGAATTAATTGTTAGTAGTAGAAAGTGAACAAAAAATGTATCACCTGGCCCAATTAAAAAGAGAAAAACAATTGCGTTGGAGTTGAAATTAAATATTTTAGACAGATTTGTCGCTGGTGAGAAAGCTATCGGCACTTTCAGACATTTAAATCTCCCACCATAAACAGTGAGAACAATGTTTAAACAAGAAAAACGTATTCGCGATCACGCTAAAGCAGGAACATTAAAAAGGGCGAAAATTTTTGTTAAATTTAGAACTCTAACATTGGAGAAAATGGAAACATTGTTAATAGATTGGATTATGGATGCAAATTTAAACAAAAAAATCCTACTTAGAACATCGATCAACCAACCCATAACGAAGAGTGTTTTGGGAACTCTTGCCGAATTAAGAAAAAGGGAAACAAATACTATCCCGGCTAGAGGGGGGATAGGAGTTGGTTTGGAAATTTGTAAAAATAAGAACGAATTCCTTCTGCTTGGCGGTAATGCCGCCAGCGACGTCAAGTTGTTCTTTGCTGATTTACCTCTCAGTGACACCAGAGCTTTAAAAAGTATCACCAAAACAAGTTTGCCGGTGTTTGGAGAAGTCACAGAAAGGCTTGGATTACCGCTAGTCTTTTCTTTCTGATTAGTATTATAAGGTACATTTTGGTCCCGCAGTAAAGAATTATTGTATAGAAAATAATCTTGCACATAAAGCTTGACTCGTGTAGGATAATACACCTGGCCATCCCGTTGGTTTGGATGAATTGGACGAAAACATAAAAAATATTTTTCCTTCACCGAATACTACGTCGAGATAACTGTGAAATATTACTGGAAAAACTTAACGATAAGACACAATTTTTAATATTGGCAAATCTTGGGACGGAGTTAGCAGTACACCTATGTCTGGATCGTGGAAAATCTTTGGTCAGAAACTCATTCCACCAGTTCTAGTGAAAATGAAAATGAAGTACAAACTGAAATTCTCAATATGGCCAAAGCAACTGGTTTCACAGAGGTAGATTTGTCTGACGTATAACATTTATACTAACGGAGCAGGATGGTCCACTATCAAATGATAAATTAATCGAATTGCGAAGTGTGAAGCTCGAATTAATGAAGCTCAAACAGAGGATAATGATAATCTACAGCCAATACTTTCTGTAAAATAATTGGCAACGACTATAAGCTCTACTGATGAATTAAAAAATTGCATAGAAGAGAATGATCCAGACTCGGAAAGACGATATCTCGCAAAAAAGCGATAACTAAGGGGGTTACGTACTATAAGGACTTGTACATGGAAACTAAAAATTCTGGTTTAAGTGAACTAACCGGTCACAGCAACACCGCCTCAATAATATAAGTCACCATCCGGTAAAACTATCTCATGTGATGAATTCGAAGGGATATTAGATTAAAACCAAATTTGATTTATAAACATGTTGTATACATACGTGGTATTTGTAATGTACCAATTTATGCATTTTACATAAAATATTACCTCAAATAAATCAACATTCCGACTTAGGTCGTTTTAACATACGTCGCATTTTTCAGAAACACATCTTCGGCGTAAGTCAAGGATCGCCTGTATTTAAAAGTGATAATTACTATGGTGAGGTCAAAAGTTAAGGGCAATAAGTTAAGGGGTTTATTATATTTAACCACAAATTTATCTGGCTTAAGTCCACTTTCATACACAACCTCGTATTTTTATGAAAATTGGCACAGTGAAACTAGATTTATTCGTGATAATTTTGGTATAATTTTTTTTTTTCAGGACGCGATTGGTTCACCAGATATTTAGATTTTAAAAATCCAAATTTACCATATAAAATTGGTGCCTTCGCTAGCTTTGTCGATGGTTAACGAACGCAATTATATTGTTTTTCTAGTCTTTGATATTTAGATCATTTTATTTGCGTTAGTGACATCTATTGTTGTACAGCAGAAAAACAAAAAATAAAATTTAACAAATTTTATTTAACAGTTAAATTTAAGTAATAATTAAACAAGTTTGTATTGTTTGTTTCATTTAATTAATTATTTTTGTTTTGTCTTCTTTGTGTAAAGGGGCCAATGCTAAGCGGCTTTGGGGAGTTCGTTATTTTAGTATGTGAAATGGAAAAAGTAGACGCAAAATTTTTTTTTGATAAATTCTGGTATTTATTTGTCTTCTTTGTGCAGAGAGGGAGAGGGCCAATAGTAAGCGGTTTTGAGGAGTTCTCAATTCATTATGTCATAACAATTAAAATACACATATTTTAAGGACCTGTAACATTTTCAACAATCCAGAAATTTTGAAATTTGCATAAAGTATGGGAAAGCGGGGGTTTGGGGGCGGCAGCCCCACCCTTTAAGGTATCAAACGAATTAAAATAATTTTAAAAACACTTCTATATTTATTACACTTGCTGTGAAAATCTGTGATTCTATTAAAAATTTTTTAAACTGAGAATGCACAAATCACTTATAATAGATTACGCCTTCGTAAATGTCGGTTTCGTAGTTTACTGCGCATTACGTCAACTGAGAGTTGCTAGTAAGATATTTCAAAGGAAATGTATGAAAATTAAGCAATTTGTCTAATAAATGTATAATTATGGATGTATTATGGATTAATATGGATGTATTATGGTTGAATATTTCTCTCCTCTTAGAAAATATGATCCATGCTTTTAACAATCTCTTATTTGTTGGAAAAGAATGAACCCTATATGGACAATTATGTATTTATATTGTTATTACAACAATTAAATACGGCGCACTCATTATTTATTTAATTTAATTTAATTTTTGAATTCAATTACATGCAACAATATTGTGAAACAAAACTGTTCACTCTCATTTGACGTCATTATTTTATGCCATTTATTTTATGATCCAAATAGGCAAAGTGCGCAAGGCGTAATCTATTATAAGTGATTTGTGCTGAGAATGTATTGAAATCTTGATACGAGTAACTCTATGTATATTTACAAATGAAATCATAATTTTCATATTTGTATAGTAACAATATTTTTTAATTTTGCTATTCGGCACCAGATATCACTAATATTAAAAAAACAATAAAAATTTCAAAACACAATAAAATTGTTTAGTAGAGACACCATTACCATGTAATAAATTAGGATTTTTAAAATTTAAATATCTCGTGAACCAATCACGTCCTGAAAAAAAAAATTATACCAAAATTATCAGGAATAAATCTAGTTTCATTGTGCCAATTTTCAAAAAAATCCGAAGTTGTGTATGAAAGTGGACTTGTTCCATTTTTCCAAAACAAAACTATAAGCACTAATTTAACTTAGAATTTAATAATTTATGAATTATTTGTAGCAATTAAATTATATTAAACAAAAAATTTTAACTGCATCATAACCTTTGTTGCGAACACATCGATTTACTGTGGTTAATTTACAGAAAACACGTTAAATATTATTATATTGTGTAATGCAGTATTTCTCGAATTGACTTTTTTCGCATCAATAACGTTCGCTATTACATTGGTAGCAATTAGCAAAGTTGTGAAATAGATAATCATTCAAAATAATATTGAATGAAAGTTCTATCATATGGAAAATTTTACTATCATCATTTGATAGTACATTTGTTAAAGAAATCGGCAGTTGATAATCAGAAATCGTTCGAAATATTTAATGGTTTGCCTTTAAATTAATAATGAACACTATCATATTGATAGCAAAATTTATAAAGTGGATGAACAATGAAAAGTTATATCGTTTTAAAAAATACTTCTATTAACAATTGATAGTAAATTTGTTAATGTAGATCTAATTAAATATAGTAAATTTGTTAAGGTAGTCTACAACTAGAAGTTCTCCATCATATAGTGATGAATTGCTATCATACTAATAAATAACTTTTGTTGAAAAAAAAAAAAATCTTTTCAATTCGACAGTACGATGCTATAGGTAAAATTACAACTTCATTTTATCAATGCGACAGTAAAATTTCTCTCAGTGCGGCGACCGAGGAATTAATTGTTCAATAGCCGAGATCGTTATTTTATAAAACTGATCAATATAAGCATCCAAACTTCCTGTCTTATATTAACCCCAATTTATATTGTCCAGAAACTCATTTAAAGCATGATAGTCTCCCTTTTTAAAGTTGAAAGACTCACTAGAATTAAAATTAACGTTAACATTAACCCAATTCTCAAAAGTTGATTGGATATGAAGTGGTGTATGAAAAATACTCGAAGAACAGCCTAGATCATTACAAGCAATGATTGTGCCATATGTAATTTCACTGGTATGAACACTAGATCAATGATATTGCTGCTCTGGTTTTCAATGTTGTTAATCTGTTTTAGTCCAAGAGAACAGATAGAATCCATCACGAGGCCTGAGATTAAATCACCATTTAGTAGCAGAAGATCATTATCAACAGCAAGCCATTTTATATTCGGCAGGTTAAAATCACCCAAAATGATCATAGAATCGAATTCCGCAGCTACAGCTGCAAGTAAGTTTGAGAAACACGCAGACAACTCTCCGTAAATTAGAACACTTACTATCAACACCAGATTACCCTTGAAAGCAAGTTTAACAGCTAAAATCTCCAGCCCGTTACTCTTCAGGACAATAATATCGGCACGTATATCCTTCGAGACCGCTATCAGAAGTCCGCCACCTTTCGCCAGCGATTCACTCGTCGAACAACGATCGCGTCTAAAGACTTGGTAGTCCGGGGGGGAATACTCTGCAGAATTGTGCGAACCAATCAGCCATGTTTCCGCGACACAAATGACATCATAGTCATTTTCCAACACCTATAAATGCATTTCATGCGATTTTGAACGAATACCGCTAGATTTGCGATAATCAATGGATAAGGTTCAGACAGCGGCACTCTCACGACCTCTACAATTTTATCCAAACTATACTTAATATGCCCGCCGTACTAACAAGCATTAGATTTCTACCTGGCACCCCATCCCCCCATTAATCTGAATTCGCCGTCCTCTTCACCACTCTCCTTATTCTCTCTAAATATGCTGGACACTTATCATCCCATGCTGAGTGTTTGTAATCAACATTAGGAATCTTCATCAACGCCGCCTCTGCACTGTTTATGCCCTTTGCTTTTCTTTGATTCCAAGACGAAAAACACCGCACGAGCACCGAATTATAATAAAAATTGAAAAACTGCGTGGTATTGCAAAGTGTCCAATTTTGATGAAATAAATTCAATCTTGTCACATGTATATTTAGGTACTTTGAACTTAATTTATAAATCGACAAAACCATCCCAAATATAAAATAATGTATCAAGGACCAGCTTAAACCAACAACTGACTTAGTAAATCTTGAGACGTGATTGTAGCAGATAAACATATCTGATTGCGTTATTGAATGAAACTTGTAGGATATGCTCGGTTCCGGCATCATGGGACCGTATAAAAGATTTAACTAAATAAATTCTCAATTCTGTTGAATAAATACGCTTATGGAGTTTTAAACCATACAGTATTGAATTAATTTTTCCGCATAGCTTAAAGTATCGTTATTCAGTTTTTAAAAGACTGAAGTAATTTTGAAATATCACCACTAATGTAATTTGGCTGCCGTCAGCATAAAAATGTAATTTACTGAATTGTGTATTATGCGCCAAGTCATTCAAGTATAGGCTGAACAAAAGCGGCCCTAAAATATTTTTTGGAGCCCTATAATTTGACAATGAACTATTAAAGTTTGCTCTTTGTTTTCTCTCCGATAAAAGCGAACGCATAAGCTTGAATGCAGTTGGCGAAAATTGATACCACAACATAAAGCCGGAATTTATAACATAAAGCATGAAGGCCTTAAATCAAAGATACGTTAGTTTTACAGTTAACAAACGAAATAAATGACAGACGGAAATATGACGTTATTTCTCAGGGATCCGAAGAAACCCAAAATAATTTATTTGTTGGTTTTAACTTACTATCCTTTATGTATACAATCACGTTTCAGTGGCTTTATTCAATCATCATCAGGGTGTCTCATATACCAAATTTCATTTGATTTTGAGGCTTAAGTGGTTTGGTGTATAAATAGAAAATAAACTTACGAGTATATGAATGTGTATATGATAGCTAATTAAGGGTTGATAGGTTCTTCAAATTTGTATGTTATACATTTTTTAACAACATTTAACACTCTCCCGAAAGTACCTGGTCTTAGGTTCAAAAAAGATGTGTGCCAAGTCTCAAAACTGTATCAATTTCGATATTTTCGATTTTAAGTTGTAATTCTATGTTCACCAATTGGAATTTATAATAGTATAAAGCATATTAAGCGGCGGGAAGACCTTACTAAAAATAATTACCAAAGTCTTACACGTTTTATGTGCCGAAAATCATTTGTGTGTTGTGACGTTTACAAAATTTCCCTTATACAAATAATAATAAATTTGATCGCTGCCCTTTTAGAAATCTTTTTAAATGAAAAAAATAATGAAAGTTGTTGAAAATTTTCAGAATTGATGATTGATGTGCTTTCATCATGCGTATTAAAAAATATTGCAACCAAAATCGATTATAACATTTCCACATCTGAATTAGTTACCCTCCCAAAGTCAATTTGCATACAAAATTCCAACGCACCTTAAACACAAAATGCATTAACTTTAATTGAACCTTTACTCGAGAGGTCAGCTTATATAAAATTATTGTACTTTTTTGGTTAATTGACTCATTTTTTGCATTTTATTGGCTCGCTGATAATTTTTTAACATTTCGACTGCTAAATTTATTTACAATTAAATGAATACTCAACATGTTACTTAACAGGATCAACTCATAAAGTAAAAGATTAAACTTGTTAAATATATGCATAAAATGTAAGCTCGAAAATTTATTAGCACAATCTTTCTAAGTTCATTTACTTTAACATTATTTTATGAAAGCCAAATCAAAAACTGCGCATAAATTCCGCCTCCAAAAAAAAAAAATGTTTATATTTAACATATAACTGTTAAATTATCTAATGACTTGTCACCAGCCGATATTTCGCGATTAAAATTTAATTATCTTCAAAATACGTATTTGAGTATTCCAAAGTCAAGGTTGTCATGATAATATTATAATATTCTGCATAACTTGATTTTTTCACTGCCCAAAAAAGAAAAAAAAAAATTATTTAAGCTCGTGTCAATGACCTTATCAAACAAAATTTTGTGTTGATAATAAAAGAGGAAAATATAATAAAGTTGCGCCAAGCTTTCTTGTTTAGTTTAGATTGCACAAAATGTTGTACGTCTATATCAAGAATCAAGAAGTATTTTTTTTTTGTTTATACAGCCAAAATCAACTTTAGCATTTTATTCAAAATCAAGATGGGAACATATTCCAAGTTCCTCGTTTTATCACTCTATTAAATTAGACTACATCTCAAGAATTTTAAATGTTTTTGTATTGAATTTGGATAAAAGCAAAATTATTTTGTATGTATGCAACAACATCTTCTTGGTGTTCTTCCACAATATCCAGGTATATAAAAAATGTACAAAAAATTTAACGAGTTTGAAGACCACCTTTATAGTTTCAAAATTAAAACCAAAAAATTTAATTAGGTTTTAAGCTCAAATGCACTGTACACAAACCAAATATTTTTTTTTTTATGTATTTTCGATTGATTGATAATAAACAATAAATCCAAAAACAAAAACTTTATAATAATTAAATTAAATAAATTTCACTTTGTCGTTATGTATTTTTGATTTTTTTTTTTGTTTTTATACACTTACCTTTTAATGTTTATAATTAAAATTCTATCGACGTTACAAAAAATATTTCTTTTATTTTTCGCGTATTAATGAAATTTCAATATAAATAAATTGTAATATAATTTAAAAAATTAAGTTACACCAATAAAATTAAAAATTAATTTCTAACTTCCACTCACAAAAAACAAACGGCCAACAATTTATTTAAACTTTATTTAATATTTTTTTTTAAATTACATAAACACTTAAAATATTTTAAATCACCTAAATTATTAAATATAAAATAAATTATTTATTTTTTATTAATTTTAAATCAAATAATTAAATTTTTTTTTTGTGCTCACACTGAACACTTACGTTTTACTGATCACTTCTACAAATTTTCGATTGGTTTTGATCAAAATGCAAACAATGTATAGTAGCAATTTAGGGGGAAATTAAATGATGATTGATCAAAATATATGGCAACAACAATAATTACATTTTGATCGTTATTGCATTATTCAGGCGAATAAAATTTTGTTTTGTAACGACGTTTTCTTGTTTGTTGTTGTTTTTGGTTGTTTGTACTAAAGACGATAATTTAATTTTGATCGCGCGTGTGATCTTAATGAGTCATACGTGTTATGAATATTATGTCTGGTATAATAAAAGAAAGTACACCCAACGTAATATATGTAATGTCATGTAAAAAAATATTTATTTTTAATTCTAATTTTAATTTATACGTTTAGTGAGCCAGAACAAATTAATACAAACAAAATATTTTATAAATAATCAAAAATATTATTAGTGGTTTGAATTAAATGCTATCTTACAGTAGAATTATTAATAAAACAAATTATTATAAAAGTTGATTTGTAAAATTCCGTTAAATAGATAAATTCTAACCAAAATTGTCTAACGAATTCGCCGTTCAGTTAGCTTCAGGGGCTCATTAAGTTAGAATACATTGAAAATAACAATGTTTTCGATATTGAATGGATTACTTCATAAAGGTGAAGCACAACAAATAAATTAAACAGCTCATTTTAGTTAAAAAAAATTTAATTTATCAACATAACTAGTTAACTTTAAAAGATAAAAGAATTTAAATGAAGGAACAAACCAATAAAGGATCAAAAACGCGCAACATACATACGTTAAAAAATAAAATTAAATTATCTAAACCCGGAGCTCCACAAAAATTTTCAGCAGAAAATATTACAAAATGACAAGATTATCACGGAACTGGCATAAGGCAGAAAAGAATGTAAAACATTTAAACACAACTTGAAGCTTATCTCTTCTAACTCTCGATTTGAATTCAATTGAGCCAATAAAAGTACAAATTTTTGAAGTGAGAACACGCAGCAGGATTTTTGAATCGATTAGTTAAATTAAAAGTAACAAGCTTAAGACCATAGTTGAAATAGAGGAAAAGTCCCTAAACTGTTCGCTACAAAGTGAAATTTAGAGATTTTCATTTTAGATTTCGTTTTTACCATCGATTGTCATTCTTTTCTGTACATTCTCGATTCGAGTCAAGTGCCTACCAGCCGAGGAACACATTAAGTTGAAGTTACTCTTGAATGTTTTTTTATTTCAATAGAGAGATATAAAAAAACCTTTTGCGTTTTTTTGTTTTTTTTTGGATCGATCCGATAATTTTTTTACCTCGTTTTTATTATACCCAAAAAATCACTGATTGCTATTTTTCGGTCTGAAATTTATTTCAGATGGTACAGAGAATTACACAGTTTGAGATTTAAAAATGGTGAACACTTATAGATAGATAAACTTAATTTTTTAAAGCATATTGTAAATAGTTTTAATTAATTTTATTTACTTTTTCTTGTTCAGTATTGTTTAAATTTATTTTCATTTATTAATTATGCGAATACGCAAACAATTTTCTTGGTCATAGTGTTTTACAAAATAGTTGTTAGCCAATTTAAATAGTTTAGCATGTTAAAACCTGAAAAAGGTCGTTACAGATTAAATATTATTGGATATTTCAAATAATTTATCTCCCTGATCCCTCTGCTTTCTCTGATGTAATAAAAAAACACGTCACATGGAAAAATGGCATTTATTTGTATAATAAAATTAATAAATTAATGATGTTCAGATATTGGTAAAAGTAGATAAAGGGACATGTGCAAGTGTCATGGAGGAAAGTTATTTCTATAAATATTTTCCAAAAGCTAAATTAGAAAAGAGGACATGAAGTATCGTTTCGTAACTGGTGAAAAATTAGTAACATATGAATATGAGAAGTATTCATTTACATTGGTTGTAATAAGAACAAAACAATTATTTACAACGCTTATTGTATGGAACTAGTTAGATAAGCCAATTCCGAACTGATGTTTGGCATTCGGAAAAACAAATAAATTTATTAAAGGAATCGTTGGTATAGATAGTAAAAGAAACATGGTAGAATAACTAAAAATTAAGTTTCCGGTAGTGTTTTCGAGTTACAGTGAGCTAATCAAAAATTTCGTTGCGGTTATAGTGCTGAAAAAAAAATGCAAAATTCATATTTTGTAAACCGTACAGTGAGCCTTATGCTGTAAAGTCAAAAGTCCAAGAAGAGATAATTAACCAATAAATATAGCCAATTTGACGAATTTGTGTTGATTTTAATATCAGTGTTAATAAGTGGGTGGAATTCGAACTGCTCTCCGCCTGCTATAAAGATATAAGAAATTGTAAAGTGTTAACCTCACTGGAACTAGCTGCAGCGTGCCAATAGCTTAAAGCCGCAGACAATTCCAGTTCCTTGTTCACTATTAACACTCAACTTGGGCTATTTAGATTCACGCGCTTAACCTACGAAATATCAAGTGCAACGATCATTTTCCAAAGCGTGATGGATCCGATATTAAAAGGTATACCAAAAACCATTTTTAGGCTTGGCAAATTTCAATAGGAAATTTATTCCCATGATGGCATCGGAGCTTTCGCCATTGTACCGGCTAACCCAAAAATAAGTAAAGTTTAATTGGAACAGAGCATGTGAGCAAGCATTCCGGAGATGTAAGGAAATGTTGTCTAACTAAAGAGATATATTTGTCGTGTGAGGCAAGTGCATCTGGCATCGGTGCTGTTTTAACTTATTTAAAACATGGGTTTAGAAAACCAGTAATGTTTGCATCCGCAAAATTAAATTGGGCAGAAAAGAACTAGGTATTCTAAGAAACGCTCGCAATAATATTTGCTCTGAAGAAATTTCACAAATTCCTGTTTGGTCGTAAATTTTATATAATTACAGATCACCAACCATTGGCGTCGTGGGCTATATTCCTTTCTGGGTATACCTACCTATATAATTAAATATAAAATGGAAAGGATTTAACGGTGCCGGTGCATTGTCAAGGATAATGGTATGACAAAAAAAAATGGTGATGTGTATTTTAATTTGATCAAATCGTTTTCTGATGATGATGTTATTCCCATGTCATACAAAGGTGTTGCTCGAGAAACAAAGGTAGACTTGAATTTGGCAAAAGTATTTGTTGTTGATAATTTTAAACGTTTTTTTCATTCGACGTGATGAACTAGGTATCAGTCGAAAGTGGATGCATTATTTGGGGGAACAGAGTTGTTATACCTCTCAAACTACAAAACCACATTTTGAAGTTACTTCATGACCGACATCCGGGCATTTCACATATGAAAATGTTAAGTAGATTTGTGTGTTGGTGGCTGGGCATTGATTTTGATGGGGGGCATATAGTTAGGGGATGTGATATTTGTCAAAGTGGACAAAATTATGAATGTGGACACATTCAAAAATGAGGCGTTGGTATGGCCGAAACATAATCAAAATTGGTATAGGCTACATGTCGATTGTTTTCATTTATATGTAAGAACTTTTCTGCTCATTATTGATTCGACGTCGCAATGGATCGATGTGTATTTAATGAGCTCAACAACAGCAAATGATATCGTACAGAAGCAGCGACAGTCGTTTGCTATATTTGTATTGCCGCAGGAGGTGGTAACAGCTAATGGTTCAAATTCCAGTTCTATGCAATTTAGAAAATTTTGTCGAAATAATGGAATTGCTCCATTGAGGAGTCCACCATATATACCACAATGTAATGGTATTGCTGAATGGGCAGTTCAAAGTAACAAAAGGCGCAGTACCAGTTAATATAGCGAGATACAATCAACATTGGGGATATTCCAATGGCAGAGTCAACGGTACGCTCTGAAGTGCTAAGAGTCAAAATTCACACGTGTTTGTCAGGGCGATCCTAGAGATTTCCGACATATCACAAATTATGCTTTAAACGGCTTATACTAAAAGCTATCGATATGATAATGTTAAATAATGGCTAATGGGGAACACTATGAATTGGCAAGCAAAAATAATAATTTTGATGAAAAAGGAAATTTTTAATTCTATAATCATTATTCCGAACGATGTCTAAAAAGATATTACCTATGTCTTCATTTTTACACAAACACCATTTTTTGAACATGAACTCTGCCAGATAATATTCAACATCACTCTGCCTATTATGTGTATAGGGAATGTGACTTTTACATTTCTCCACATTCTTTGAATAATATTAGTATGTGCTCCTCTTTCCTCGTCCCGAAACGAGATACTGTGCTGACGCTTAAGTGAGGTACACTTCTTTTCTCAAATGGTCATACTCCTTCCAACGATCGGAAATTATCATTGTTTCTGGAATTACACGTATTTTTAATGAGATCGGTAAGCATTGTTGTTTTATTAGTGATGGCCATGATTAGGAATTGCAATCCCGGGATTCGCAATTTTTGTCAAATCTCCTGATCCCGTTCTTTTTTGTCAAATTCCGGGATTCCTGTCTTTTTATCAATCCCAAAATCCCCAAATTTCTGTTTTTTTTCCAATATCGAAATCAGGGATACTTTCTCTAGCCACGAAGGTGTTTTCTTTTACCGAACTTGCTTTCGGTGATCTCCACGATAATACTTGGATCTTTAATCAGCGCGAATTGCGCTAACATATAGCCAACTAGGAATTCTTGTATATATTGATGCCAATCCGCCGCTGGTGCAGTATTGTTTCAGTATTTATCAGCTTTAATTTCACAAAAATCGATCAACCGATATTCGTTATTTTTGGTCGTTACGCGTTAGTCATATTGACAACAATTCGTAGGATATTTGGATTAGGTCGTACTTTTCGCTTTTAAATACTTTTATGTATTTTAAATGCACTATGGCATGCTTTGGATGCAGACCCCGAATATATTCTACCAGTTTGGAATAAAATAATGATCGATTTGTTGCGTGAAGATAAACAGATTAAACAAATAATCAAACTAGGTGGGGTCCTCATAATTATTTTAATTAATATGTTCAAGATAGTCCAAATTGTTCAAAAACTTTCACCAGCTTAAATATACCGAAAATTAGAAGATAAATAGAAAAAAATGCCAATAAGGGGATATAACTGATGATTTAGGCGTAAAACAAAAAACAACTGCGATTTATCGTAAAAGATAAGTTTATTTGACCAGTTTTGACAGTTAAACTCTAAATCGAGGGAATGAGCAACCACCACAAACTCTCGTAGAAAATATATGAACGTATCTCTACCATTTTTTAAATGCAGGCATGTTAAAAAGAGTATGTCAATTATTTTTCAACAACTCCTTGGATATTATTAAATGCAAATTCATTACTATTTTGATCCTCTAAAAAATGTAAATAACATCAAAATATCCAGCTAAAGAAAAATAAATTGGAAGATGAACGGCTTTGCCATTCTTTGGCTTTGTCATGCTTTCAATGTTTTTGAAATTACATCTTAATTTAAAGAAAACGATAGTATATGATGTGTTGCAATGAAACAAACTGAGCCTTCTTCCTTCCAAAAAAGGAAGATTGGTGCAAACCAACTGAGGTTTCTTATAATTTATTGGGTAAATAATTGCGCTATTCTAAGGGATATTCATACATATTGATGTACATATAAGCATATTTTTATCTAAATAAGAGAGAATAAAACATTTGCTCAGAAAATGATCAGAGGTTTGAATCCATGTGATTTTGAGGAAAAATTGTTTTTTTTTAATTTCGACAAAAAATCAGCTCCAGCAATAAATTTGTATGCCAATTGGTCAAAAATAATATTTCCCGTTCAAACAGCGCTTTTATTTGCCCAAAAACTTTATAAATCTTCAGTCGAAAAATCGAAACTTTTCGAACTCAAATTTAACACTGATTTTGGCGGATAGTAACTATAGTCTTAAAGGGCAAAGCATTAATGTGTTTGCACCTGGAGTAAGTCTCAAATAAGTATTACTGTAATGTAAAAATTTCTTGTAATTTGCGCATTTCGACATGCTGCGAACGAGATTTTTCAATGTTGATTCAATTTTCGCTTTGAACCTAAAATGCGGATTTTTATATATTTTTGCAGTGGCAGTTAGCCTGAACTATTATGAGTGTCCTTTACTATTTTTATGCTGATTGTGCAATTATTTGTTCGGCACGGGTGAAACGCGGTTGATCAATGACGATCGAAGGTTTCTAATTACTGATTTTGTTTTTTTTTTTTTTGCAGAATTTGCTGACTTATAGTAAGGTGAGTTTCAAAAAAAACCGAATTTTCTAAGAAATATATCAAAATAATCAAGCAATTTAAAAGCGCATTGGTACAACAAATACAGGTCATATCATAGCCCTCTTTTTTATATTTTTGTATGCATTGTAAATATTGCACTAGCTGTACCCAATACTTTAAAATTTGAATTATAATGATTCGAGACCTAGTGAATTGTCAATGAGGTTGAAAAATTATTGCGGTATTGTTGTCGTACGTCTGGAATAATAAAGAAAGTACTTGTCTTGTATAAAATATGTACATTGATTAATTTCTATTAAAATAGTTTTGTAATGCAATCTTCACCTGTGATGACGCATTATTTATTTGCCATATTTGACGTATAATTATGCAATTGAATTTGCATATTATGTTTAGGAAGTCATTATGTACACTCTGTAATGGCATGATTTACACTCAAGAATTAATAATTGTTCGTGATTTTATTGAATTCGTGAAGAAGTTTTTTAAAAATTGGGTTAATATACTATGACTTGCCTAGACGAAATACAATAATATTGCTTGGTTATGTATTACGTTTACAAGCGATTTGTTTTAATTAAAAATTTATCGTATAGTGGCATTGTTGTCTAAAAATACGTCTATGAATTTGGATATACAATCAAATATTACAAAGATTTATTCCCATCTCTGTAATTAGAACTTTATTAAAATAGCTTTGATTGATAATATTACGAATTAGTGGATCTTCTATAGTAGTTCCATTTTATTTGTTCTACGGTAACCTTGAAAAATAACGTAATACCGAATACATTCATTATAAGCGGATTTAAAATCAATGCATCAAAAGAATAATTTTTTGTAATGATTCAAACTTTTGTATCAGCTATACACTAACAGCTATATATAGTTGAACAAGAGGCAAACAACGTTAATCATTTAAATGATATGATTGATAATGTAAACTTTGTTTGGATCTAGAAATTTGGGCTACGAGTTTTAATTATTTTTTTTCCGGTGGCACTACATCCCATAGAGGGATTTGGCCACTTCATTCTGAAGTTTCGTAATCCTACAATACCCAGCCGTACATTGATCCTACAATAACCGGCCGTAATTTGTTCACCACCCTCCGCGAATCGAGAACCCGGGATCTCCGGAGCTTAAAGCAAGCATGCTGACCACTGTGCAACCGGGGCGGAATTTTAATTGTATTTACAAATATATTTTAGGTTCAATATGAAACATTCATTTAATTATGATTTAAAATCTGAATTTCGTTTAGTTTTATAATATGCGAAATTAAATTAACATTTTATAATTTAAATTAAATTTTAATTTCAATATTTTTTTTGGCCAATAAACTATTTAGAAAAACCAAAAATTAATTTCATATTCAGAATTATAAAATGAAAATTTTACATTCAAAAAATTCAACATTAGAAAATCCGAATTAAGTTTATTACATAATCACTACTTTTTCTAAATTTTAAAATAATAAATGCAGAACACTTTCTTTAGCACCGCTTGCAATTGACTCTGAATTAGTGAATAATTTTGGTCGATTCAATAAAATTTATAAATTTCAGCCGGTTTCGTATTTTAAATTTTAAATATTTAAAACTTTAGTATTTGTACCGTATTACAAAATTTAGAATATGTACTGTATTAAAAATTCCGTGTTTAGGATTACAAAATTTTAAGGATTTTGTATTTAAAATTTATAAATTAGGAAGCAGTACATCTAAAATTTAAAATGTCCAAATCAGAAAATTCTCAATTTTTTAAAATTTTAAATTTCGATAAACTTGTAAAAATTGGAACCGATACTTTAAAATTGAGTTTTCTAGCCTCAAGATTGAGAATTTGAGAACATCAGAGCATTTTCTTGAGCCAGAACCTTAGTTAAATATTTTCAAAAATTTGGAAGAACTCTTCAATTTTTAGAAATTTTACTAAACATTTTTATTGAATGTAGAAATATAATTTATGTTTTTTGTTAAAGAATTTAAAGTGTTGGAAATTTAGAACTTAAAAATTTACGAATTTCTTCTTTAATGCCCATAAGTATGAACGATACAAAACCGCAGCAACAAAACGGCTAACTCCTTAAAAAATGAATGTGGAGAGAGAAATCGACCAAAATTTAGTATCGTTCATATAGTTGGCAATTACTTTAGGAAATGTGACCAAATATTTTATGATCGCAAATCATCATATGAAACCAAAATTTCAAATTGAAATAAAATTCGTAAAACCAACAGATCATAAAATTCGTACGATCTATAATATGTATAAATTATGTATCGACCAAAACTACTAAATTCAACAAATTAACTTTAAATTCGAGATTCGCGCATCAGCTTTTTTAAAAACTGTGCCAGTGAATGGTTTTCACTTTTAGAATAGCCTCACTTGATCGACCTGCTTTTTCTAATTTCCCAAATTGTAGTTTCTGAATTATTTATAATTCGAATACTTAATTTTGTGATATTAAATTCCTAGATACATAATTAAATTTTTAATTTCAAAATTAATATATTCGCAAAATTCTATAAACATTTAGAAACTGATTAACTTAAAAATGCTAAATCTTGAACTTATAGTGAATTTAACTGCCTGCATTCCAAATTTTTGATGGAACTTGAAACTCCGCTTTGTGTTATTAATAAATTACAAAAATTTATCGTATTTCAAATATAATTTAAAAAATTTGAATAATTTATTTTTACTAGAAACAAAATTCTTGACTGAATCATATTTGGGTTGCGCTATTTTGATTTTAGTACGAAGTTTAACAGATTTTTTGACAATTTTTAACACTATTGAAATAAAAGATATCTAGCTTATTAAGAATGTTATTATTCGTCCAAGGCTTCATCTTGCAAAATTTGTTGCTGGTTTTAAGAAGAATTTCAATTATAGAAACAAATCAAAAGCTTCTGAAATATTTTTTAAGGCTAAAATGGAGTTTCATGACTCAGACGACAACAAATCTTTCATTAGGACAAAATTAATTATTTTTTTAGCATTTTTGAATGCACCTTAAGACCGTCTATAATTAACAAGTTAATAAGAATAGAATAGTGATCAGGAGAGAGATATGCGCAAGTACTTAAAAAACATTTAACCTAAATACTAGAATTCATGCAGTCAAAATAGTCAGTGCAAGTTTACGAAGTGTTAAACATTCTAGTCTCTTCAATTATACCTAAAATTAGCCATGAATTGACATTAGAAAGTTTAAAATAAGGCTGTCAATATCCCCCAAGGTTAACAAATGTTGAAACTTAAATTTATCTAGAGGTACGCAAGCTAAATTCATCCAGAAACAACCCGTCAATTTAAAAGTAATAAAATCAACGTCAATCGCCAATATATCACTCTAGTTTTAATTTCAAAATCATTTCTAACCTTAACAAAGAAGCAGCCCCCTCCACCGTGGGTGGTAATTATTATTAAACTGAATTGAAAACTTCACAAGTTCATCATGGTTTATCCAAATTTCAGATACAACTACCAATTTAGGCAATATAATAAGAGGCTGAATGTGGCACAAAATTAGCACGTAAACTGGGAATATTTTATAGCAAGGGTTTTAAACTGCAGGCAGGTTCATAAATCTTAGATAATTACATGTATCGTCAACTTCAAAAATACCAAAAAATATCCAGGCGTTAAGCATGCTAGTTCGTTTGATTCGTCGGACTATAATGATATAGGCCCATTAAGACAACCCTCTATTTCAAATAATAACGTAATAGTTATTACGAAATTTTATAAACTTGGTTGAACTCTCGAAAAAAGATTTAACTGAAAGCTTAAAAATTTTTAAATTTTGACCAATTTCGTATTTTAAGTTAACAATTTAAAAAAATGTAATATTGTATATGTATATATATATGATATATATATATATATATATATATATATATATATATATATATATATATATATATATATATGTATATAGGTTCAAGAATTTTGAATTTAAAGTTTATAAAGTATGTAGCAGTACATTCAAAATTTATAATATTCAAATCAAAAAATTTTAAATTTTATTAAACTTTAAAATTTGATAAATTTTTAAAAATCGAAATTTAAATTTTAAATTTTTTTTAAGTTTGAAAAATTGAAATTTGAGCCAGCGCCATAGTTCAATATTTTGACAAAATTGATAATAATCTTCAAAATTTAGATCTAGAAATTTGGGCTACGAGTTTTAATTATTTTTTTTCTGGTGGCACTACATCCCACAGAGGGATTTGGCCGCTTCATTCTGAAGTTTCATAATCCTACAATAACCACTCCGCGAATTGAGAACCCGGGATCTCCGGAGCTTTAAGCAAGCATGCTGACCACTGTGCCACCCGGGGCGGAATTTTAATTGTATTTACAAATATATTTTAGGTTCATTTGAAACCTTTCAATTGATTATTATCTAAAATCTGAATTTTGTTTAATTTTATGATAATGTGAATTAAATTAAAATTAATTTTAATTTGATAATTTTTTTTGGCCAATAAACTATATACAAAAACCAAAAATTAATTTCATATTCAGAATTATAAAAGTAAAAATCACATCGAACATGGCAATTTCATATTCAAAACATTCAACATTAGAAAATCCGAATGAAGTTTCAGAACACTTTCTTTAGCACCGCTTTCAATTGACTCCGAATTATTTATTAGTTAAATTTATTGAGTAGAGTGAAAATTTCTGAGTGTTTGTCCAAAATTTGTAAAATTCTAATGAAGTTAAAAAAATTCGTATTTAAATTTTCGATTTGGATTCGGCAATAAAACTTTTTCACTAATTGCAATAATCTTGGTCGATTCAATAATATTTATAAATTTCAGCCGGTTTAGTATTTTAAATTTTAAATATTTAAAACTAAATTGGTTTTGAAATCATAATTTAGTTTATGTACTGTATTAAAAATTTGCCAATTCTTTATTTAGGATTACAAAATTGTAAGGATTTTGTATTTAAAATTAATAAATTAGGAAGCAGTACATCTAAAATTTAAATTGTTCAAATCAGAAAATTCTCAATTTTTTTAAAATTTTAAATTTCGACAAACTTGTAAAAAGTGGAACCGATACTTTAAAATTCAGTTTTCAAGCCTCAAATTTGAGAATTTTAGAACATTAGAGTATTTTTTTGAGCCTGCACCTTAGTTAAATATTTTGAAAATTTTGGAAGGTCTCTTCAAATTTTAGAAATTTTGCTAAATATTTTTATTGAATGTAGAAATATAATTTATGTTTTTTGTTAATGAATTTTGGAAATTTAGAACTTAAAAATTTACGAATTTCTTCTTTTATGCCCATAAGTATGAACGATACATAACCGCAGTAACAAAACAATCAAATACTTGTTTAAAAATGTTGTGTTCCTGTCCTAACTCCTTAAAAATTTAATTTGGAGAGAGAAAGCGACCAAATTTTTAATAACAAATTTAATTGCCATTGTAAATGTGACCAAATATTTTAGCATCGTAAAACATCAGTAGAAACCTAAATTTCAAATTGATTCCGATCTAAAATTCGTAAAATAAACAGATCGTAGAATTCGTATGATCTATGATATGTATAGCACACAATCAGTGAAGTTTAAGAAAGTAGAGATCTTACATAAAATTTTGAATTCCTAGTTTCTTCGACCAATAAATTATTCAGAAAACCTGAAAAATAAATGTCATATTCCGAGTTTTATAAGTAAATTGTGCATCGACCAAAGCTACTAAAATTAAATTCAAGATTTGCGTGTCAGCTTTTTTAAAAACTGTGCTAGTGAATGGTTTTCACTTTTAGAATAGCCTCCCTTGATCGACCTGCTTTTTCTAATTTCCCAAATTGTAGTTTCTAAATTATTTATAATAGGAACATTTAATTTCCCAGATACATAATTAAATTTTTAATTTCAAATAGAATAATTTAATTTCCAAATTAATATATTCGCAAAATTCTATAAACATTTAGAAACATTTCTATAAACATTTAGACTTAAAAATGCTAAATCTTGAACTTATATAGTGAGTTTAAAACTGCATTCCAAATTTTAGTGGAACTTCAAATTTCGTTTTGTGTTCAAATTTATCGCATTTCAAATATAATTAAATAAATTTGAATAATTTATTTTTACTAGAAACAAAATTGTGGACTGAATCACATTTGGGTTGCGCTATTTTGATTTTAGTACAAAGTTTAACAGTTTTCTTGCAAATTTTTGGCACTATTAGATATCGAGCAATTATTCTTAAAACTAACCTTATTAGGAATGTTTAACAAAAAATTCACATTTAGATATGTATATAATTCGTTAGCACCGAAAGAAACAAATCAAAAGCGTCTGAAATATTTTTTATGGCTAAAATGGAATTTCATGACTCAGACGATAACAAATCGTTCATTAAGACAAAACTAATTTTATTTTTTAGCATTTTTTAATGCACCTTAAGACCATCGTTTATTGACATGTTTATTAGAATAGAATAGTGATCAGTAGAAAGATATGCGCAAGTCCTCAAAAATCACATAATCTCAATATTGGAGTTACTGCAGTAAAAATTGTCAATTTAAATTTATGAAGTGTTACACATTCTAGTCGCTTCATTAGCTGTGACTTGACATTAGAAATTAACAATAATTAATTCTCGTGGCGAGCAGTTTAAAATAAGGATGTCAATATCCCTATTGTCCTATTTAAGTTTTTTAAAAATTGGGTTAATATACTATGACTTGCCTAGACGAAATACAATAATATTGCTTGGTTATGTATTACGTTTACAAGCGATTTGTTTTAATTAAAAATTGATCGTATAGTGGCATTGTTGTCTAAAACTACGTCTATGAATTTGGATATACAATCAAATATTACAAAGATTTATTCCCATCTCCGTAATTAGAACTTTATTAAAACAGCTTTGATTGATAATATTACGAATTAGTGGATCTTCTATAGTAGTTCCATTTTATTTGTTCTACGGTAACCTTGAAAAATAACGTAATACCGAATACATTCATTATAAGCAGATTAAAAATCAATGGATCAAGAGAATTATTTTTTGTCATGATTCAAACTTTTGTACCAGCTATTTATACACTAACAGCTATATATAGTTGAACAAGAGGCAAACAACGTTAATCATTTAAATGATATGATTGATAATGTAAACTTTGTCAAAATCTACTTAAATCAATAGACCGGATAAAGTTTTACTTTCATTTGGGTTTTCGTTGCTCAAAACATATCGTTGTTGGTGTTTCGTCGTATTTAAAGTGTTTTTTTTATTTCATTGGTTATTTCCTATTCAATATTTTATTTTCAATAACCAATTGATAAATTGTTGACAGCATTGTAAATAACTAAAATTTGAGATTAATCATGATACATTTCAATTCTTTATTACGGGAGGGAATGATTTAATTGTCTTTTGCTTCACCAAATATAACATAAATTTTTTTTAAATTACAGATATTTGATTATTTAATACATTTAGCAACAATAAGGTATTATAAAAGATTTTGACAACCACGATTTGACAAATTTTTTTTTTCCTTGTTTTTTGTAACTTGATAATCGTGTAAATATTGGTCTAACCGATCGACAATTACCACTGTATTGTTGTAGTCCACAAACAATTTTGGTGTTTTTACTGCATGAAATGCTAATAATTCTCCTTTGTTAATTTTTTTTTGAAGAAAACTCTCCTGACAAATGTTCCTTATTTGACCGCTGAGTACCATAAGCATCAGTTTATTTAGAAGTCAGGAAATCAGCTGTGGTGTCGTATAATAATTTTCGGTGTCAATACAATATCCCATATGTAATAAATAATGTGCAAATAATAATACGACCTGCGAATTTATATGCATATCTTTATATTTTTCAGATAAGCATCATTCCGGTATCAACGGTATATGGTTTTTCGGTATCCTGTTGTTGACTCGCAGAGCCTAATAAATTTGTATACAACGGAAAGCTTTCGTCTACACATAATTACATCTATGAGGTATGTTTTTTATTTATAACTAGCTGAGGTACCCGGCGTTGCACGGGAGGTATATACTTCAAATACCTTGATTGTTATGGAAGAAATTTGTCCTTGTACTTTAAACGTGGGCATAAAACCTACATCCTTAACAATTTGGGTTGCTCCAAAAAATGTAATTTGAAAGCATGAGTTGTATTTTCGAATATTTTGTAGAAAATGTCTGGATAACTCAGTAGTTCCGGAGACGTAAGCTAGAAGAGGTTCAGGTGGATCATCCAGAGGAGGCAAATTCACTTTTCCATTTGAACAACACATTCCAGGCGATTCATTGTGAAACTTTAAAGCATGACAATATAAACAAATGTTTTCCATTTGCCCAATTGAAACATTGTAATCATAGTCTTTCTCGTAATTGAATGCTGCTAACTTTAAATCACCTCTAAAAGTTTCTGTTAATCGTCCATATCGTAACCGATCGACTTCCAGCCGGGTCTCACGATGTTCAATGGTTTCAGTAGCCCTAGAAGAAGACATCCTGCTTCGAACATTTTCAAGTCGTGTTTCACACTGTTCAGTTGTTTCATTAGCTCTAGAAGAAGACGTACTGCTTCGATCATTTTCAAGTCGGGCTTCACGCTGTCCGTTTGATTCAACCACCCTTGCGGCTCTAATCTTCTTCGACTTTGCAGTTACCTGCTCAATTGATCTTTTTGTCGGTGGCATTTTTAAGCAAAAACGAAACGTGTAGCTAATTAATCAGGAATGACGGGCATTCAAAACAGAAATTAGTATTAATTTATCAAAACGATTTTAATGACCCTTTCGATACGTTTCACCGCGAACTGTGTTTGAAAAAGTCTTTACGGAATTTTTTTTAAGCAAAACAAATGTTATCTACAATCAAAAAGTAATCATAGATTAACACGTTTATAAACTGAAAACTTGAATCTAATAAGAATGTATATTCACTTGAAATAATATTTAATACCTGGAAAATAATCACCAACCATTATTTTATTGCAATATAGCTAACTAATCGAGAACAACGGCATCCGAAACACAAATTAATATTAATTTATTCAAAACGATTAAAACTACGTCCACTTCGATACGTTTTACCGCGAACTGTGGTTGAAAATGACATTTCGAAAAACAAAAGAAGTATTTTCAAACTAAGGCAATTTTACACGTACAATAATTTGAATCCAAGGATGTTTCTTGTAGAAGATGCTATTTTCAAATATAAAACGCTAGTACTTTTCAAAGTAAATCAGTTTATACGTACAATATTTTTTAGAACATTTCCTAGAATTGATTTTATGAAACAATCATTGATTATTTAAGTAATAAACTAAATAAAGTGATAAACTATTGGCGTTTAGTATGAAACTACTATTTTCATTAAAAGCCGCCGGTTGCAATAGTGGATTAAAATAGAATGTTAATTATTTCTGAAGTAGAGGTATGATTTGTGTATAACAATCGCACGCTAGATATCCTTTTTGGTGTATAAATTTGCGGCTAAGGCGCTATTTCGGAACATTTAAATAATTGTATCTATACATGTAAAAATGAATTCTTGATCCAGGACAGACTTCCGGATTGGAGCATGTCACTAATTTCATATAACCCCTTTCCTAAAGTCATTCCCGTCAAAAAAATCTTAAAAAAATTGAAATTTGAGAAAAAATTTGTACCACAGCCCCTAGACCCCGGGGTCCAGCCCCTTCAAAAGTATCGTGGGCTTGGTCCTGAACATGCAACATATATATGGTAAAAATTTATGGCGATGGGTAAAGCGGCTAAGGCGTTATTTCAGAACAATCAAATAATTGTATCTTTACATGTAAAAATGAATTTTTGATCCACGGACGGACCCCTCGAATTCGAACATGTCTCTTATTTCATATAACCCCTTTCCAAAACTAATTCTCGTAAAAAAATTTAAATTTTTGAAAAAATTTGTACCATGGCCCCTAGACCCCGGGGTCCAGCCTCTTTCACAATATCGTAAGATTGGTCCTGAACATGCAACATTTGCATGGTAAACATTTCATGGCGATCGGTTGAGCGACTGAGAAGTAATTTTGAAATAATCAAATATTTGTATCTATACATGTAAAAATTAATTTTTGACCCGGGGCTGGACCCCTTTGGATTCGAACATGTCAGTAATTTCATATAACCAGCCCCATAAACTCATTTTCGTGGAAAAATTTAAAGAAAATTAAAATTTTCGAAAAAATTTGTACCACAGCCCGTAGACCCCGGGGTCCAGCCCCTTCCAAAATATCGTAAGGTTGGTTCTGGATATGCAACTTGTACATGGTAAAAATTTCATGGCGATCGGTTGAGCGGCTGAGACGCCCATTCGGAACAGACAAACAGGAATTCATTTTTATATATATAGATTTCATAAATCTGCCAGATCTTATTGAGTTTAAGATTTGGATATGTTTGAGGATCATAAGTTTCATTGTCAGAAAAGTGCAAATGTGTCTGTATGTGTAAATACCAACGTAAGGTTATTAGTTTGGGAAATATCGGCGTGACAAAAGTTGCTTTCAAAGGTCCAAAATATTCGTTCTTCTGGATTTATAATTATTCCTTGCATAATATTGATACAAATAAAAATTTGCATTTCATTTATTGTTATTGCATTGGTGATAAGACATCGGAAGATCTTCTTGCCTGTTGTTCTCAATAACGGCTAGATTCGGAGACCAATAAATTTACTTCGTCATTATACTTCAAAATTATGAGCTTGGAATGTATACAAAATAGAACCCCAAAAATCTGAAACGTGATGGTGCCAGATTCAAGACATTTGTACTTAATCATTGACAGGTACTAGTTGTTTATACGAGCTGAAATATTTGAATGAACAGAGATATTCATACAACATATTGTGCACGTAACGTTTACGGAGATGCCTAATTCTGCAAGTAAACGCCGCCCAAAAGTCAAAAATAATTTTTCCCGTTCAAACAGCGCTTTTATTTGCTCAAAAAAAATTTGGAAACCTTCGGTCGAAAGATTGTACCATTTCGAACTCAAAATTAAGACGGAATTTGGCGGCTGGTAGCTGTAGACATTCAGGGCGAATTATTAATATATTTACACTATAAGTTAGCCTCAGATAAGTATATAGCTCTCTTTTGTGAAAATTTCATTTAATTTGCGCATTTGGTTGGTATACACGATATAAGCCTTGTCTTGACGGAATAATTAATTAGAGCATAATTTGATTTAGCAGTGTAATATTACACAGCTAATGTAAAATACGAACATAATTTAACCATTTTTAGTACATTTTAGTACTATAATTAATTATCCTAAATACCCATAATTAATTGGAACATACTTTTACTTCTCGCAAAATACGGCTGGATCGCTTCGATCAATTTGTCAAAAAATTAAAAAAATGAAAGTTTTCTGTTTTCTATTGCGTATGTGCCCGTTTATTTTATTTTGCAGGCTCAAACTTCACTGATTAGAAATAAATAAAATTCTTCGTTGGTTTTTCTTTTCTTGATTTTTTGAATTGTTAATTTTTTTTTTAAATACAAGTTAAAATACTTTACAAATTCGCTTCAGTGCTAAAAGTAAATAACACTCATTGACGCCTATTTCAAAATTCGACGTCTAATAATAATAACAAAATAACTAGTTTGCGCATTTGACGAAAGGAGGGAGGGTAGTTTAGTTTTACCGTCAAGACGATAACTCCAAATTATGATCATAAAATTAATTTTTAGAACTATTATTAATTTTATCGTCAAGACAAGGCTATAAATGTGCTCGACACGCTGCGGTCGAAGGCTTTCAATTTTAATTCAACACTGATTATGACAGTTTATAACTTTGAACGCATGAGTGAAACGCTTCGATGAGTCGCGATAGAAGGTATCAAATTGAAAATTTTGTTTTTTTAATCGCGATGTGCTGATTTAATAACGTGATTTTCAATAAAATCGAATTTTCTAAGAAATGCATGAAAATATTCCACCAATCTAAAGGTGCGTTGGCACAATAATTATAGATCGCGAAGCCTAGCTTTTCAAGAACCTAAACCGAAGCTAAATAATTAGCTGAAGGCTAAATATTTCTATGTAAAAAAAATATAATCAACTTGTATTGAATTTTTATTGTGAAACATATCGCAATTGCATAAAAGAAGAAAGGGTGAACATATTATTTAACTAGATATTGGCTATTTTTTTTGTGAAACCGGGAATTAATGAACTAACTAGTTTCGCAAAGTTTTCATTATTTTCGATTATTCAAATAAAGCCTTATTTTAAATTGTGTTACTGTAAATAAAAATAAAATTTATACAAAATGAATGATTAAATTTAATTTAATTAAACATTTTAACCAATTTAACAATACATACCACAATTCAAAATATTTCGAAAAATCTTAGCTCCAAATTTTGGTTATTATAGATAACCCGTTTTTGTTAAAACCACAGAATTTTATGTTTAAAATATGAAGGGCTAAAACCTCATGAGGTGATCAGAACTTCGATCCTAGAAATTAATCTAACTCCCAAATCAACTCCTATCTGACCCTCTTACCTCAATTTTCAGCTCAACCTCCAGCTCAATTTACAACTCATCCTATAACTCAATCGCAATGCAATTCTAATCGCAATAACGAAATTAACCGCAGCCCAACCCTCAACTGAATCATTAAATCAACAATTAATCTAACCCCAAGCCAAATCTTAAATAATTCCCCAACCGAACAACTCGCTTAACCCAATCGCCAGCTAACTAAACCCTAACGCAACTTTAACTAAACTTAGCTCAAACCAAATCTCAACCCTCTATACCCAACTCTACACTGAATCGCCAAACCAATCCGCCAAAATAAACTCGATTGGAAAGCTAAATGTGTAAATAAATTCAATTCAAATCAACTCAGTGTAATTTTGCAGAAATTCTAAATGCGACCCCAAATTAATACCTAATCGAATCCCTCACTCCAATCCAAACAAACTTCAACTCAAACCCTGTT
The DNA here is from genome assembly GCA_963556165.1 of Tipula helvola. Classification (NCBI taxonomy): domain Eukaryota; kingdom Metazoa; phylum Arthropoda; class Insecta; order Diptera; family Tipulidae; genus Tipula; species Tipula helvola. The sequence continues at coordinate 295,818,522 of OY744483.1, read as the reverse complement.
CAACCCTAACTCGACCTCAATCCAAACTAAATAGTCAACTCAAACCCAAAATCAACACTACATATGTATATTATTTTTAACCATCAACACAAATGTGTATAATTAAAAATTTAAAACAAAAATTCAAATGATTTCATTACGAAATGCAATAAGAAACGAAAAAATCATTACGAAAATTTTAGTAACGTTCCGTTGCTAAAATTTTCGTAATCCGATTTCAAGAATATCATTTTAAGGTTTTCGTAATATTTTAACACTAACTCGCAATACGAAAATTTTCGTAATGGTTTAAGAATAGCACTTCAGATCCTCTAATTTTAAGAAGAAATCTCAAATAAATGATCAACATAACTATTAGCAGAGGAAATTGTTTGTTAAATAATTCTTTATGGACATATCATCTCTCTTTTTTATATTTTTGTGTGCCATTGTAAATATTGCAATAGATGTACCCAATAATCTACACTAAGTACTAAAATTTAAATTCTAATGATTCATGTATGCACTGTGAATTTTCAATGATGTTGACAAATTATTGCGGTATTGTTGTCGTACGTCTAGAATAATAAAAGAAAGTACTCGTCTTGTACAAAATATATGCATTTATTAATTTTTATTAAAATTTAGTCTTGTAATGGAATTGTCACCTGTAACGACGAATTTTTATTTACCATGATTTGAATTTGCATATTATATTTAGGAAGTGATTAAGCATGCAATCTAATGGCATGACTTACACTTGCTGTTAAAGTTTTTTGTTAACCATGAATTCGATACACGGTATTTTTTTAAAGAACTCGTAATTTTTCGTGATTTTGTTGAATTCGTGACGATGTTTTCAAAAATTGGGTTAATATGTTATGACTTGCATAGGAGAAATACAATAATACTGGTTATGTATTATGTTTAAGAACGATTTGTTTTAATTAAAAATTTATCGAATTTATTACGTACATATTTGTTTTGTACTCAGGTATAGTGACATCGAATTAAAAAAAAAATACGCCACCTAATTGAGATAATACAATCAAATTTTACAAACATTTATTCTCGTCTCCAATTACAAATTTATTGCAATGGCTTTGATTGATGACATTACGAATTAATGGATCTTCTATAGTAGTTCCATTTCCTTTGTTTTATGGTTACCTTGACAAATAACGTAATAGTGTATGTATTCATTATAAGCGGATTAAAAATCAATGCATCAAGAGAATAATTTGTTGTCATGATACAAACTTTTATACATATACGCTAACAGCTATATACATAGTTGAACAAGAAGTTAACAACGTTAATCCTTTAATTGATATGATTGATAATGCAAACTTTGTCAAAATCTACTTAAACCAATAGACAGAATAAAGTTTTACTTTTATTTGGATTTTCGTCACCTAATATTATTGTTGATATTTAGTGGTATTGAAAGTGTGTTGATTATTTCCTGTTCAATATTGATTTTTCAATAACCTTGTTGACAGCATTATAAGTAACTTAAAGTTAAGATTCGCATCATGATACATTTCAATTCCTTATTGCCGAAGGGATTTCACCATATATCACTAGAATGATTTAATTGTCTGTTTACTAAACTTGTACATAAAATCATATGAGAAATTGTGTGAAAGTAGCCCTATAGACACAATTACCAACTAGCTACTCGAGCGTATATAAAAAGTGCAACGTCAGGTTTTCCAATCTTAACGAAATTAATATCCTGACGGTATTATCATTTTATAATCATAAAATTTTAAAATCTGTCGGTCATCTACCAAATTCGTATAAGCACTGATCATCATTTAACCACTGCAAAGATTCAATTACAATTTAAAGATTGTTCTATAATTTCAGAAATAGGTCATCTGCTATTCGGATGCATCTTTTCGCTTAGACAAACAAAGTGGCGTATTATAAAAGAATGCGACGTAAGAGTATGTTTGTCACTTGAAAGATGATTTTCGCTTCAATCGACTATCAGAGAATACCAAAATTTGATTTTCGGTGTAAGTGACACGACTAAGATAATGGGGATTCAAATAGTTTGATCCACGACGACGACAATTGAACGTCAGATTTGGTGACTCTCTGATCTGGATAGCGATTCCGACTGCATTTTGGGTTAGTTTCTTAAGCGTTACTTTTAGCCTAAATGTAGGCAGTTAAACTATATATAAAATATTATTAATTGGGTGCCTATCACTGAAAATGTAATTACATATGAATTCTCTTGTTGTAATTTTAACAAATTATTATCATTTTTAAAATTTTGGTTAATAACGTAAACTAGCAAGATAACTAGAGCCACCGATTCCAATATTACTGTAATTCTCCTCATCATCTGAATCGGGCACGTGAACATTGTCGATTTCGTTCTCTAATTCTAATTGCTCGCTAGCAGTTAAATCTCTAATTTCTGAGGTTTTTAGCAACCTCAATAAATGATCCATACTCTTTTACAAATTAACGTGTATCTGATTAGAGTTGAAAACGCTTGCACTGGACAATAGATGCTCAATTTGCTACAATTTTGTTATACTAATTTATTTGTTTTATTAATTGTTCAATGCAATAAGTGAATTATTACTATTTGTTTATTTTACTTACCAAAAATAATGAAAATATTCTAAAATATGCACGGAATGCAACAAAGAGATAAAAAATTCTCTAACGATTTTTTCCCAATCACTAATTTATCACAACTCACACTAATTACACAAACAATCTACCTGCGGTAACGAATTTTCTTTTCTAACCGATTTACAAAGAGAGTTGAGAATATTGCACATTCGAATTAAATCAAAAAAACTTAGTATACATACATATCGTCGGCGAAACTCGCAGAATGCATAAGTCCAAAAAACATATTTTTCAGGAGGCGATGAAAACTATTTCACTCTCTATATTGTCTATATGCAAACACTAATTTACTTTCTAAGTTTTTCCCTTTAACATTACTTTTTTTTGATATTTTAGAAACAGCAATCGAATCACAATTTTTTCTTCTTTCGTTCGATATGAAAAACGCAAAATTGGCAAAAATGGACTTACGCATTCTGCGAGTTTGGCCGACGATATATAAATTATTTTTGTTTGTATCGAATGAAATAAAATACCGAGAAAATATGAAGAATTTGGCCGTTTTACATACAAAATCATTAATGATTATACGGGGCACTATGTGCCGCAATATACGAAAATGGCATGTTTTATTCTAGGCCTTCTCACGCATACAGGCTTCAAAATTACATTTCGTATAGCACATTTGTGCATTCTATATAACCGTCTCTTTCCAATAAATAACAATTATTAGTGTGTTATAGAATAAATTTATAGTTTATTATTCATTTGAAAATCGTTAGGGGCATTGAGTGCCCCATGTACGGCTCTAGGGTTAATATGTGCCATTATTTATGCAACGTGTTTTTCTAAAAAAATATTAATGATATTACCCAACGATTTTTTTTTTTTTTTTTTTTTTCGCTAGCGCTACATCCCATAGAGGGATTTGGCCGCTTCAGAATGAAGTTTTGTAATCATTTTTTTAACGGATACTGAGTGATTAATTCATTGATCCAACATTAACCAGCCGTGATTTTTTCATCACCCGCCGGGAATCGAACCCGGGACCTCCGGAGCTTAAAGCAAGCATGCTAACCACTGTGCCACCGGGGCGGCCAACCCAACGATTACAATACAGAAAATAGCTCAATTCTAGATCAACATCCTATCTAGCAGTTTACGATAAAAATTTTTATAATATCGTTGTAATGGTCATTAAAAAACATTTTTCAGTTTTTTTAGTGCTTTTTCAAGAGCTGTATCTTTGTAAAATACGGTCGTACAGAACAGAGATGAAAAAAAAGCATTTTAAAGCTAAAAATTTGTAGTCTTGAGACTTTTGAGTGGAAAATTCAATCATAAGAAAGAGCGCGAAAAAACAATTCCATTTTTTTTTTTTTTTTTTGTAAGGATCCATGGGGTCCGGAATTTTTTTTAAGTTAAACCAATGCATAGGTCGGTTAGCCTGTTAATTAGGCGTAAATTTAATTTCATTCTGGTCTCTCTATGTCAACTTTTTGCTGAGATATCTGACTTTGAATCAAAAAAGATCCTTTTGCCTTTGATCATCGATATCTCAGCAACCAATGATTGCACAGTAAACTTTAGGGCAGCCTTGAAAACTTCAGTAAATTTCCTACAAGACCCTTTAATGATTAGTTGAGAACAAATTTTTTTTTCACCCTCAATACTGATTTGAAAAAAGTACAAAAAAACGACTTTTTAGGTTGTCTTAGTAAATCTACCGTTACTTTACAAATATTGATGAAAATACTAATGATGCCAGGTCGTTTTACAGCTTAATGTACTCCTAATAGCCCTGTATTATTTTCAAATTGATCCATCCAACCGTTTTTCCGGACAGATTGATCAAAGTTTTACAAAACATTTAAAGGAACAAGTGATCATCAAAATAAAAAAACGACTTTTTTCACATTTTGCGTTAATTATTTGTTAACCCTTAATGATCGTAAGAGTTTTTTGCAATACTCGCCCATAAGGGATGACAGAAAATTAAATAAAGTTCTGCGATATGACCAATTATTATGGAACTTGGCCATTTCTTATTCGATTTTAGTGAAATTTGGTATGCGTTATTGAAATGGGATTCTAAAATGATTCGTGGATAAAGTTCTGGAAAATGGCCAACTAGGATGGAACTTGGCCATTTCTTATCCGATATTGATGAAATTCAGCACGTGCTTTAGAAATGGAATTCTAAACTGATTTTTGGATAAAGCTCTGGAAAATGGCCAACTAGGAAGGAACTTGGCCATTTCTTATCCAGTTTTGATGAAATTCGGCATGTACGATGGAAATGGGGTTCTAATATAAATTCGTGGATATAGTTCTGGAAAATGGCCAACTAGGATGGAACTTGACCATTTCTTATCCGATTTTGATGAAATTTGGTATAAGCAATGGAAATGGGAACTTGGCTATTTCTCATCCGATTTTGATAAAATTCGGCATGTACGATGGAAATGGGATTCTAAAATGATTTGTGGATGAAATTCTGGAAAATGGCACACTAGGAAGGAACTTGGCTATTTCTTTTCCAATATTGATGAAATTCAGCACGTGCCTTAGAAATGGGATTCTAAACTGATATTTGGAGAAAGTTTCAGAATTTGACCAATTGTTATGGAACTTGGAAATATTGTTTACCTACTATTTTTATGAATTTCAGCATTCACGATGAAAATGGGATTCTTAAATTATTGATAAAATAAATCATTAAATATATGGAATAACCATCTTAGTTTTTCACTTTTAAAGCACATGTCGAATTACTTTTATTCGTTTAAGGAATAGGCAATCGCCTTCTAACTTAACCATATAAATTTAACCAACAATAATTTTAGAGATTTATTTCTATAATACTTGCTGAATTTGTTTAAAATCAGATAAAAAATGGCCAAGTTTCATCCTAACACGGCTTATTCCAGAATTTCATCTAAACCTAATTTTAAAACCCAATTTTCATTACACATGCTGAATTTCATCAAAATCTTATAAGAAATAGCCAAGTTCCTATCTTGTTGGCCATATTCCAGAACTTTATCCAAAAATAACTTTAGAGTCCCATTTCCATCGTACATGCCGAATTTCATGTAAATCGGATAAGAAATGGCCAAGTTCCATCCTAGTCGGCCATTTTTCAGAACTTCATCCACGAATCGTTTTAGAATCCCATTTCAATAACGCATACTAAATTTCACTAAAATCGGATAAGAAATGGCCAAGTTTCATAATAATTGGTCATATTGCAGAAATTTATTTAATTTTCTGTCGTCTCTTATGGGCGAGTATTAAAAAAAAATCTTACGATCGTTAAGGGTTAACAAATAATTAACGCAAAATGTGAAAAAGGTCGTTATTTTAGTTTGAAGATCACTTGTTCATTTAATTGTTTTGTAAAACTTTGATCAATCTATCCGGAAAAACGGTTGGATGGATCAATTTGAAAATAATACAGGGCTATTAGGAGTACATTAAACTGTAAAACGACCTGGCAACATTAGTCTTTTCATTAATATTTGTAAAGTAACGGTAGATTTACTAAGACAACCTAAAAAGTCGTTTTTTTGTACTTTTTTCAAATCAGTATTGAGGGTGAAAAAAAAATTTGTTCTCAACTAATCATTAAAGGGTCTTGTAGGAAATTTACTGAAGTTTTCAAGGCTGCCCTAAAGTTTACTGTGCAATCATTGGTTGCTGAGATATCGATGATCAAAGGCAAAAGGATCTTTTTTGATTCAAAGTCAGATATCTCAGCAAAAAGTTGACATAGAGAGACCAGAATGAAATTAAATTTACGCCTAATTAACAGGCTAACCGACCTATGCATTGGTTTAACTTAAAATAAATCCCGAGCCCATGTATCCTTACAAAAAAAAAAAATCTAATTTTTTTTCGCTCTCTTTCTTATGATTGCGTGATAACGGTATCTCACAAAAATTGTCCACTCAAAAGTCTCAAAACTAGAGATTTGAAGCTTTAAAATGGTTTTCTTTTTATCTCTGTACGACCGTATTTTACAAAGATACAGCTCTTCAAAAAGCACTAAAAAAACTGAAAAAAATTAGTGTTCCTTTAATGTTTTGGAGTAGTGTATGTCAATGTAACCCCCACGGCTTAATATACACCCCATTACGTTGAATCGCTTAAGAAATTCTCCACTTATATCACGCCTCCTTGTGATGGGACTATAGCAAAGCATTTCATCCAATCCAATTTACAACTCGTTTACGTTTTTTCCAAAGATTACCATAAATAGTATTTTTTATTTACAACCTTGACATTATCAAAATTCTTTGATTTAATGCTCTTTAATAAAACCCTAAATCCATAAAAAAACAAAAAGAAAAACGTTTAAGTTTTTCACAATAATTTCCAAATTTGGCTTTATATTGAAAATTCTAAAATCTTCTGGAAATTTATCGACCCTTCTAGAAAATTTTTTTTTTTTTTTTTTTTCATTTTATTTTATTACGACTGAGACTGCGCTCATCTAGCAATTTTTCTTTCAAATACAAATTTTTAGATATCTAGTAAAATTCACGTTTGTTGGGGTGTAACCCACTGGTTAGCCCCATAATCAATTAAACCTATTTACTAATTTTAGTTTGGTAAGTTCACTAGGTCAAGTGGCCTCGTTCTTTGGAGTCTTCTTTCAACGACAGGGTTATCTATCATATGGCGAATGTAGGGGTTTCCATGTTCCTGGAGCCTTATTTCGTGTTTTGCGGCATGCATTTTTATTTCCTCTTTGATGTATTCCATCCGTAGGTCCCTGTGAAGGTCTTCATTTCTTGCGTACCACGGAGCATTGACGATGCTACGAAGAACCTTGTTTTGAAACGTCTGTATCATTTTGGCGTTTGTTTGCTTGGTACATCCCCAGAGTTGTATACCGTAGGTCCATATCGGCTTCAAAATTTGCCGATATAGCAGCAGCTTATTGTGAATTGTAAGCTCAGAGCCTCTACCTATGAGCCAATACATTTTTCTGAACTTTATGTTAAGTTCTTCTTTTTTCTTTTTGACATGCTCTCTCCACTTAAGCTTGGCATCGAGGGTCATGCCAAGGTATTTAGCTGTATTTGCATATGGCACGAGTCGCGAGTTAATTTCTATAGGTAGGTGGTAAGCCTTTTGATAAGTAAAGTTAATATGCGTGGATTTTGTCTCATTAAGTTTGATTCGCCAACGCTTTGTCCAGTTACAAACCGCATTGGTCATCCTCTGGAGTTTGCTCGTTGCATCAGCGACATTATTTCCAACTGCCATAATTGCTGTGTCATCTGCAAAGGTGGCTATGGTTCCTTCATTTGTGGTTGGTATGTCCCTTGTATATAGTAAATACAGAATTGGTCCTAAGACACTCCCCTGCGGGACACCGGCAGAGATTTTCTTTAGCTCAGAGTATTCATCCTCATATTTCACTCGAAAGTGTCTATTGGATAAATAAGATCTTAGTATGGCATAGAATTGTCTCGGTAGATCTCTATGCAGCTTGTATTCCAGACCACTGTGCCAGACTTTATCGAATGCTTGCGCGACGTCCAGGAATATGCTTGAGCATACTTTTTTACGTTCTAACGTTCTTTCAATTATGTTGGTGATTCTATGGACCTGTTCAATTGTAGAATGCTTTTCTCTGAATCCAAATTGATGTGGAGGAATTAGTTGTCGGTCCTCAATTATTGGTTTAAGTCTCTTTAGTAATAATTTTTCAAAGAGTTTTGACATGATTGGCAGCAGAGAAATTGGCCTGTATGATTTTTTATCGTTAGGTGGTTTATCAGGTTTTGGTATCATGATTACTTCTGCTACTTTCCATTGATTTGGAACATATTTTAACCGAAAGCTCGCATTGATTATGTGTAGTAGCTTACGAAATCCTTTGTTAGGTAGAGCTTTGATAATTTGGCAAGTAATCAAATCATACCCTGGGGCTTTTTTAACATTCATGTTACTTTTCACTTCTTCTTTTAATTCTTTGAGAGTTACTGGCCGTATTTCAAACTCATCCAGCTTGTGAATAGATATTATATTTTCATTGGCAGTTTGTCTTGGTAGTGGTTGGAAGGTTTCCTGGAGATACTCCGCAAATAGATCAGCCTTCTCTTTGTGGCCTCTTGCCCAGGTTCCATCATCCTTTTTAAGTGGAGGCACTTGCATTTTGGGTCTTTTGAGTCCCTTCGTCGCCTTCCACAGTGAGTAATCAGAATTTTTTTCATCAGTTAGGCTAACTAGATATCTGTTGATTGATTCATTTTTAACTTCTTTAAGAAGGGATTTGAGGCTGTTACATAAATTGTTAAGAATTGTTTTGTTCTCCGGTGTTCGATTAATTTGCCAGGTTTTACGAGCTCGTCGTTTTTCTCTTACCAACTCTCTAACTTCCATTGGGTAGGATATGTTAAGCGTCTTCTTATTTTGTAAAATGGGAGTGCTTGCCAATGCAGCATAGTGAATTATTTCATTGAGTTGCTCCAATTCGTCTTCCAACTGTCGAGAATTTCTTATCGGTACCTGGAGATTGATTTTGTCCTCCATTATTTCACGAAACAGATCCCAGTTTGTTTTTGAATTTGTTAATCTGGGTGCACTTTCCCTTTGAATTACAGTTTCACTGACTGTCATGATAACCGGTGAGTGATCCGATACTAGAGAATTGCTGTTTTCAATGTGAATATAGTTCTGAGATATACCTCTTGCTACATAAAAGTCGATTAGGTCCGGTATCTTAGCTTCGTCACTGGGCCAGTATGTTGGGGAACCACCAGAGTAAAATTCACATTTTGATGTCTGGGCTGCTTGAAACAATTCTTTACCCTTTGACGTCGTAAGTCTAGATCCCCAATACGTGTTTTTTGCATTAAAGTCTCCTCCAATAATAAAATCACGTCCTAATGATTTAAATAGTTTAATGTAGTCCTCCCTTTTCAAGTTATGCCGGGGAGGACAGTATATTGCGGAGACAGTAAGCTGTCTGTGTTTAATGTGAATCCTAACAGTGGTGACTTGCATTGTTTCTTCTTCGATTTCTGTTTCTACATGGTGTTTTATATTTTCTTTTATTAGTAATGCTGAACCACCTCTTGCTCTTTCTGCTGGATGAATGGAATGATATAAGTTATAACCCCGGATTTTAACAAACGAAGATTTAACAAAATGGCTTTCGGATATTAGAAAAATGTCGATTTTTTCTGTATTTAAAAATATTTCTATTTCTGGAATATGTTGCATAAGTCCATTCGCATTCCAGATTGCTATTCTGAAAGTTGTGTTCTTACTTAACATTTTTTATCGGATTGCGTTGTGGGAGTTGCATTTTCTTCAGTTGATCAAATATCATGTTATTCAGGTTACTTTGGTCATCTAGCCGCTTTGTAATAGCTTCGATGCTGTTCATAATGTTTTCCATAATTCGATTATTTTCAGAGCCCATATATTTGGTTGAACCCGAGCCTTTCACTACCTGAGCAAATGTTCTTCTTTGCCCTGCGTTGCTTGGTTGTGGATTTTGATCCATCTGATTTGATGGTTGAATCCTTCGAATTTCATGATTTTGCGATTGATTTCGTGATTTATCTCTTAATTTTTGTAGGTGTTTAGCAACCTCACAGCCCCGATAATTGGCCGGATGTTGGCCTTTACAATTTATACACTTAGCTGGTACATCTCTCCCTATTGTACATGCCTGGGTAAAATGTTTACCTGAGCATTTTACACATCTCGGATCCCGGCTGCAATATTTTTGGGTGTGATTAAATCCCTGACATTTCTTGCATTGTGGTATGCGTGTAGTGGTTCTCCTCATAGGTTCAATTTTTACCTTCATGTGAAGAATTGCTTTTATACCATAAATATTTTGAACATTTTCTGAGTTATCAAATACTAGCATAAAAAGAGGGAGTCCCCTTTTATTGAAAGTTGGGTTTCCTTCTTGGTTTTCTATTCTCTCTTTTTTAATCATATTCACAGCATCTAGTATTTTAAGACCTTTATTTTTTAAGTCTTCCATTATTTCTTCGCTTGAGCAAGTGTGATGCAAACCTCTTGCCATAACTTTTATCGGACGAGCCTGTTTGTCCTCATAGGTAAACCACTGATACTTTTCAGCATTCAGCTTCATAGATAATGTTCTATAGGTTTCTGAGTCCAGAGTATTAATTTTCCAAACGTCATTGTTTAGCGCTGTTACCTTATATTCTTTGTCAGTAACCGATTTCATCAGTGACTGAATTATTGGGTAACTGGTTACTCCCACGATACTTATTGGTGGGGGGGTTTTTTCTTTCGGTTGCACCAGTTTTGGTGCAATGTTCTTGGTAGATTTACTACCTTTCGGTTGATTGGCCTCAGGTTGGACAACTTCCGGTTCGGTACTTGTAGTTCCACTAACATTTAGTTGTTCAACCTCAGGTGACGATTCAGCTTTTCTTTTCTTACCCTTCCTGGAATGTTTTTTTTTCTTCTTTAGGATCCAGTTCGTCTCCCTTTCTAATTCATCCTCATCAGTGAGATAGTTGACTTTCTTTGGTTCAATACTCTCTAATTCGCTTTGCTCTTTAGCATCCCGATTCATTTTTAGAAGTTCATTTTCTCGCTTTAGATACTCAATTTCTTCGCTTAGCTTGGCAAATGATTGCTCCATCTTCTGTAGCCTCTCAAAGAGATCCATATTTTCCTTTTCTAGGTCAACAGTTCTTTCACTGAATTTTACTGCTCGCATTGTAAAATTTCCGCTGGCATCACTTCTTTCATGGAGTGTTTGGCCCTCCTCAAAATCCATAGGGCCAGCCTTCGAAGAGGATGGATCCCCCCCGGATGTATTGTCCAGTCGACTGACTGGAGTACCACTTGGGGTAATAACTTTCTCGGACTTATGCATTGCATAGAGTCTTGCTGGTGATCGTGGCACTATGGAACTTCTTCCAAATGGATTTACAGAACTTATCACCTCTGAAGTATTGCGGTCATTGGATAACGACGACTGGGAGCCCGCTTGCTCACCCCTCAAAGTCGCCGGCACTGGGTATCCGTTTCCCTGCGCCGTAAGGTTTTCTCCATTAGAGTCCCCCATATTGGTTATTATATTCAGGGAACCACCCCTAGCTAGTTTTGGTCCACGAATGGTATTTTATTTCCCATTTACCCTCCGACAAGTCGGTTAGGGTTTCCCCCTATCCGCCACCTGGGGACGCGCCCGATGGGAGACTAGCAGCTCCACACGAGTCTAGAAAAATGGAGCTCATTTTTTACTGTAGCAAATATATTTTTCTGACCGAAAAAATTATAATTCTATTTTCTAAACCAATTAAGTATTTTTCTTAAAATAGCTATTTATGATAAATTCGAATAAGTTCCAGAAGATTTTTCAGAGAAATGAAAAATTTGGAATCCGCGAAAAAATTAACGCTTGAACGGAATGAATGCCATTTCCCTCACGCACTCTGAATTGCATCAAAATCGGATAAGAAATGCCCAAGTTACTTCCTAATTGGCCATATTCCCTAACTTCGTCCAAAAATAATTTAAGAATCCCATTTCCATCGTACATGCTGAATTTTATTAAAATTCAATAAGAAATGGCCAAGTTCTTTCCTAATTGGCCATATCCCATAACTTCGTTATACGAATATTTCACAAATTGTAAGTAAAATTTTTATATGAAGAACACCCACAAAAACGAATAAATGATCAAAATGATATTAAGAGAATTAAATCTTATTAAAAATTAAGGGAATTTACGTTATGAATCAAAATTTTACAATATTGATAAATTTTCAATATTGATTTACGAACAATTAGAACGAATTATACAATAGTCACGAAATGTTGGTTTCAGCTTAAGACATTTTCACTAAACGATGGCATTGTGTGGTCTCTTGGTATGGGTTCAGTTGATTTTCAACAAAATCAAATTCTCCTCAAAATATCCACCAGTTGGATAAATTACAGGTCGCAACACCGATTGATTGAGGTATAAATTATGTATTGAAGGTCGTTTATTTGCTGATGAATATTTGTTTATGATAGCGTCACATGGGCTTTGCTCGTTGAAAACTCGTATTACAAATAATTCTTCATCTTGTCTATAGTCCATTTATTTTTTTAGATACTCCTTTAGATTTTAGCTTCAGTTTTTGTGCTCTATTAAATTTTTGCTGAATTGTGTATATTCTTCTAAGGCGTTAACAACTTAATGCCAGAAATACAATTAGTTATTCAAATTTAACAAATGATTTATCTGCGGAAAATTGGTCTACAGTATGTTCGCACACAAATGTGTTATAGCGTATGAGAAATTTATCTTTCTGTTAAAATTTAATAGACACAACAATTCCTCGGTGGCTGAATTTAAATCAAACACCAGAATTATTAAAATCATCCTCTTTCTGATCTACCTGGATTCCATTTTCTATTTGAAGTTTTCTTCAAAATTGATAGCTTTTGCGGATGATCTAGTATTTCTTTATAATGACCAATATCTTATACCTAATATTCACTCTATGAATACTGATCTAAGTCTTCCGAGAAAATGGTGCCTTGCACATACTGTGTTTCTAAGCACAAAAACAAAAGGTATAAACTATAAACTTAATAATGATATTGTTATTGATCCTGGAGTTATTTACCATGATTTTAATTGTGATCACATAACTTGTGTCAGTGACTGTTTAAAAGTTCAATTCGTATCTAAATTTAAGTACCTTGGTTTGACTGTAGATACTTGTATGCGTTCGCTTGATCATATCATCTTCATGATCATATCATTTTAGCCCGGTTTAAAATCATTTTGTTTTAAGCCTTAGCAGTGGCTGTGGATGATTTTTTGGATTTCCAAGTGTAGTAAGTAACTTGTAAACTTTTTGTTAATATTGATGTAAATAGTCTAAATATGTTATGTTAGTATTAATGTAAATATTGTAAATATACACGTAACAATTTTTTCAATTGCCACTGGACTTTGGATTCACAGATTGAATAAAAATGAATAATAAATAAACATCAATCATCGGTATCGGAGCACAATTGCAAATTTTCGATTTTTAGGGGCTTCTCTATTTCACTGACTCGCACCAAGTCGTAAATATTGGAATGCTATTTAGACAATATATGTCTATAAACAAAGCCGACAAATTATATGGCATGCCAATTATAGAACTCGACACCTTTTGATAGAGGTACATATTAATCATCAAAATCGAAACACAATTCCAAATTTTCGAGTTTTGGGGCTCTGTATTTGTGGTCTATTATTCGATAGAATTTTAATTAAATAAATGCTCTACAAAATATGTAGAAATATTCGAGCTATCTTAATACATGTTGGTATGACAATTACAGATCTGAACATCTCTTGATTGTTGTATCAGTCATTGAAATCGGGTCACAATTGCAGAACTTCGATTTTTGGAGCTCTGAATTTGTGGTCTATTCTTGTTCAGTTGATTTTCAATGAAATTGAATTTTCTTCAAAATGACTATACCATTGGAGATCCGCCTTCGAATATCGTTGTATAACGAATATTGCTCAGTCGGACGTTGAAAGACCCTTGAACGTCGATCTAAAGACTATAAAAAGAATCTCAACTCGTCGGTGAACCAAACGCCTTCCTAATTATCAAGAGCTCAATACTCATTGTCCCTAGAGAATTAAATTAAGCTCTTAACTGGTATTCTTTTAAATCTAGCCTTGTTGCTGTTGAACTAGGAAGCAAGTTGTGATCTGTATGCACTTTCCTTATTCTAAACGTGCTTACTTAAAAATTTCATTGAGTTTCATTCCGTCCCATTATTTACTAAACAATATGTTTAAATAAAACTAAGTACAATAGTTCAGCAGGAGTAATTACTAACGCAATACATGATATTATTTCATTTATGTTAATAAATATTGTCGAAAGAACATGATATGCAGATCAGCTGATGTTAGGTAAACATTAATGACATTAAATCAATATTTTTGCCTTTATTAAAAAAAAAATAAAAAACTTAGTTAAAATATACCGTATCAAGTTGTACGCCTCATACCATAACAATTTAACTCCTTTTCTCCGACCCTTTGACTCCATTCCAATTAAATAATTGCATTAGAAGAAAACATAAAGAATTTTAGCTAATTGAATTTATTATTTTATGAAATTTCCTTAAACGAGCACAAGAAGGAAGACCAAGATGCTTGTTTGTGTATGGGAAATTGTACAAAGCTAAATTTAATTAATTTTCCTTTTGTTTTTTTATTTTTATTTTTAAATTAATTTTTAATTACAAATATATTTTGATTTCATTTTGTAATTAAAAGTAAAGCTCAATATTGTATTTTCTGTTATTGGAAATTAATTAGAAGATTTAATTGTAAGTGGGAAAAGAACAATGAAATAATGCAAAATAAAATTTAAGTTTATGTTTCAAAAATGTCGAAAATTTTTTGTCATATAAACCGGATTCAACAGTTTGTTTAACTGTACATACACGAGTGAATAGCTTTAAAACAAAAAAGTCGTTTTTTATATCGTACAGTAAATACGACGGAAATTAAACTTCATTTCGAATTTTATTTTTATGTGTTTGGGGATTTGAAATCCGAGCATTTTTTTTTTCTTTTTGAAAATTTATTTAATCTCGAAATGTGTTATACAATGTGTAAACTTACTCGTACAACGAAATATACATACATACGCCAATTTTGAAATTCTTTGGAGGGTACACGGATCAGAGGATTATTTTGTAACTGCACATGTCCACAGATATTTCCTTTCGTATTATTTGAAAATGTAGGAATATTTTGTACCGTATACCTATCATTTCTGTACAGTATTAGTTTTACAATTTAGATGTGTTTAGGTATTCCAATTAGCTAAAAGAGAAATCAATAATGAAAGTATTTTTGACCCATGTTCTTTAAATAATTTTTTTTTTTGTGTAAGAAACATAACCTACATAAATTTAATATGAAAGTTAAACGTTTTATGGTTTTACTTGAATGCGCTTAATTTCTCTACTAGTAGAGACTTAAAACACTACGTATTTTAAAGTACAGAATGCACCGAATCATGTCGTTTTAGAATTCTTTCTAAAATTTTACAGTTTAAATTTTTTACAAGTTTCCCGAATAAATTAGAAATAAAAATATTTTTTTCAATTTTTATTTTATAGTATAAATCCAAAATAATAAATTAAAATTGGTAAACATTCAAAATTAGGAAATCATAACAATAGGCAACCCTATTTGTTTCTGACAACAACAATTTTTATTTGCCCGCTTCTTTCTGCATTTAGCTTCAGAATCTGCAAACAAAATCTCGACACATTAAGGGTTAGGAAACTTTATATACCTATTATTCATTTTTTATATTTCCACTTTGAGATTCTCAAAAAAAATAAAATCAGATGACAAGGTCCCTATGTCCACGAACTCAAGCAGCATAATAATCTAGAAGAGAGCACAAGCCACTGTAACACGATCGATTGAAAATTAGCCACGCCTGCATCTCACGTTATTCATCTAAAGGAGTACGTAAAGGCTATGCAAAATGGTCATGGAGATGAAGGAATACCATCTGATAAAATATGACCCAGACTGGTAAAAAGAACAACATTTTTATGTATTTTAATACAAATCTTTTTATCACCTTCAAAATAGTCTCCTTTTGAGCCAATACAAGCATGCGAACAGTTAGTCCATTTTTCCATACACACCCAATAGGCCCCGGCCGGGATGGCCTTCAGTTGCTTCAGCGAATTTCATTTAATTTCTTCAATCGACTCATAGCGCGTTCCCGGAGTGGATATTTGAGTTACGGAAACAGGAAAAAGTCACAGGGGCAAAATCTGACGAGTAGGGTGGCTGAGCGATGACTTTTGTTTAGGATTTAACCAAAAATTCAGTCACAACCAGGCTGGAATGTGACGGCGCATTACCGTGGTGAAAAATCCATGAATTGTTTGCTCATAAATCCGGCCGTTTAAGACAAATTTCTTCACGTAGACGCCTCAAAACAGCTAAAAAAAATAAAAAATAGGTCTTAACAGAGGTGGATGGATGACTCGCATGTGGCAAGTTATCTACGACTTCACGACCCTCACTGAATGCTCTATGCCACTCAAATACTTGCGTTTTCGATAGAGTAGAATCCTCAAAATACTTCTGCAATATTTTCAATGATTCCGTAGCCGTAATTCCATTGGAAACACAAAATTTCAAGCAAAGCCGTTGTTAAATTTTTTTTGCCATAGTAAAAGTCGCCAAGCAAACATTTCGCGTTGTAAACAAATGGCCGCCAAACTCACACTAATGGACGTATTCTGCTCAAACGTCACAAGAATTTCAAAGAAGGTTGTACAAACCTAGAAAATAAAATTTTACCGATTCGGTTTACGCGCGTGGTTTAAATGGACCAGTACAAGCCAAATTTAATCAGCTGGTACATTCAAAGAAAGCAGTGGGTCAGCTAGCAGTTATCTGCATTACAAAAGCGGATCAAACTGAATTTCAATAAAGCTAATACCGGATTCTTTTTGGGAAATACCAACTACTCTAGTAGGGCCTAACCACACTGAAGCTTTTCGAAGGAATGTTCATGAATCAGTAATTGATAATAGGGGTCGGAAACCTAGTATCGGTTGCCACGGGGAATAACAGAGCTAGCTCCCAATAGTTACGAAAAAATTGGGGTTTCGAAAATAAAGAAGTAATAACTTTGCTATTCTTACTCCAGGAAAGGTGGACCAATGAAAGAAAAACTAGCTGTACAGTGTACATACACGCTTTTTCTATAACTTATTTTTCTTGACTAACTTTTTTTGATTTTCTCCTTCTCTTCCTCATCACTACTCAGCAAAATACCAAAACCAATGCATATATATTTTATTTCGTACTGAATTGGATAGATGCTTACAGGGATGTACAAAATACCCAGCATACATGAAATTATAACTAAATTATAAGTATACAAAATGTGTAAGGTTTAACATACTACCATCTTTGAAAGGCCAACTTTCAAAAAACAAGTTATACAACTGCACTGATTTCAGTAGCAATTAAATCCTTAGTTTTTCTTAATCTTAACTGCTAAAATAAAAATAAATTTCAATGAAATAATTGTTACAATAAATTCAAGGTTAACTCAATTATACAACAAAAACAACATAAATAGTATTCTAAATTATTAAGTAATTATAAATTAGAAGGTTAATAAAATGTTCAAGATCAACAAATCAATTCGGAGTTGGTAATTTTGCCAATTTGGCTATTCCTCGAGTAAACATTCCGTTTTTAGTTTTCATGCTGGCGACCCGAACCCTCTGATCTTTACCGTATACAACATCCATCACACGACCCATGAGTCACTGAGTAGGGGAACATGATCTTCGTGAATTAATACCAAATCATCCGTTTCTATGTTTTATTACCTTCATCCACTTTTTCCTCTGTAGAAGGGTATGAAAATAATCTTTAGAAAATCGATTCCAAAAATGTTGAACCATGGCAGTAACCTCCTGCCAATATGATAACCTATTTTCCTGCAAATGAGTGAGAATAGGTTCGAAAATAGTATTGATGGGTCCGACAGTTAAAAAATGACCTGGAGTCAGGGGTTGTGGATCATTTGGGTTTGACGACAAGGTGGTTAACGGCCGAGAATTCATAATCCCTTCAATCTCAACCATGAGTGTATTTAGTTGAGACAACGTTAGTGTATGGCCACGTGTGACCTTTTTGAGATGTGTTTTGAAGCTTTTAACAGTAGACTCCCACAATCCATCAAAGTGGGGAGAACGTGGTTGAATAAACTTCCATACTATTCCTTGTGATGTACAAAACCTTAAAATTTCATTTCCTTGTTGAGATTAGAATAATTCGAATAGTCTGTTGAGTTCATTGTGAGCTCCTACGAAATTGGTTCCATTGTCACTCATTATATGCGCAGACTTTCCTCTTCGAGCGAAAAAACGTTTTAAAACTGCGATAAAGGCATCACTTGTAGCATCTTCGACTATATCAATGGGAACTGCCTTTGTTATGAAACAGACAAAAATGCAAATGTATACCTTGACCACAGTAATCGATACCCACCTTATTAAATGGGCGACAAATTTCAAGACGATTATGGGGAAGATCACTCATATATTGTTCCATACATTTAGGATTAACACGAAAACATGGGATACACATCGATGTATAATAAATTTAACCAAATTTTTTCCATTTATTGGCCAATATTTTTGGCGAATTGCGGCAAGGGTAGTTTGAACTCATCCATGGAGATTTGTCATATGTTTTTCTTTGATCAAGAGCAAAGTGAAGTGGTGTTTTGGTAACAAATATTGATGTTTATAGTCGAAAGGCAAATCACTATTCGTCAAACGACCGCCTACTCGTAAGAGATTATCTGCGTCAAGAAAAGGCGAAAGGTTTAAAATTTTTGAATTTCTTGGTAGTTCTCTTTGGGATTTTAAATGATTTATTTCGTCACGAAATTCCTTGTGTTGAACAAGCCTAATGATGCATTTTTCAGACTGGTTCAGCTCTTCAGTCGATAATTCACCAAAGTTCTTATTTGGCCCATGACGATCTGTAATGCGATTATTGATAAACCGGAGAACATACGCTACGACACGAATCAGTTTGGAAAAAGTACTATATTTTTCAATTTCCACAAAATCTATTAGCTTTTTGGACGTTAATTTCAAATTGATAAATTTATTTTTCATTTCAGGAACCTTGTTATTGTCCACCGTAACAAATTTATCAGGCCAGTCCGGTTCATTACTTTTCAAAAACAACGACCCAAACCACCATACTTCTGATAAAGCAAGATCTTGAGGCAAAACACCACGAGACAGCAAATCTGCTGGATTAGCCTTAGTATCTACATGTCGCCAAGTCATTTGCGAAGTTAATTCTTGAATTTCTGAAACTCTGTTTCCGACGTATATTTGCAACTGATATGGGGGCAGTTGTATCCAAGCGAGAGTTATACTAGAATCTGACCACAAATAAATTTTATTAAATTCTATAGTCATAGATTTTTTGACTTTAACCATTAATTTGCAAGCAACAAAGCTGCATTTAATTCCAACCTTGGAACGGTTAATGTCTTTAAAGGAGCAACACGGCTTCTACTGCATAATAAACTAACAACTATTCTACTCTGCGAGTCAATACATCGAATATATACGGATACACCATAAGCGACAGTTGATGCATCGGTAAAGCCGTGCATCTCTATTCGCTTTGCATCTTTTGGAATCACGCATCTCTTTATCGACAATTTCATACATTTTTTAAATCTTCGGGAAGAACGTCGTCCCAAACAACTTTCAATAACCAAATTTTTTGCATCATAAGTTTTGCTGTAACAATAATTGGCGCGATGAGGCCCAATGGAATACTTGGTAACGGACCTATTTTCTTGTATTCAAACAAAAAATTATCAGTGTCAGGGACCATAGCAAACCCAAAGTTTTTATAGTTTCGTTATAAACGTTTAACAATTGTTCACGATCTTCTGGAGGAATTCATTCTATAATTTCAAAATGATTCGAAGCCCATTTGCGTAGTTGCATTCCGCTTGATTTTAACATGTCTATCAATTGTTTTTGTAATTCTATAGCCTGACCTAAATCGTTGCTGCCTGTCAATAAATCGTCTATATAAAAATCGCTTTGAACAACTTGGGATGCTATTGGAAATGATTTTTTCTCCAAACCAGCTAATTTATTCAAGACCTTTGTAGCGAGGTACGGAGCTGCGGATGTTCCGTATGTAACGGTTTTTAATTCAAATACACAAATAGGTTGACAGGGATCTGAACGCCACAAAATCTTTTGAAACCTTGTGTCGTCATCATGTATGGCAATCTGTCTATACATTTTCTCAATATCACTTGTGAAAACAACTGCATGGTGAGGTAAGAAATAATTTAAATCGGCGGAATTACTGCAAACGTCATCCTTCGATAAAATCATATGCCCAACTCTTGATATTCAATCATGAATTTTATGTACTCAGTTTCGACTAAATTTATTTTCTAAATATTGAAACCGTTTTAGTGCTAAGTGTTTAGAATTTCCTAAATTCTTGACCGTGTCTTTGAAAGGTAACCTCACCACGAAATTTTTTCTGCTATATGTTTTTTCGAAATAGTCTTCGCATTGTTTTTCTTCAATCGATAATGGTTTGTCATTGTCGTACGTATCTGTTTCCCATAGTTTTTCTATTTGGTTATCAATATAATTTTCAAGATTTTCATTTTCCGAGTAATGATTTGATAAAAAGAAATTTTGTTTCTTGCACTTTTCCACTGACTATCCAACCAAAATAAGATTCTTGAAGTATTGGCATATCTTCTGCTAATTTAAATCTATTATTTTTCATAATTTCGAAAAACAATTCTGATCCTAGCAATAAATCTACTGATCCTGGAACATTAAATGTCGGATCCGCCAGTTTGATTCCTTGACCATAAGAAACTCCAATCTTTTTGAGTAATTATTTAATCTAGACTTAATTGTTGTAGTGAAGTTTTGATCAATCATAGATTTACTATGATTCAAACCTGAAACCGAAATTGAATCAATATATTCCCTTTCAATGCCGAGTGTGTTGGCCGAATTTGATGAAATAAAATTAGATTCGGAACAAGTGTCTAACAAAGTTCTACATGGAATAAATTTTCCCTTACTCGTACATATCAAAATTACTGCCGTTGAGAGTAAAATTGCTCTTTGTTCAGTTCGAGCACAAAACAATTTTGATCCAGTTAACTTATTGAAATCCCCATTAACTGGCTCTGAGTTAACACTTTTTGAGTCAGTCTGAATTCAGAGTTCTGAAAATTGAATTCTTTTGTTTTGAAATAACGTTGAGTAGGTGAAAGTTTTAAAAATACCGAACAATTACTAATGAAATGATGCTCATTACACCCAAAACAACATCTTTCTTGATTTTTAATCTGAGAATTATTTGAATTACCGACAACAAATGTTTTTTGCGAATTACGCAAATTATCAATTGGTTTTGCTTTTTGAAACCGTGTGACTGGTGTTCGAATATAATTAGATAACTTGGTATGCTCGATTGATTCCAAAATTCTACAACGTTTGTAAATAACTGAGACATTTGTAGCAATGTTGGCAATGACGAAGGCGATATTTCATTCTCCCATTGTTTTCGAGATTCTTTATCTAATACATTAGACACAACATGAATTATTATCATATCTCATGATTCAATATTTTGACCAAGTTTCTGAATCGCATTTAACTGAATGGAACAATCATCTAACACTTTACGTAAATCACGAGACGATTCATGAATAAGCGGTCTAATATTAAACAAATAACTAATATGTTTCTCCAAAATGCTACGAGGATTATCGTAACGTGAAAGTAATGCTATCCATGCGATTTCAAAACCATGTGATGAATATTGCACAGCATCGAGAGTTTTATTCGCGTCACCATGAACATAACTTTTTAAATAATGTAACTTTTCAATGTCTGATAGCGATTCATTTTTGACAATAACTTCTTCAAAAATATTTTTGAATTTTAACCACGAATCCAATGCTCCATCAAAATGTGGAAGCTTTAATTCAGGAAGACGTATTTGACAAGTCGACTTAATTTTTTGATCTTGAACACTTTTCACATTGTCTATACCCTTTTTGATTTGAACTGATCTAGTATTTGTTCTATTTTTGCTTTTACCACAGATCAGAATAGACAGATGTGGATCTTATACGGGCCATATTTACCTTCTAAATTTCAATACCAAATTCCAATCCAATCCTTTTAGAGCAGGACGTACATTTCTGTCTCTTTTTATCTTTTTTTACGTATGGCTATTTTGATTATATCAAAGCAAACATAAACCAACTTTAAACAACATTTTATTTTACAATATATACGTCCTGCTCTAAATGGATTGGATTGAAATTTGGTATTGAAATTTGAAATGTAAATGTGGCCCATACAAGATCCACATCTGTCTATTCTTATCTGTGCTTTTACGTTAAAATATTTTTTTCAAATTTCAAAAAACTATCATTAATATTTTCTAGTTCATGTTCCTCTACTAGTTCTAATATTTCCCCAAAGACTTTGTTAGAATTATTGTAACATTCTTCTACTTTATTAATTCTAACGATTAAATCGAATTTATTATTTTCGTCAATATTAAAATCTTCGATAAATTTTTCAAAATTATCCAATTGGAGTATGTAACCCCCACGTTTATTTTTAAGCTTTCTTAGATCCAGTTAGTAATCAAATAAAATAAGAATACCTTACTTAAATCTTAAACTAGTCTGCAACTGATGAAATCGAAATTCGTCTAACGAAAAAGTTGACGTGTGACATATGTACTGTATGATTTGTGACATGCTGTATGACTTCCAAATGTATTTTGAATTTAACCTACAAATTGAATTTTGTAGTACGGCGATGTTTATTTAGTTTCACTGTGCGAGAACGAAATAGTATGATTTTCTTCAATTAAAGTTGTATTGTATGACTGCGGCACAGCGACTGCGGATGACTGCGGTTGATAAAGCAAAATGGCGATAAGTTAATATTTTTTTTTTCGTTTCAACAAAATTTTTGCGACGACTTTTTTGCGATGTATTACCGATGTACACCGATTTGTGAATAACTTTCCAAAATTTTATGTTAATAGCCACGTGAATCAAATCTCAAATATGGCTGCGAGCTGCGATAATTCAAAAACTAGTTAGTATCCGGGTTGATAGGACCAACATGTTTATTAGTAACTCCAATTACCGAATTGCAATTTTTGTTATCACGATTGTGGACTGTATTTTTTGTATTTTTTTTATTTTAACTGATTTCAATTAAAACACAAAATATTTATTTTAACTAAATTTCTATAACTTATTTTTCTTGACTAACTTTTTTGATTTTCTCCTTCTCTTCCTCATCACTACTCAGCAAAATACCAAAACCAATGCATATATATTTTATTTCGTACTGAATTGGATAGATGCTTACAGGGATATACAAAATACCCAGCATACATGAAATTGTAACTAAATTATAAGTATACAAAATGTGTAAGGTTTAACAACAGGAGTATCTGCCATAGACGCCATAGCGGAAGACGCCAATATAACAGGGAAAATAAGTTTCATAAACAACGCCTTCAACACAGCTAGATGGAATAATATTGTGAAAACATTAGAGATGAGAAAAATCAAAGTTTCTACTTCGAATGATAAAAAGTTACCTGAATGACTTAACGGTGATTTTGGTAACGAAATATGGGCTAGCCAGATATGAAGTAACAGAGGACTTCTCTCAAAAATCTGAATCTCTAAATTAGCTGAAAGTTTCCATCCAAAATTAGAATTGGCTATCAAATCCCAAAGTTATTAGTCGACATATTTTGCTAGAATACTTCATAGATTCCAGCCAATTTTAATAATAAATAAGGCATTAGCACTCTAAAGGCTAACCAACAAAAGGCAGACAAGTTACTGCAGCGCGACAAACCCCCAGTCTCATTCCAAGCGGGGCTTAAAAATAACCGATAATTTACGAAAATATTTTTGTTGAGAACTTAAAGCGGGAGTAGATTTTAAATATGTATAACTAAAGTAGCTTTAATAATTTATCAACTGAATTTAACTTTAAGCTGTATAATAAAACCACATTCGTTAAATTTGTACATATAAAGTATTCATTCCATGTCCTCAATTTTTTTTTTTCGTAGAGATTTACTGTATCACTTTTCTTTCTTGACAGTGAGCGTTTATGAATTGCTTAGCTAATAAAAATGCTTATCAACGTGAGCAACAACAAAAAAACGTTGAAACCGACAATAGAAGACAAAACCCAACCATAAATTTTCAGTTGCAAAAAGAATGTAATAAATAAAAGTTTTCTTCTTTGCTACATAAAGATCTTAATTGTCAAGATTGTATATAAACTATGAATGCACATACAAAAATGTATAGATAAATCTACCAAAACAAAATTGTTTTATTTTAATTCATTAGTTGCAATTTTCTTGAGGTTTTGAATAATTTTAACTATATGCAAATTTAAATTACATTTATTCATCTCAAAGAGAAAAACTTTGTAAGTTGAGCTTTTATATTGCTATGTATTTTTATATTGTAATGAATATTTTATTTTCTAGATAAACAAAACTTTCTTATGCATAATATTATTAAATTAAAGTTAATTTTTGTGTCACTCTATAATATTAAAGTAGCGTTGATTGTAATATATTTAGTTTAATTGTACTGTAACTCCTTCAAACAATTTATAAATTTGATTTAACATTTGAAATTTGTTTGGGAATGATTAAATTGGCAACTTGATTATAGTCAATGATACTTATGGTTTTATTCCATTTCCCAATATTGTAATCGAACGAAATGCGATACACTGATTTGCATATGCATCACAATTTATCGATATGTGTCTGCAATTTTATTTGAAATTGAATTGTTCTGATAATAAATCTCTTTTTTCCATTTTCATGGGATATATCTTAGCTTCATATTATCAATTTTAAATTTGAAAAAATATGTTGCGAGTTATCTTTCTATGCATAGTAATGATGATAACAAAATATTTGCAATAAACTTCTTGTATCGAATTGGAATTTATGTCAGCAATATTTCTTAACAGTGTTTTGGTACGAAAGTATTTCTTGATAGAGGATTATATGTCGTACATCATTGGATATAGTATGTATGTATACAACTAAAATACAAAAATCTTGGAGAAGTATGAACGTCAATTAAAGCATTTAACTTTATTTATTGCAGGACGCTTTAAAAGCTCCCTTCAACAGGTATTATTCTAAAAACTTGTTTAATATACAGAGAGCCTTAATATGAAAAGCTTTCGTATTATTTGGCGTGACATAGAATACGAATACGACTACGATAGTCGGGAGTGTATGACAATTCGATTTTTCAAAATTTTCTTGCTTATAGATTTATAACAAAGTGATAAAAAATGGGTTACTATAACAATGTCGTCGCAAAAGACAGAGCCTTGATAACTACCCCTTTCAGATCCGCAAACAAGCATTCATGGAAAAAAACTTTTAGTTTGTGTATGGTGAGATTGTTGAGGTATAATTTGTCACACGCAACATAACGCAAGGATGACTCAAGAAAAATTTGTTTGCCACACCGATTTTATTGCCCAGACCTTGCACCGAGAGGCTACTATCTTTCCGGTGTTTTTAAATTCTGAAGCAAGTCAGTCAGGCTATTAAAAGTTTCTTCCAGTCGAAACCAACCAAATTTAAAAAAAAACGAATTGATAAGCTACCAGGAAGATGGAAGAAGGACATACATGTATAATTGTAATAATGATGAGTACATAATAAATTATTATATTATGTACTTACTAATCATATTAATAAATATTTTAATAGATCTTACTATCCGAGTCAATATAATATTAAAGAGCTGCGGGGGACTTTGGAATATGACTTGAAATTACTAAAATAATTAACATCACAGATTCGAACAACAATCAATTTAATCGCTTAAATTTTTTGTTCTATAATTTACAGTACAATATAAAGAGTTACATTCGACTATAAATATTATCAATGAAAAATATTTTTTAGATTGTATTGCAAAGGCAAATTATTTCACATTTATATTTTGTAAAATAAAAAAAAATTCATCTAAATACAAATGACATGACACAACATTTTAATTTAGGACTATGACATTTTTGTTTTTCGTGTTTATAGCATTAGAAGAATATTATATTATGTTACATGCGACAAGATAAAATTACGAAATGAGTGAATTATTTTTTGTACATGAACATGTAATATAACTACAGCTGGAATAAACAACGTTGTGTACATATTTTTATGTGTACATCATTGTTCGTTGAGCTTTATGAAGCGAGATATTTAAATTATATAGAAAAATATTCTCTTATTTTGCAATGTAATACAATTTATTTATATATTACGTGCTTCGGGTACACCACATTAATGAGGATGGCCACAACCTCAACTCAACCATATTATTATTACAGCAGCAAACAAAACAAAAATGTATTAACCCATATAATAATTTTACTAACTAGAAAGAAGAAATGTCTATGTTTTTATGCATACGCTACATGGTTATTATTACCTACACCACACACAACCGTACATGGAGGATCAAAATACAGTGTTAGGTAAATCGAGTCGAGAGAGTTAAAAATGAAAATGAAAATTAAATTTATAATTCACATCGCGTGCTTAACTTACCTTACACATACATACAAAGTTTATTTAATTTTCAGTTATTTTTTTAAAGCTTTTATTATAATGTATACATATTTGCTTATAAACATTTGAATCAAATTATTTACAAAAACAAATAAAAACTAATCTTTGGTTATATAATTATTTTCGACATCCGGAGCTCAGATAATGAATTGGTTTTTGAATCAATCATGGCGCCAAACGCTTTAATAAGCATGTATCGCTTTTAAACAAATCGAATATTTTATATTAACTGTATTTAATTAATTTTTATCGGAAAAATATCAACGGTGATATTAAAAGCAGTAAAATTTCGTTTTTGTTACAAATTCATAGGGATTTTATAATATTAAATTAGAATAATCATAAAACTTACAAATTTAAATAATTATCCAAAAAGTAATAAAAAGCAGGCTAAAAATACAACTTTTCTTCAATTGTAACAAAAAAGTATGTATACGTAATATTTCAGAGACTGACAAGAATCAAAAAAGAGAAGTGGCTACTTTAGGAAGTTTTAGAGTATTTCTCATTTACGTTCACCATGATATGACACTTAATAAATGGATTACAGAACAATAAATGCTCTTCCCTGATAATAAACCATATGCATTTACATATTTAATTTTATTCGCCTTTAAAATACACCTGCCAAATACGTACATATGTATATCCTATTTTCGGACTCAAACAAACAAATTCAGAAACTTTCTCGTCATCCAATTCTAGTTATAAATTTAATGAGAGGAATTCCAGCTCGGACGGCCATAATTTAATTGATGAATTCAATAATCTTGTCCCTTGTTTCAGAGTGCTAATTGCGGGAACGTTATTTCAACAAAAAAATATATGATTTTAACAGTTGTTCAAAAATGGAGAGAACAAACAAAGAATAAAATTCCTTAAAAACTTTTTATTGATTTATCGCTAACAAAATTAGTGATTAACCTTTTTAATTAAATTTGTGACAGCAAAACGTTCAAAATTGAAAAAAAAATGTTTAATTTTGTTAGTTCATTTTAATGTTTCTACTACGACAAATTTGCTCATTTTTCCGAAATGGTATAATTTATAGGATTTACAAAATTCAAATAATTTATTGAAATTAAAAATTATAAAAATTAAATAATTTTAAAAAATACTAAAATTTGTAGAATTTATAGGACTTATTGAATTTTTAAAATAGGACAAATTTGAATTTGTAAAATTTATATAAATTTATAAAATTTATAGAATTTGTGGAGTATATTTAATTTATAGAATTGAAGGAATTTATAAAATCTTCGATATTTATAGAATTTATAGGTTTTTGAAACATATTAAAATTTATAATATTGCCAGACTTTGTAGAACTTATAAAATTTATAGAATTTATTGGACTTATAAGAACTTAAGAATGTGCCTATGTGCCTAGATCGTTAATTAATGTAAATAAATAAATAAAGAATTTTTGAGATTTGCGAAATTTAAAGAACTTACTGAATTTTAAAACTTTATCCATTGAGTCTATAAAATGATTCATAAAACTTATTAAATTTATAAAATTTATAGAAATGATTGAATTTATAGGATGATTAAAGTTCATCGAATTTAATTTTTGAATTTATAAAGATTAATTTCGTAAAATTTATAAAATTTATAGAAATTATAGAGTTTGTAAACATATTAAAAATTATAATATTTATAGACCTTGTAAAATTTAGAGAATTTATAGAATTTATTAGATTTTTAAAAATCAACAAATTTACAGAATTTATAAAACTAAAGAATTTGTAAAATTTAAAATATTTACCGAATTTTTAAACTTTATTCATAGAAATTCTTAAATTTATAAAATTTATAGAAATTATTGAATTTATAGAATTGTTAAAGTTTATAGGATTTATCGACATTTTGTATGTATAAAGCAAGTAAAATTTGAGTTTGTAGAATTTATAAAATTGACACAATTGAAACAATTATTAGAACTCAAAGAAACTGCAAAATGTGAAGAATTTATATTATTCATAAAATTTATACAATTTATAAATTTTATAGCATTTATAAAATTGTTAAAATTTAAAATTTTATAGAGCTTATAGACATATTAAAACTTGTCAAATTTACAGTATCTATAGGAATTATATAATTTAAGAAACTTATTGGATTTTTAGACTTTACTGAATTTGTAGAACTTATTAAATTTTATAGGATTGTTCTAATATATAGCGTTTAAAAATGTTTAAATTTAAAGAATTTTTATAATTACTACAAATTCTATAAACTTTATAAATTCTATAAATTTTTTAATTTTTAAAATTGTGAGCTGATACGTATGAGCATTAATTATAAACTTATCTAATAGTATTTTAAACGAAATTCCGGAATCGAAAACATTCAAATTCGAAAATTCTGGAATTACTTTATGGCCAAAATTTGGATGCCCTACATTTTTGAATAATAATTCACGTCGAATCGTTTTTACCAGCTATTATATGTGCGTTATACGAGTATCAACTACACTTATCACAAAATGCAATGCAAATTTTCCTCTAGCAAAAAACATGAAAAAATATCAAACAACTGAACAAACCAAATAACTGTTTGGTTTTGTATTATAATTGCAGTCTTAGCACTTATCACTTTGCACTTTGCATTTTTCAGTAACAGTTTGCACGATCGAAATTGTAAGTTAATTTGCGTTTATTGTAAAAACTCTTGATTATTCTTATAATTTATTGTTATATAAATGTTATTTAAAGGATGGAGGATATAAATAGATCCTCTGATAATTTTTCAAATAGCTGCGGTCTTACTATATATGGGTGTCAAACATGATAATTTATGATAATTTGTCATTGCTTGATGTATGGTTGATCTAAATTTAAATGCTCGCAAAGCTTTTGATACTTAAAATTAGATAACAAATTTATTTTCACCAACAGTGATATGCCAACAACAATATTATATTTGAATATTTCTTAGATTTAATAATAATGGATCATTTAGTATTATAATGTATAACAATGGAACAGAAATTATTATTTGTGGTAAATGGATCGTTTATTCGTTTTAGAATGTTCTAAACTTAAAAGCTCGCATAGCTCCTTAATACTATAATAAGACTAAAAAACTGGTATAACAATTATGGCAGAAAAATAATGATAAACTTTGAAAATATCCAGTATTTCAATATTTATTAGATTTAAAAACAAAAATGTCTCATATATGTACATATCATTTTGACAACAACAACAAAGTGAAATGGTAAAATTAAAAATTTGATATAAAATTGTTGTCAAGAAAGGCAAGAATCAGTAAAAATGTTACTTACATATTATTTTATTATGATAATTTGATCGTTTCTGGATTTTATAATGCACTAAACTTGAAAGCTTGCAACGATGAAGTCGTTAACTACATTTTAGACATAAAGAGATTTATTTTGTTCTTTAAATTATCTAATACAAAATTTCTCTGTTTTTGATAAAATCGATATTCAATTGTTAGAACCAAATGAACTTCAGGTGGAATGCGAAATACGTCTTATTAATGGGCTTTAATGGGTAATAATCTCAAAAATGTATTAAATTTCTCGACGCTTCAGTCAAGGCTGATTCATGTGGAAGGTCGCCTCACGCGGTTGTTAACTTTAAATATTAAGACTGACGAAATTCAAATGCTCATGGTATGTTGCGGTCACTTGCACGAGTAGCTTCGCAATTGGCACGGTAATAATCTATTCTCGACTCAGAAAGATTTACTCAAACCAATGCAACCGGATGATGGTGCATCTAACCATTCATCTACCGCTTATCGGAAGTCCGATTACGATGAATGCGTCCCGGCAAATGTCGCAAATACTTAGGATATGAGAGTGTCATTGGAATCGAGAATTTTCGGGTAGTCGGGGCGATTTGCCTATTGAAAGATTTCTGTATCGGGTTGAGCACATGGCGGCTAGGAAAAAAATTTCCCTGGAAAATTTGATACATAACCTAACGGGTATATGGACGGGTGAATCTTTGGATTGGCATTAGGATTTTTGGAGAGACGTTCGAAAGAGGAGCTTACTTGGGATTTAGTAAAACGAGAATTAGACTATCGGTTTAGCCAAGGACGATTCGATAGGGACATAAAAAGGGCTCTTGGGTTACGTAAGCAAAGATTTCCTCGGGAAACATTTAACGAATTACAAGAAGCGTTAGCTAGCAAGAAAATATATTCCATTAAGCAATTGCCCTATGAATGTTCACAGTTTGAAGAATTATGGTCCCGTATAAATTATAACCCTGAAGGGCTTATAACTGCCAAACCGCGTTTTTTAATTCATGAGGTTGTACTTGATATGTCTAATGAAGCATCGGACACATCAGTACTTAGTTCGGGTAGTGGTGCTATGGATTCGTCCAGTTACCTTCCGTGCGGGGTGAAAATTTGCAGCCTGAGACCACAGCGTGATCTCAAAAACCAAATTCAAAATTTCACAGCAACTTTGTGTTTTAATTGCGAGGCTTATGAAGATGAGTTTAAGTTTTGTCGTATTCCCATAACCAGGATATTTTATTTTGGCTGTGGACAAAAAAATGTCTACCACCCTGATTGTGTTCAATGTCGGAATCGTAGGTCGAAAAACGGACAGCGGAAGGAACGGTCAAATCGGGAACCTTTTCTTCAGCGCTCCAATCTCCCGAGAATTATAGAGGCAGACGAGCAAGCCTCGAATACCGATCCGGAACTCAAATACAATCGACGCTTACTTCTCCCAATCAACCCAGATCCCAGAGTGAACATGTTCGGGTAAGGTCTAAATTTCATCGCTCTTAGGAATATTTTAAAAAGAGAAGGACATTACGGCAAGCAATTTATTCTAGTTTCATTGCAAACGAAAGTGATGGTCGCCTGCAGCTTCCTTGGCCTGTGCGGATGGTATCGGCTGTTCATAGCTAACTTCCCTTCTGAAGCTGCACCATTGACGGACATTAAAAAACAAAGCTAAACTTGCGTGGAATCCCTTGGCTCAACTGGCGTTTGATTCATTAAAGCGCTCACTCACCACCGCCCCAGTTTTGGTTCATCCTGTTTATACGCTTACAATCTTCATACAACTCGCTTTACTTGCATAAGTTGAACGCAGCCCAAAGGAAATACAGCATCACTGAGTTGGAATGCTATGCGGCCGTGTTATGTGTTAAAAAATTCAGACTTTACGTGGAAGGGTTTGAATTTACAATCATCACAGATCATGCGAGTCTGCGTTGGTTAATGACTCAGAGTGGCCTATTGAGGCGGTTGGCCCGATGGAATGTTAAACCCAAAGGATTCAACTTTAAAATCGAGTACAAAAAGAGAAGGCAAAATATAGTGCCAGATGACTTATCGCGGATGTTCTGTAATGAATTAACTCCCGTGGACCCAGCTCATTTAAGCGATGATCCATTGCATATAGATCTCAATTCGGCAGTATTTTCGGAACCAGATTACTTAGCTTGGATTGCGCGAGTTACCTTATAGTTCGAAAAGGAAAATTATTGATTTGTCCTTCCTACGGCCATAGGTACCAAGACACCGACTTGTCTATCTGGAAATTGGTAGTTCCGATCAGCTTGACCGCATCGGTTGTCGAGTAGGCGCATCTACCACCATCCTTGGCGCATATGGGGATATATAAAATACTAGAAAGACTGCAAAGGTATTTCTTCTGGAATGGTATGGGGAAGGATGTCAAGAGTTATATTAGTCGGTGTCAAATTTGCAAAACTACTAAGGGAGTCAACTACTCTATGCAACCTAACATGGAATAATGAATAGAGCTTCAGCGTCCATTTCAACGTTTGTACTTGGATTTTTAGGGCCTTATCCCCGTTCAAGACATGGCGTACTACAGCAGTATTCCCATTTCGTGTTGATAAAGCCACTTCGAGAAGCTTCGGCAGTATCGTTGTGCTCATATTTGGAAAATGAGGTATTTAGTCTGTTTTCGGTGCCTCAATCAGTCCTGACCGATAACGGTAGTCAATTTAAATCCCAGCTTTTTGGTACTCTTTTAACGAAGTGTGGAGTCGAACACATAAAAACGCCGTTCCATGCCTCCCAAAGCAACGCATCCGAACGGAATCGGCCCATATTGGCGGCCATACGGGCTTATGTGGGGGACCAGCATGCTGAGTGGGATGGGCATTTGGCTGAAGTAGCAGCTACCCTTCGTACCACTATCCATTCCAGCATTTCAGATTCATCACATTACCTAGAGTTTCAACAACATTTCTCAACATTCACTCCGGAACTTATTGGTTCTGGCTAGGGAAAATAAAATTTCAGCCTCTTTCAAAGCTACTAAACTAAATTTGGTTCGAGATCAAGTGATAGAACGTGAAACAAGCACACCAAAAACATACTCGAGTTTAGAACTTGAGGGGTAACCCGAGGAGTAGCCATGTGTGTGATATGTGCGTATTGATCTAAAAACCCCGTAGATGCAGCTAACACGACTCTGAATGGACACCACAAAAACACCCCGACAGACTGCGCGATAGCCGGAGCAAATGCTGCAGGTGATTACATCGGGGTAATTCTGTTGACGGGGTCATCTTTAGGTTGACTTCGTTACAAGCTCTCAAAGTTTTTTATCACTAAAATAACAATACAAAACTGGGATAACAGTTTAAATATTGTATACAAATAACTTCAAAATTTTGAAGTATGTATTTAAATAATTTATAGATTTAGCAAAAACATCGTCTCATTTAGCATTTGGACAACAACAACAACATATGGCAATGGTATAATTAATTATTAAAAATAAAATAGTTTCAAACAGTTGTAGAATCTGATACTAAATTAATTAAATTGTTATCTATTATAATTTGGTTGCTGCTTGATGTTAGAATGTCCTAAATATGAAAGCTCACAAAGTTTTTTATAACTTAAATGACATTTAAAACGAAAGGCATACAAACCATAATTATCTTAGAATAATATTTAATTATTTGAATATACCTATCGTAGATTTGACATTAACATCGTCTCATTTAGCATTTTGACAACAACAACATATAACATTGGAATAATTAAAAATTGGATGTAAAATGGTTTTATAGAAATGGTAGAATTTGATAGTAGATTACATAAATTGTTATTTACTATAATTTGCTTGCTTCTTGGTGTTAAAATACTATACACTTAAAAGCTCTGTGAGCTCGTTACAATTCAAATGCCATTACAACATTTAATTAACCAAATATGACAAATAAAATATTGATAAACTTCAAAAATTTAAGTATTTCAATATTGCAAAAATTTTACATCAACGTCCAATCATTTAGCATTTTGAAAACAACAACAACAAATATGACAATTGGTTAGTTAAAAATGTGATGTAAAATAATTTATAAGAAATGGCAGAATCTGAAACTGAGTTACTTAGATTTTTATTTACATGATAAATTGGTCATTTCTTGGTTTAGAACTGCTCTAAAATTAAAAGTTCATAAAGGTCTTAATAACTATACAATGGCATTACAATTTTATATAACTAGCAGATAGCTCAATACCAAATCTCATTAGAATCAAAAAACTAAAAAATTGGCCAAACTATTAAAACCTAATAATCGCCCCCAAAAAACAATTTGGGCGATTACTTCTAATATAGCTCATTATCACTTGCCACACTAGTAAATATAGCTGATGAATTTGATCAAAAAACAAAAATGTTGAGTACCTACTACTAGATTCAGGTTCGCAAAGTTCCTTTATTTGAGAAAGTTGTGCTCAAAAATTACAATATATGACATTGGATCATGAACGATTTTTTTACGGAAGTTTCGGTATTACTAATGTTAATACCATGGAAGCATAATTAGACGAATATCGACCAAGAGTGCAGTTAATTTCGTACGATATTTTATCTCCTTCCAGAACCTTTAGGGTGGCATTTGCGCAGATGTGGCAAAAATATTTCATCACGTTCGTATAGCACAAGAAAATGTGAAGCCTTTTTCTATCGAGCTTTGAACAGTTACAAATAGCACAGTGTGTGTAACTTATTTGGCGGCACGCTCGCTAAATTAAACAACAACAAAATGTAAAGAACGGTTTCCAGATACAGTAAAATATATCAAGAACAATATCTAAGTAGACAACTTGGTGGTATGAGATGCTAAGCTCCGATAAGACGAAAAAAATGAAATCAATGCCATTTTCTCTTTCTACGGATTTCAACTAAATAGTCGTTATCAAATGAGTTAATACTTCTGAGTAATGATACTCATTAAAGGAAGCCAATTCTTTTAAGGTACTTGGCATACATTGGGATCCGAAAAAAAGACCGTTTCCTGTTTAAAATGATTTTAAACAATCAACCAACAGCAACCTAATAATCTCTCATTATTCGACCAGTTAGCATGACCAGATTATTCGACCAGGTAGCTCGATTAAATCTATATAATAAAAATATTCCTTTAAGTTCTGTTAATGAAAAATGAAATATGGATGCAAATTGATCGACAAAAACGTACCAATTCAAGCGGAAAGTAAGTTCTGTATAAATTGTTTTTTTGCGACTATAATTACAAAACAGAGTTATGATGAAATCTCATCTAGAAAAGTTTCAAGTTCGCTACCTGGATTCATCTCTCGGCTGTGCTGCGACTAATACATTATTAATCAAATATGATAGTTAAGTAAGATAGTAAATTTCAACGGAACTGGATCGCAGTAGTTCGAGTTGGGGCTCTGATGTATAGTTTCTTAAATAAAACATTGCCGGAATTCAAGAAATATTGCGGGACACTATTAATGATTCTTTGGTCCTTAAAAATAATTAATAAATCAAAAAACTTGATTTACAAAAGACAAAAGTGTTATTTGCATAAATAACAAATCCAGGATTTTACTACGTTTCCAGCACTAATTGCAACAAACACGTTTGTCAATGGATTTAAGAGAGAGAAATTATATAACCGTGTTATTAAGCTGATTCTATAAGTAGCTCCCAATAGAACATCGAATTACTCGCGCTCTGCAGAATTCCTTTGATCATACTTGGATCGGATTTCTTAAATAAAATAAGACCCGCATTCAAAAAATATTGCGAATCTGACCAATGATATTGTGATCGATAGTTTTAAACTAAAAATTGTTTTACCTTATATATCTGAGATTTAAATGGTGAAGTCGCTTCTTTAGATAGTTCTTGAAATAAAATTGATTATTTACGGCTCTAAAGTATTCACTCGGCCATATCATCTGGGCTTGGATTTCTAATTTAAACCATGGCTCAATTTTAGTCGATACATTAAATCACAAATGGTATTCGCCCAGTTTATTTTGATCTTCTTAGTCACCAGCATAATTGCTATTATTTCATGGCTTGAACAATTTTTTAGTCATATTAAAGTTAGGCTGGGATTCAAACAGCAAGAAATATTTTAGAGAAATACTTATACTAAGTTGTTATGGTCGATACCATAAATCAAAAATTATTTTTGAAAATTTGGTTTCCATACACAGTAAAACCCACACAATTTTCTCCGCATCCAGCATCAAATCGAACGATCGATATATTTAAGCGTAATTTTATAACTAATATTTAAAGCTACCTAATGTCTTAAGCCTCCTAATCTAGAAAAAATTCTCAACAAACCACCACCCGTAAAATTGTCTGGTGTTGGGCCATAACATTTGGACTGGAGTTCGATTTTTTAAATATAACTTTACACAGTACCTATATACCTACGTATCAAAGGAAAAATTCGGTCCATATTCAGCTTTTGTCAACAAGGGCAAAAAACGTATTGGCCCGTTTTCAAAAGTTCAAAATAAACTTGGATAATTTGCGGCTCTAAAATATTCGGAACCTACTGGTTAGTCTGAAATTTTGCATTGCCGCTATAATAAATTTAGCGATCTAGGATGGACAGACTCGGCTATAGTTTTTGATTGGTTATCTACAAACCCCACGAATAAGAACTGGTCACGGTAAAGACGTGTAGACTTGTATTTATCAACGCAAAAATCAATCAAATTATGAAATTCTCTGGGTCTTATTTTCAAGCAAATACACCATATAGCAAGCTAAAGAGCTTAAACCATTCCCTTGGTGATTCATTCAACGTTATAAAAGTTTACATGTGTATACATCTTTGTTTGTCTGGCCCCGAAAGCCACGCATATAATACTGCTTTAGAAATCTTCATAATTGCTCTAAAATTTATTTAAATGTTATCACTACTTTGCAATTTAATAATAACTTGCATTACATGAGCAGTAATGCAAGGCTTGGATTAAAAATTAAAGTTATTTTTTCAACTGTGTGTCTGCCGCTTGTTTGATTGCAAGACACTTAAAAAACATCATATCATTATGCAAGACCATTTAAATTTTTATAAAGATCACAATATACCCAGTTAATTTTTTTAAAAAAAATTCGGCTTTTTTAGAGACAATATATTAATTGTAATGACATAATCAAATTACAAAAATACAACTCTCGCTTAATACATTAAGTATCAAGCAAGAACATACTGACCTAGTGAATTATATTCACTAAATCAAATTCAAAATACCCAAGGAGAAATCTCATTGGTGAGTGTATAATGTCCACACGAATAATTGTGAAGTTAAAATTTGTCTGATTATTATACATAATCAGTAGTTTCGATTTGGTAAATCAGTAAAATTAAGCAGCTAATCACTCATAGACCTAATATATCTACCAGCAAATAGTAAAAATATTATTCCGCTCTGTTTACCCCAGAGTCAAACCTATGTATCGACTTTCCAAATAATATATTTTTTAAAATATACTGCCTATAAAAGAGCCGAACAATTTTTTCTTAATAATCAAACAAATGTTATCTTCATAATAGTTAATTTAGTCATAGTGTTAGAAGTTGAGTAACAAAATTTTCTTCCAATGTATACTAGTCCCAAAATAATTTCATATTCAAATCCATTTAGTACAAAAATTGATGTACACTTATCATTAAAATATTACCGTATTACCGTCAACATAAATTCTAAATATAAATCGCCACATACCAATTGATATTCAAAATTTCATATTTATAATAAATTATTATACCTGTAAACCATCAACCAAAAAATAAAATTTATCCACAGTTAAAACGAAAAAAAATAAAAAATATTTTCCCAACCAGAACAAACCAAATTTAAATAGAATCGATGCGACACGAGCTTTTCAAAAAGTTTATAATTTTTTAAATTATTTTTAGAGTACCTATTTACTGTATTCCATTAAAAAATTTATGTTTGTACAAAAATAAAATGATTTTAATTTTCTAAATATATATTTATCACGAATATTATTAAAATAAAATTTAATTAGGAATTTTTTATTTTTTATTGTTACTTGACCCTAGGTAGAAATTGAATAAAATTATTTTTGTGTGTGTAAAAATAGACAGAAAAATTGGTTTACACAAATATTTTTGTTTATTGCAAACGAAGAATTTTTTTGTTTTATTTTTAATTAAATTTTATGAAACGGAATTTCACCTTTATAGTGTCGGAATACTCATTTATGGTTCATTTGTATAAAGCTCATATACAAAAAGCATTCTCTAGTTTCTAAAAATTACAACTAGAAATTTAATTAAATCTTTATATTGAATCTATGGTGCATGAAATTACATTTTCAAGATAATAGCAATAGTATCCATGTACGAGTATGTATTATATGGACATATGAGTTTTTGAACATCAACGTGTAAGTAAATATATAACGTCGTTTTATTATAAAGATTTTATTTTGTATTATGAAAAGCAGTCTGCTTCTTGCATGTGGTTTCACAAAAACAAACTTTAAATTCATTAAAAATTTTAATATTTAACTAATTTAATATAACAAACCGCAAAGTTTCTTTGTGTATCTTGTATTCTTTGTAGTATAATTCTGAAATTAAATTTCTAAAACATTTATGCACTTATAATTGGAAGAAGCACTAGAACGGAATAGTGAATTTCAATAAAACATTTTACTTTATATCTTATAAACGATTATTATGATATTAGACATGAACTCTATAAATCCTAATTATATATTCTTTTAACGATTTTTGATAGAGTTAATAAAAATTGTTTGTGTGTTTATGACAGTTACTTGCCAAGCAATCCCAACTTTAACTCTCACCATTGACCAAAAAGTGTATTGACATAGATGGTTATTTTGAACTAAACTTAACATAGAAGACAGTCCAGAAAGCAGAAAATTCTGTATACATATGAACAACGAATGACTTCTAAAATTTCAGCTAGCATTTACATATTTAAGTACATAATTTTGAATTAGTTTTATGATTATGATGTTGCATATAAGTATCTATAATTTTATAATTCCATAAATTGAAATAGCAAACATTAACTTACTAACATGTTTTTATTCTCAGGCTAATAATTCAAATTTTAATTTTTTTTAAAATGCCCAAACTTCCCAAACTCTTAACGTTTTTAGAAATGATTTCGTTTCAGATGTTAATAAATTTTCTTAATTATCAGAATTTTAGTTCTGAAATTTGTAAATTAAAATGTTCAAAGAATTGAGCGACAGTTATATATTTATCATAGTATGTCAGTAAATACAATTAAAGTACAAAATTAAAAAATTTGAACGTTCAGATTTTTAGAATTTTGAAAATTTTAAAAATTACTATTGCTTTAACATTTAATAAGAGATTAGTAATTAAAAATTCAACATTTTAAAAAATTCAGTGCAATTATTTAGTACAATTCTCGAGGTTTCAAGATCAAATTTTAAAATTTGTTTATGTTTAAAAATTTCTATACCATGTGTTCTCAGAGTCGATTTATTCAGAGTATCTTGAATTTTTTAAATTAACAGTATTTTGTAAATTGGTAATCTGGAATATAAGAATTTTCCAGGAATTGAGAAATAATAGGTTATGAAAAATAAAATAAATTAAAATTACCAAATTTCAAAATTTTAACGTTACGATTTTCAGAACTGTGAAAATTTCAAAATTTACGTTTTACTTTAAACTTTTTTCAGAAGTTAATAATAGAAAATTCTTAATTTCTAAAAATTCTGTACAGTACTCCAGTTTTAAAGTTAACTTTTGAACTTAGAAAATTTAAAAATATTTGTACCCATATCGGTAATCTTCAAAATACTAAAACTTTTAACGTTTTTAGAATTAAATCAGTTCCACACTTGAGCTTCCGAAATTATCAGAATTACAATTCTAAATTCTATAAATAATAATTTTCAGTAAGAGATTATTGGTTATAAAAATTCTTAATTTAAGTTATTATTATAAAGAATTTCAGAATTTTGGAAAATTCGAAAATTGCGCTCTCGAAGTTTTGGAAATTAACAAATGAAAAGCCTGAAAATATGTTATATCGTTTTTTTTTTAATTTTCGGAATTTACTGAATTATGATTTTAAATTTTGTAAATTGGTGATGTGAAAATTAGTATTAAAATAATACGTAAATTTACTATGTAGAAGATTTCAGAATTTTAAGGTTAAGACAGAATTTTGGAAATTTTGAAAATTTACATTTTGCTTAAAAATTGTGGAATTGAAGTTTAGAAGTCAATATATAAAGTATGATCTGGCAAGGTAACTATTTTAAACAAAATTAAAAAATAGAAGACAACACAAAAAACAGAAAATTCTGAATTTATATAATCCAAGAATTTTCAAGGTTTTAACTAACGTATAATTTAAGTACAAAGCTTATTCAAATTCTTTTGAAAATTTAGATATCACCATCCACATAATAAAGAAGTGTAGGACAAATTATATTTTTTAGGAAATAAAATTAATTTAAGCCGTGCGGTTCAAAAAATATTTAAATTCAAAAATAGATGAAGCACAGCGTTTAACCCATCTTGGGGGTCAATTCTCATTCTATGAAAAAATCGAATGAAAAAATATTTCCATTCGGTTTCCATTACGCCTTTTTCACTTGTATTTATTCACGGCGCCGAGGGCTAGGCAATAAAGCTTGAAAGTTTTTGAATATTGCTTTGTTACTTGAATTTGGTTTGCAATATGTTAAAACTTTTCTAACAGGACGAAATTTTCAAGATGCTTCGGGGTTACCAGATCATTTGGGTTTTACAAGAAATTTGTTGAAATCTGAGTTTTAGTTGTACATATATGTTGCTTGGCTTAGTGTTAGAGTGGAGGTGATTTCTTGACATTACATATCTTATGCAACTTTCGAAATTATTAGAGAACTGATTTTGTTCTGCATAATGTTCCGTGGTGATTAGTGATTAGTGCTTGACGCTTTGTTGATGAGATAAAATATTTTTGCACACAGAGTATGAATTCTTAAGGCTCCAATATACCTTAAGAAATAATTTAGGAGTGATTTTGTTTCAAATTCAATATTGTAATAAGAAACATATTTTGTAGAATAGCAATAAAATTACTGATTTTCTAACATCTACTATTGTTATGCCCCATCAGTGTCACCTTGCAACCATATTTGTAATACTCAAGTTTAGTTTGAACCAAAAAAAATAAATTCAAAACAAGCAAAATCGGCAAGAAATTGTGAAGGAATACGTCTTTTGATTCTCGACACTTACGGCTATTATTCCCCGTCATTGGTTAGAACAACTTATTATTTACAATATAATTTGGCCTTAAATTAGATAATAATAGAAAGTTAGCTACCGGGAAAACCGTACGAAACTGGGTCGCCACTAAATAATTATTAAACCCATTACAAATCTGTTAATTTATGAGTTCTGTGAAATCATGCCAAGGTTCAACAGAATTGGATAGCTTGGTTAATCAAAACAGGCTTTATATTCCTCTTGGTTGATCAATATACCTGAAACTTTACAATGTTTTTTGCATTTTTCTGATACCATTTGAATAAAAATTCTCAGACGAATTTTCACAGCTAAATAATAATAAATATTTGGTTTTATAACTGTAGGCGATTAATTGATTCAAACGTGATTTTAGGAAAATTTAATGTTTGCAAAACTAAACATTGCTTGGGTAAAAAATATTTTTTTTATGTTCCTATACTTCTGCCTAGGGTATATTGTTTATCAGAATATCATAAATATTGTTGTTATCAACAATTTATCAAATTAATTTAAAAACTAAAATCAAAATGGAAAAAAATTTAAATTCAATAGTCCATAAAATAATATTAGTTTTTCTATTTTCCAATACATAATTGGAAATTTAGAATTATTATTTGTTTTCACAATTTGTTGTTGCTGGTTATATTGTGTTTGGAATGCAGCTGTGTGTACTGTACATAATATTGATAACAATAATAGGCTTTACCATAAACAAATTGAAAATTATTATTTTAATTAATTTCGATAGGCGATTGGAAAAGTATCGGAAATAATATTTACATTTTGTAGTGGCAAGCGTTTTGGGAGTGACAAAAAACTAGTTTATTTGAGCATTCTGACTAGTTCGTCAGACGTCAATGAACTTATGGATTTGGTTTATAATGTTCACCAAAGTTCTGGGATTGACATTTTATCTAGAAATTGTCTTATGTTGCCACAGTACCAATCGAGTGGAATAAACTCAATAATATGGTATTAACGGTATGCATTAAATCGGCAGAATTTTCTTCAATAGAAACCTTGGTTTGAATTTGCGCAATATTTAGGGAAAACAGGTCAGGAATAATAAGTTCTCACAGTTATTAAAACTAACGAAACTATCAATACATTTTTTAAGCAGCTGCTGATACGGCATGTAATTTTGGGGGACTACACACATTTTGGGAACTTTAAACCCGCATCATTAGGAATACATTTTCGTGACTTGAAATATTTGGTTAGATGATAGCTGCTTTCGAGGGGTGTTTATTTAGGATTTGGTGCTCATTAAGTACGAACCAGATATCGTTTTGAACCAAGCGACGATTTTAATTATCTTCAGTAACACTTTAAGTATTTCAGTTTTAGCTTCAAGCATTTCTTAAATATAAACATTTTACATGGAATATTTAATGAAACCACTGTGAGATTTAGATGTTGCTAAAATCGTTAAAAATATATCACTCTAAAAAATTTTAGTTGGATTTTACTTCAATAATTGAGTGTAACTAATTACACTCAATTATTGTAGTAATTTTAAACACGTAAAAAATATTTAACTTCATGTCTAAACATTAACTTTTGAAGGATAGAATTTAAACAAAAAAATTATTAATTATATTTTGAATATTGAATTATTAACAAAAATGTGTTTACCTTTAAACAATACAAAATTATATTTAAACACTTTTAAACATATATTTATGACTAAATTGAAACAAATTAAATGTGATTTTCAGCAATAGTTGATGAGATTGGCATATAAAATTGCTGTATTTTTAGAAGATATATGCTGAATTTTTCATATAATTTGTTTAATTTCAATCACTAGTTGTTCGAATTTAAACTCAAAATTGTTGATATTTTAAAAGTCAAAACTTTTATTTTTAAATTTATTATATAGGGTTTTCCAATAGGAATGATATGATTTTTAAGTGACGTTTCGGCCATTTGTAATATGTCATGATCTGTCATTTTTTGTTTCATTGTATTCAGTAATGTTTACAATTTCATCATGGTGAGATATACACAAGAACAACGTTTACAAATTATTCAGTTTTATTATCAAAATAATCGTTCTCCAATTGCAACTTTTCGTTCGGTTTTGCCATTTTATAGTCGTAATAATCGTCCAAGTGTGCTCGCTATTCGTCGAATTGTTGAAAATTTTGCGCGTACATTTTCTTTACATAATGTTCAAGTGCCAATAAGACAAAGAAACGCTCGAAGTAATGCAAATATTGCTGCCGTTCAGGCAAGTGTGGCTGAAGGCTTTAATTTGTCGATTCCAAGACGTTCTAAAGAATTGGGATTGTCTCAAACCACAACCGGGCGGATTTTGAGAAAGGATTTGGGTTTGCATCCGTATAAAATTATGCTCACTCAAGAACTGAAGCCATTCGACCACCGTAAACGTCGTGAGTTTGCCGATTTTGCCTTGGAACAACTTGAAAACGATAACGATTTTTTTAAGAAAATCATCTTCTCCGATGAGGCTCACTTTCATCTGAGTGGTACGGTAAATAAACAAAACAGTCGATTCTGGTGCGAAGAAAATCCACAAATTAATCATGAAAAACCATTACATTCACCTAAATTGACAGTTTGGTGTGGTTTTTGGTCTGGTGGAATCATCGGTCCGTATTTTTTTTCGAAATGAATAGATCGGTGATAATCAACTTTTTAGGTATAGATTGATGATAACCAACTTTTTATGGCCGAAATTGGAAGAAGTTGATCTTGACAACATTTGGTTCCAACAAGACGGGGCTACGTGCCACACAGCACGTGCAACAATTGAATTATTGCGAGAAAAGTTTGGAGATTCGATGATTTCAAGAAATTGTGATATTGAATGGCCTCCAAGAAGTTGTTATTTAACACCATTAGACTATTT
The DNA here is from genome assembly GCA_963556165.1 of Tipula helvola. Taxonomy (NCBI): domain Eukaryota; kingdom Metazoa; phylum Arthropoda; class Insecta; order Diptera; family Tipulidae; genus Tipula; species Tipula helvola. Next base: position 295,774,235 of record OY744483.1, on the reverse strand, counting down.
CTTGTGGGGTTATTTGAAGTCATAGGTCTTTAGCAATAAACCAAACTCTCTTCAAGCTTTACAAGTCAATATTGAACGTGCTATTCATCACATACGATTTGATTTAGTGGAAAAAGTGCTCGAAAATTGGGTTCATCGAATTCGTTCCTGCAGAAGAAGTCGTGGAGGCCATTTGAATGACGTTTTATGCAGAACTTAATTGTATCGATTGTACTTCACATTAAATAAAAAACATTTCAATTTCCTTAACAATTAGTGTGTTTTTTTGTAAAAGAAATCATATCACTCTTATTGAAAAACCCTGTATTTATTTAAATTTTCTATATAATATTCCATTCTAATAATAACTAAATAAATTTAATAATAATATATAATAAAAGTTTATAATAATAATAATAATAATAACTATTGTTGTTTCTCTAATCCAGTAAGCCCACCTATTTCAACTATTTGTGGCTGCCAGTTTTTTCTCTTTTTTCTATGTATTTATTCGGATGTACTTGTCCGTTTTATACCAGTGTTATGTAGGTTGTTGTTTCGATTTCTCATCATGGTACTAAGTACTTCTGAGAATGATGAGATTATATCACCATTTCCATTTTTTTGTTCGAACGTGGCTGGATAGGTTTGAACAATATTTTCAGACACAGACCGTAATATTTTTAGTGGTATATAAAATGAAAATTGGCGAAGCTCATCCACGATGTAACTAACAAATGCACTCAGCCTATTGCCAAGTGATTTTTTGTTTTCAATTAGCTCTTTGATATCCTTCGGCATTTTGTTCCAAGGAACAATAAAATCGTTGAATAGTTTAGCGGCTTCAGCGTAGTTAGTGGATGACGATGAAGACATAGCTGTACTACTAATACTTAAAGTAGTTGCTAATGACACATCCGGGGTACTGGGCAACGATTGTTATATTATATCATTATAAACATCTTCGGAGTTAATATTTTTTTTGAGGCGCTAAAATAATTAGTGGCGAATCGTCAAGGTATATTTCGGAGCATTGATTTTCTTCGTGACGTTGTGGTGTGGTAATTGAGCTATTATTCGGTTCACTTATTATTTACAGTGGTGGTGACATCCATGCCTCGTCAAATTTTAGCAATATAAATCTCACATTATTTTTAGCAGCATAATATTCGAGAATATCGTCCTCTGCTATTTCAGATCCGCTTGTTTCAAGGCCAAGTTAGTTCCTTGCAATCCAAAGGAATTAGCTGAAAATATGAAAAATAATCTAAGTGATATGGTACGAAATGACCTCATGTCGTAATATCTCGTTTCGTTAAATGCCCTGCAAACCCTTCTGTATACAAATACTATAAAATAAATAAATATTTACCTTTGCTAATGACAGAGGCTATAGTTGCAAATGATAAAAATGTTTTCCGGATGCGTTGATCGCCACTGCATACTTCAAATGGAAGTGCAGACATCGTTAAGGAAACTAAAATAATATTAAAGAGTATGATATATTCAATTTATGATTATATATATATATATATATAATTTAGAATTAAAATTAAAATATGTATTCAAATCCTACGTCAAAATTGCTAAACGAATGTGCTTTAAGGAGAAAAGAAATATGTCGACTGCCTTTGCAACAAATTTACTGGCTTTTTAAATAATAACTTTTCTAAATTGATGCATTTGTTGAACACTTTTGAATAATTGCTTTCGTATAGTATTGTTCAAAAAAACTCGTTACACTGCCATGCCGTAAAGGAATGCTTTTTTATACAACTAATCAACAAAAATGGCTTTAATGGTCATTATCTCGATTTCACCTTCATCATTTTGTTTTATTAAAACATTATCATTTTCCGTGTATATAGGTCGTATTTATAGAATGCAATGCCAAACTTCGAATTTCATGAATACCGGAATTCAAGTCATTTTTGGCTGCTTTTCGATTCCGGAATTCAATTATCTATTATCTGAATTTATTTTTGAATATGAACATTTCAAAATAATTAAAAAATGAGTTAATGCTTTCCTTAGGTTATTCTCTATATTTTTTGTTATTTGGTATTTTCATATTTTTTTAATTCCGTAGAAGGGTCAAAGAATATGAAATTGACCTAAACACAGATATAGATTCCATAAGGTTGGATGGGGCATCTGCGATGCAAAAAATCGGGCGACTAACAAAATGTGATCAACAATTCTGCTCCGCTCAAGCGATTCATCTCGCAGTTATAGATGTGCTTTACTGGCGACAACGAGCTGCTTCCCTAATGTTTGTGCAATTCCGATATATATTGCGCTAAATGAAAATATTAGCGAAGATGAATAAGACGATTTTGATGATATCAAGAATAACAAGGGACTTTCCATCGATATGGAAAATGATTTACCGAATGGAACTATCACAGAAAAAGAGGAACATGGAATATTTTATCTGACTAACATGGTTCGAAAGAGCGTAGTGATGCTCGTCGTTTATCGACTAAACATTTAAATACTACAGTCATACGTCAAACTTAAGATGGGTAAAGAGATTTCCTTACAGCTCGATTGCAAGGCGCGCTGAAACAGTCTGTTGACGATGTTGGAACGTTTATATATCTTAAGCAACATCATTATGAAATCAATCATTGATATCAATTCCGAAATTACGTTTACAAACAGCGAGATGTCTTCGATTCATGGTGCAATAATTGTTTTTCCGAACAAATTGGCAGTGGATATAATTTGAAGCAAAGCCGCGAATTTAGTGACAACCTACACCATCATCTCATATTTATGTTGGCCTTGCGAAATTTATACAACGGCGGAAAAACTGAAATACATCAAGAATTTGAACGCCCTGGGAAGCATGTAGGCGCAAAGACAATAGCCACGCTGTCACAAAGACTGAATAATGTTCCGGAAATCGATATTATTTTGGAAGAAACGGACCTAGATGTTGCATGTTTAAATCGATGATAGTGGAACACAGTCGTACGATCCGATATTGATGTTGAACAAACTACAAATAATATTGATGCAGATTTACTGTGCAATATTCCTGCAAAATCGGCGAAAAATCGAAGCATGGTTCAGATCGTTAAAACGGAACTTTTTTGAAGCAGGCGGTTTTCGGGGATATATTTTATAAGTTGCTTACCGACATTAAGTAACCTACCACACTGAAAAAAAAAACTAGGTAATATTAACAAAAATCGTGTTTAATATTAATATAAATTTGGGTAAAGAGAATATTCTCTTATATTAAGTAAGGTGCTTTTGTTAAAATTAGATTTATATTGAAATAACAAAGGTTTTCTTAATATTAAAAAAATTTATTAAAATGTATCAGTTGTTTATTTTTTGGTGACGTCACGATTACAAAAATTTTTAGAATTAATTTTTTATGGGTAACAAAAGTATTAGTAATATTTGGAGAAATATTTAAAAATTCAAAAAATTGTTTGTTAATTTATTTCAAAATTTATTAATTATTAAAAAATATTTTGTTTTTTTTAAATAATATTCGTCCAATTATAAGAAGTCTTTGTAATATTAATGGAAGGATTTAGAAAAATTAAAAAAACATTTGTTGATTTATTTAAACGTTTATTTAATATAAAAAAAACTGGCTTCTTTGAGAAGCGCTTCCAATGCCCTCTCATCCAAATTTGAAAGATTCTATAAATAAAAATACTTTTCGCATTTCTTATATAAATACATAATTACATAAATCATAAAGGTTTTACTATATTTTTTCAATTCTTAAGGTTTTTCGTATTTAGTACATATTTAATAAAAATAATTCATAAATCCTTTATATGTACAATGTACATATATATATACTTAAAATAACACATTTAATCTATATTTAATATACATAATTATGTATGTATAAATATTTGTATTTATATGTATTCTTGAACTTAAACTTAAACTTAAACTTGTACTCTAATCTATTCGTTGAGATAAATTAATATATGGAATAATTCAATTTAATATTAAATCTTATTTTTAATCAATATTTCAACCCTCATATATGTAACTACATGTATATGTAACAAATTATTTAATGGTCTATTTCATTATTTTGTAATTCCTTTATTAGAAGCTGAACATCCCAACTAATTATTTCGTCTTTTAGATTTATTTTATAAAAATAAATTTGTATAAATTGCCATACTTTTTGGCAAGCCTCCGGATACTTTAAATTGAAAACAAAGAATATTTTAAATACTATATCTATTGCCGTTTGAACGTTTGGTACTATATACTTGATGTCATCAAAGTATACTAGTATTTTGGTTGGTTCAGTGATTTTCTCTCCCTCTATTGCCAAAAAAGGTTGGATACTTTTAATTTCATTTTTTTTACGTTCAAGAAAATAAATTAGTTCGGCTCCAGTTCTATAATGCAGGCAAAACGATTCTTGAGAATCACGTATTGAAAACTTCTTATTTTTGTGTCGCCCTTGATCAGCACGTACTCTTTTTGCGAAATGGGGTTTTAAAACTGCAGACAGTATATAAAATATTGCCGCGCATTTTCCTTCTATAAGTAAGCAGACAATATTACATATTAATACATTAAAGAAAATTGTTACTAATAATTATATACATACTTTCCGAAATATCTTCGCTGTGGGCCAGTATTTCAGTTAAAATTTCCTTTGATGAATGATCTTTGATTTTTTTTGCATACATTTTAATGATTTTATTTTGAAAATGTTCATATTCATCGAAAATTTGTTTTGTATCGTTGTACATGGCACTGAAATCTATGTCAATCTATAATAAACAAAATATCTTATTATTATAATCGAATAAAAGTATTAGATTTTAGTATTACCAGTTTATATCCATCTATATTCTTGTAATATGGCCAAAGTTCCATAATTTCGCTGGTTGAATTGGCTTTATTAATTTGCTCTGCTCTTATACATATGCTACCTTTCCAGTGGATTATTAGTTCCTCGGCTGATAGGCTTTGATATTTTAACGCCCTGATGTGGTCGTTAGCAGATGTATTATGTTCAATCGTAAGTTTGTTAGTAAATATAGGCATTTTTATGGCATCGCCTGATGTGGTGGCTTCTTTCGAGTTGTCTGATGGCCGAGCATATCCGTATACCAGGCCGCTGGTCTTAAATTTATTCTTCCTGTTGTGGTATTTTGTATATAGTCTGCCTGATGGCGCTGCATTTTTACGTTTTTGATAATAGTATACCTAAGTAAAATTAAAAATAATTATTACCGCATTTTACATTTTAATTGGATTCAATATCGTCGTAATTTATTTGATCTAGGAATCGGATTTGAAATAGGAATTGGAGTTGGTTTTATAAAAAAAAGAAATCGTGATTTTGTTTATACGGAAATATTTTAATATTTTTATTTTAACTAGAATATTAAGTCAAATAGACAACAACAACTTGGGAATCGGCGAATTTAATACAGCCTTATAAATTTGCATTTTACTTACTTCTTCTTCTGAAGGAAATGTTAGTTTTATATCTGAAGCAATTTCAGCACAAGCGTCGGTTGTTAGGGGCACCTTGTTTTCAATATAATAGTCTACTATAAGGTCGGCTAATATTTTTCTGTTTTCGTCATTTAGAGACTGATGTTGTGCGTAATACGATACAATCATTTTCCCTTCAATTTTCTTATTTATTATAAATCGTAAACTGCAGTCAATATTATAATCAATTTTACCGGTTGATGTGGATGAAATAGGCGACAGAGGAGTAGTGCAGTTCGATAAATATGACGAAACTGTTGTGGTTGTACTAGAAGTATCCTCTTTATTGCAGTTTATAGTAATTCCTAAACTTCGTTGCCAATTCAATAATTCAAACTCAAAGTCGATTTGTATTGCGGAAGTAAAATTTACTAAAAGTTTATCCATTTGCCGTAAACTCATCCTTTTTAAATGGTTTATTGAAACTTGTTGTTCTAGAATTTAATACCAATTTAGTTAATTTGTAAAGTTTAATATTCATATTTATAAATAAAACTTACCATTTAAATGATTAAACAGGTGCACCAAATTCCATGATGTTAGTAAATTCAGCAACTCGGTTTGGGATGGTCCTATTTGACTATCGGTTGGTATAATGTAAATGGTATTTATGTTTTCTGTCAACGAATTCGACTCATCGTCTTCAATGCAGCTTCCCGGATCGATATTTATATTAATTATTTCTTCATTATTTTCTTTAACTGGAAACGAAGAATCCGTTGCACAGCATTCAGATAATTCAGTTGAAGTTTGCATTCTTTACTTTAAAATTTAAATAATGAATTTAATAATTTATTTTTAACATTTGTACAGATTTTTAGGTCGGATCATGGAACATCCACTGAAAACTTTTGATATTTCAATAGGAGGTCCAATGAAGTCTTCAATATTTATGAGTTCTAATGAATTTGAAGAGGAATTCAAATTCACCTGAAAAGATCGGTAATGTGGATTATATTCGTCTACTTTTACCTCGGTACAAACTAATTGTATTTGTATGTTATTAATTGCCACAATTTCCAATATTTTGAAAATTTGCAGCGTATCATGATTATATTTAAAGAGACAATAATTTGATTTATATAGAACGGATTTATAAACAATCATTGGAAAACATACTATGTTGCAATTAGAAAGATTAAGTTGAGTGTTAATATATTCTTTATAATTACTATTGATGATGCTATTTTGATCAATTTCGAAAAAGTCGTTTGTTTTATTTGTTATACTATAAGCAAATTTAAATTGGTATTTTTTCGATAAGGAGAAGCATATATTTTTTCTAGAAGTAATAGATTTGCTATATAATTTAAACTCTCGATGTTTTCCCTCGAATCTCATACTCCAGTAGTGTCGGGGTGGTCCGGAATAGTAAATTACTGTGGGGTAGTGTGTCAAGAAGTGATGTTTTGGCTTAAGGTCTTCTTTAAAAAGACGGATGTATTCCGAATTGTGATATTTAATTTTTTCTTTTAAAATCAAAATAGTTGATTTTGGAATTTCTTTAAGTAATAGTATATCATTTAAATCAATCAAATTTAATACAAAACTCCATACTTTGTCATTTGTTGGAATAAGATCTCCGATTATCAATGGAAGAAAATGCATAAAGGTCATCATTTCTCGAGCACACATTTTGAAATGAAAATTTGACAAATGCAGTTTAGTAATTACCGGAGATATATTTTTAATTTCAATGGAACCATAATTAAAATATTGTTTCCGTTGGTTTAAAATTTCAAGAGTGAAATATTTCTTTTGATAAATAAAATATTGAAACACGTGACTTAAATCGTAATGCAGAACGCCCTCGTAAAAGTCATGCATTAAATCCACTGAATAGTTCGATGTAACATCAAAAGACGGGATTTGGTTGAAAATAGATTCGCGTTTTATACCAGATAACTGAGGATCGTTTTCAGCAACATCTGCGGCATAATTAGCTTTATTTCTAACGCTAGATGAATTTTCTTCACAAAGTTGTTTTGTGTTAGACTTGGGTTCTTTACATAACCTACAAAATGAATTAGCCGAAAATGAGCTGTTAAAATCAAGCACGGAATTCAGACCCAAATTGTCTCCTAAAACTAAACCTAATATGAAGCGAACATGTTTATAACCTTTACTTGTGTTGATTAAAATTCCAGACTCCTCCAACAATTTGAGTTCTTGGACTAATTCCTTAAGGCATAAGGTATTGCCATGCTGCTTTAAATCAACAGATTTGATTGAAGCGGCTAAAAAGATATTTTCAAGTTTTGAGCTATTTTGAAGAAATGGAAAAGAATAATATATATTAGACACAGATTTTGTTTTGGCGTGAGAGCCTAATGGGTTATTGACCTCAAAATCATCAATGTATAGGAAGTATGGAATCATTAATTCACGACACCCACTTTGTTTTTCTTCCCAAAGTCTACCTTGAACAAAATTTGACAATTTACAATCTACTAGTCTCAATTTTTCAATTTCATCTAAACAATTCAGTAAGCAATCATTATTTTCAAAAAATTTTCTAAACTGGAATTGTATCGGTAAAAGACTGCCTACAATTTTTGATTCATCAAAATCAAATTCACCATTATTAAATCCTGGTACTATTTCATTATTAATATTAAACTGTTTAATTGGTGATGTTAGATCAATTTGTTGTAGAACTTTATAAAATTTGTATTCGGTATCAATATCAATAAAAGGGTTTTCACAAAAACTGAAGAATTTTCTATGTTCCGAGTAAATCTCGGGAAGATTTTGATGAAATAAAATTTTAATTGCATTAAGTATAGGCGCCAAAATAGAATAAATAATCGAAGTTTGTATTTCTATAACATCACATTTCGTAAAATTATTTTTATTATGTAAACCTAACAAAAAGTTAGTAACCTGTTTTTCAATTGATTGTTTAATTAAAATAAAATTGAATTCTTCATTTTCTGTATTTTTTGTTGACGTATTATTGTTGGATTGTTTAGGTGGAGCACTACATAACGATTGGACCGTGTTGTCACAAGATATAAAACGATTAGAATCTTCACATAAGCTTATTAAATTGTTATCAACATTATTAGAATGATGTTCGAGATGCTTCACAAGAGCATGCCTGCGGAATGCTCTAACGTTTTGAAAAGTACTTGAACAGTTACTTTCTACGCAATGAAATACATCATATGTACCTAGCTTATGCACTTTTCGGAGATGGATTATCAAATCTCCAATGGGACTATAAATTTCTGAACATTTGAAACACTTCATATTTTTAGTTCTACAGAATAGCGTTGTAACGTAATCCTTAAAACAAAATATCAATTAAAATATAATAAAACTTAACCTTACAATTGGAATAGTCCAAAACGTGCTTGCGAAGAAATTTATTTATTTTTGCAACACTATAATATTTATTTAATATTAAATTTCATCAAATAGATCAAGCACATAAAATATTGAAAAATTCACTTCTTTTAATAAAAATATATGTAATATGGCTAAATATTATCTAATTTATGCACGTTATGACTTCAAATGCGGAGCGACTATTAAAAACTGATAAAAGAATAAAAATGTAAATGAAGGACACGGGAAAAAACAAAAAAATACTCTAAATATTCGATAACGTTTTTTTTTTTTGTAAGTTTTCTCTTTCTCTTGCTCTTTTTATTAATAGTACAAAATTAATTTCTTGTATTGAAAAAATAATTTAAAAGATCTAAAAAACCTTTTCTTAATAGTAAAAAATGAATTTGTTAAACATAGTGGGACATTTTTTTTTATATTTAATAAACTTTGCTTGCTACAAATAAAGTCACATTTATATTCATAAAATATTGTCATAAAATCTATAACTAATTTAACAAAACAATATTTTTAAATATAAACAAGTATTCGTTTGATTAAGTGAACTTTTTTTGTAGTATTAAGCCATATCTCTTAAATGTACAAAATTTATTTTAACAAAACTAGTTTTCTAAATATTAACACAGCTTTTTTTTCAGTGCAGTGTGGACTCGGAACAGTTGTTTTTCGTTTCTGGAAATTTCTGTACTAAGGCACGATCGGGATTAGGCGATGCGGCTCTTAGCGACCAATACTTTTTAAAAGCAAATTTGCCGTACTACAAATTTCAAAAAATAATTAATAAGTGCTTATAAACATTAATTTTATGCATTTTGATAATGTTAATTTTTTTTACTGAATTCTTCAATACAAATTTTTTCTTCATATTTTAAGTTTTTTTCAATACCGGAATATTCCAGAATCCGGAATTGGAAGTTTTATAATTTCAAAATTCCGGAATCGTTAATTCAGCGAAAATTTGCAATCCCTAGTCGTATTGCAAATATTAATTTGTTTTGATATAAAAACATACTCGTCGGGTAGTTCCACATTAAAAATGTCCTCAGAAAATCGGAATACATTGTCTTCTGTTATAGTGCATTTAACCCGATCTTCCATTACAGCAGTTTGAAATTCCTGGTATGGCTTTTTACTAGAGTATAAGTTATATTTTTAAAATTTTTAGTTTTTTTTTGAATTTTTTTGGAAATACTGATGTTTTTGTTCAAACGCCATTGTCCAATCCAAATTTTCGTATTAAATATCGATGATGTATTACGTAATGAAGGGGCGAAGTTTTAGGAGTGGACAACTTTCTTCTCGACTAGCAAAATAATTATCGATGTAAAGAGCTAGTAATGTTGTTTGGGTTAATGAAACTTCTGGTGCACAGATTATTCGACACATTTCGATCATTGAACAAAAAAATTTCATTAGGATTATAATGTTCCAAATTTCAAATGCTTTACCTTGAATTGTTTTTCGCTTTAGATCAATTTATGGAAAGGAGAGTGTTAACTTAAATTTCTTCCGCACTGCTGCCAAATACCAGTTGATGTAAATAACAGATACAAATTTTTGGTTATGGAAGTATTTAAAGAATTTCATTAAATCGAACGGTATTATACCTTCAGATAGATCTTGAGCTATACACGGTGGGTGACCAGGAGCACAAACATGGTAATTATTTAGTTTGTTTACGGCAGAATTTTTCTTCATGCCTGTTTGATTTGATACATCGGATGTGGATAAATTTTCAAGAGCAGTATTAAAATTTTCGGGTGTTCTTATTTTGCCTATATTCACATCGTAATTTTTTAAAGATTTTCTGTTATAGAAACAGTATCTACAAAAATAATCAGAAGAACTAAAATTCTCTCTAAATCCGCCTATTTGGTGGCTGCCCAGATTATCACCAACCATAGTGAAAAGTGTTCCATGATTAGTAAATTTGTCTTCTGGATGATTAACTTCTATTCCATTCTCTTCTAACGTTTTTAACTCCTTTATTAAGGGTTTCAAAATTTTGTCAAAACCAAAAAATTTTACATTAGCTTTTTTACATAGCAAAACGAGCTGGATATTATCAATTTGACTTCCATATTTTTTATTTAAGTTACCAATAGACATATATACCCCTAGCATTTGGGGGTACATATCCTGAGTTAATTTCAATGTATTTCAGACTGCTGAAATTATTCTTAAATAACTTTAGCTCATTTATGTTATATGAGTTTTTAATCACAAAAAGTATTTCATCCCGTTTACTAACTGTAATAAGATGTTCTGTTATGGCCAGAACTTGGTTCAAAATGCATTCATTGTTTTTTTCAGCAATTGTACGTAACTCATTATACACAAAATTTAATCCGATATTTGAAACGTTATATTTGATTTCAGATTTGTGAATAATAAACTGTAACTGTTTTCTTCTATAGTTTCACAACTTCTTTAGTGACATCTGAATCAACAATACAATTTTTGCTATTTTCCTATATGACACGTTCTCTGTTATCATAAATTAAAACCATCGTATTTTCTTTTTTGTGAAATCTAAAACAATAAACTCGAAATATGATTGATTTTTAAAATAAAGCTTGCACTTTCGACCCTGGACATTTTATTTTTTCGTTTGCTCTCAAATGATTCCTCATATGACTGGAAATTTCAACAAAGTTGTTTGTTTTGAATTTACACAAAACACACGTAAAACATATTTTTTCTACGATAGTGCAGTAACCTATGCTTTCGATGATGATTTTTGAATTTAAATTATATAAGAAAAGGAGCCTTTGCGTCGTATACTAAAATCGTGTGGAAATATTCTCATTACACAACGATTTCTTAATATTGCTACACGATTTGTGAAAACCCAAATGTTTTAATGTTTTAATAAATTTGTGTTGATCCGTACAAGTTTGTAATTTTTTATGTTTCTACTTATTTATAAATGTTACAGGGCTAGTGTCTCGTAGAAAAAATAGCGTGTATAACTCGTGTGAAAATGAGTCATGGCAATACTCAAGTGATTGCAGCCCTCGCTATCGCTCAGGCTGTAAATTTCACTTTCGTATTGCAATGACTCGTTTTCTTCACTTGTTATACAATATACCATTGTTATGCGTGGAATCTACCTTTGTGAGATCAGGTTTTTTATTAATTAAAAAATAATGCATCCTATGCCAATGAACATTATATGAAATATATGTTGCAAATGTTTACATACAATTAGGCCACAGACACTTAAATGCTTTATTATTTTTTCCTCTGTGCACGTATAAATGCTTACTGTATGAAACTATCAAAACCATATTCGAATCACACATATTACACACATAAACCATATTCAAGATTTGTTTTTTTTTTTCAATTTTAATAAAAAACACTATTTTAAAACACTTTTTACCATAACTCTACAGACGCGTGTTTTATGCGAACTATTCAAAACGAATTATCTTGCATGACAGTATTAAACACGGTTTTGTTTAATATTAATACTACATTTTGACTTAGGATTATCACAGTATTTTAATAATATTTTATCTCGCACATACCTTTAAGAAAAAATATCACTCAAACTAATTAAATTCCACTTTACTTGACTGTTAACTTTTTACGTTCGTTTTGCAGTTCTATATAAATACGATATAGTACGTTGTCTCTGGTTTTAGGTTTAATGAATTTATACAATAAGTCACCTAACTGTAAATAAATTTTGTTTTTGGTGTACTTAATGGCAAACAGTGTCATTTCTTGGCTGAAAACAGTAAAGAAAACAACTACTTTTCTCTTTAGCAACACATTTCTTCACTATAAACACTTTTCTTCATAGAAACGCTTTTTCTCCAAATGATTTTTGAATTTTTGACTTTTATTTATTTGCTTACTGCGATTATTATGTACATGCTATGCATACGTACTTCGATCCAAACTGGGTCTACCTTTTTTATTTTTACCTGATTTGTCATCAAATACACGAAAAAATAGTATGTTCTACACGTAAGAAAAGTGATTTTCCATGCTCGTAAAATTGTTAATCCACTCGCTGGAAAACTATCACTTTTCTTTACTTGTAGAACAATCTACTATTTATTTTGTTGATTATTCAACAGTTTTATGTTTAAAATTTACCACAAAATGATTTTATTTAACATTTTTATTGAAAATTTATCAATTGATTAAAGTTCAAAACGTATTGTTTAATTTCCAACAACAGTTAAATTTGCAACATATTCGTAATGAAATTTAAACAAATAAATGAAAACATTCTACATTTTATTGAATAAATAACAAAAATGTTCATTACTACATTTATTGTATGGAAATTGATCAAATTTTTTAGAGTGAACCAAATACGAGGAATTTTAACATTTTCTTGTCATATTTGTTGTTAAAAATAACATCAGTTTAGTTGTAGAACAGTGTTGAAGCAGAATACATCGCAATCTTCACCTAAAAGCAAACACAACATTAGAATTATATATTTAATATTTTAGAATTAATTTTAAGAAACTTAGCTTATTTTTTTGAATTATTGTTCTAATCACAACACAACACCACTGTTTATTATTTACATTTTTCATTTGACTGAAGAATCATTTTCAAAATGAATTTATATAGCAGTTTGCTCAATTTATAAAATTATCTTGTACACACATGAATGCTAACGAAAAAACTTAGTTTAGCTAAACAATAATAGATGTCACTTATTATTTGATTAAATTAAAGAAATTATGTAATTAGTTAACATGTTTAAACTAAGATGTCAATATGTAAAAACCATCAAAATTTTTGGCGGTTTTAATTAAGCTGAAAAATAAAATAAAGAAAATTCTCTCTATTCGAAGCGAGATTTCATCAAGTTAACAACAAGCGAAAATAAAATATCAAGTGTATTTAAAATTAAATAAAGATTTTGTTCAAGCGGTTTACAATTTATTTTATTAAATATTAAATCGATACAAAAATCAACAAATTCACAATAAAATTGGAGTGTGATAATCTTAGCGGATTATCAAGCAGCATCATCCCGGATTCACGAGGATTATCAACCTCCATAGCAACAATTGGCGCCGAAACAGGGACAGAATATTGCATATTTGCGAAAATCAAGCGTCATCACAATCAGTCGCAATATTTTTGGTCGTCCCAATATCAAGCCACACCTTGAAATAGCGGATAACGGTGAAGAAGTTCCAGAAAACACGTCATAGCGGTCAGTAAGTATAACCGCATTAATTTATTCAGTGCAAGTTAACTGTGTAAGCGCGTTAAAAATCGAAGTGCTAAGTGGTCTATCCAATACGGCGAAGCTCAAAGCGTAATATTAATCGTGCTCAAACAAAGCGATATTTCGGTCGATCCATTTAACGTTGTATTTTTCACGGATTCAAGTGCGTTTAGTGAACCTAAAAATAAAATTAAAATATTTACATTAATTCAAATAATAAAATCAAATAATAAAGGTCAAATAATAAAATATGGAGAGTCTTAAGAAGCAAAGAGCTGTAGTAAAAGGATCCATGACGAAATTGCTAACATTTGTAAAGGGCAGCATGGACAATATGTGCTTAGGCGATGTTTCGGTGAGACAGGAAAGAGCAGCAAACTTGTTAAGCGAATTCCAAGCTATTGAACGTGATATGTTCGATTTGGATAGCAAAGTAGAGTCGGATCTGTCCGAATTCGAGGACAATTACTATACCGTTGTCGCAAAATTGAATGCTACCATTCGTAAGAAAAGTCTTATCGAACAGCAAACAGGGGCCCAACTGGACAACACCATGAGTGCATCGCAACACCATTCTATAGAAGCACGATTACCGAAGCTCAACATTCCTATATTCGATGGCAATTATATGGAGTGGCAGTCCTTTGTTGACATTTATACGTCCACTATTCACGACCGAGGCAACTTAACAGGAGCACAAAAGTTTCAGTATCTAAAGGGACTATTGAAAGGAGAACCTGCAGCACTCATCCGCCACTTACCAGTAACGGATGCCAGTTACATTGAGGCATTTCAAAAGCTGATTCAAAGGTACGATCGAAAGCGGCACACGGTCAACGCCTTTATCAAAGCGTACATGGAGCAGCAAAGCATCTCGCAGCCAAACGCGTCTAATATTAGAAAGTTTGCGGATACATTAGATGAATCAATCAGGGGGTTAAAGGCACTAGGTCCTGAGGCAGAGCGAAGAGACCCTTGGCTGATATACATAGCACTCAACAAGCTGGATAATGAAACCAGATCTCTTTGGGCACAAGAGATGGCCGAAAACGATTTTCCGACATTAGAAGATTTGCTTAAATTCCTTGGACGGAGAATAGATATGGTGGAGTCAATGAAGTGCTATTATAAGAAAAGCGGTCCGGTTCATTCAACTACAAGAGCATACGCAGTATCTACAACGCCAGGAATGATGTGTCCAATATGTAACCAAGTCGGACATAGAATCTTCGAATGCAGCGTTTATGAAGCCATGACACCAAAGATGAAAGCAGAAGCCATTCAAAAAGGTAACAGATGTTTTAATTGCTTAAATGGCAACCATCGAGTACGAGATTGCAGATCCAGGGCACGGTGTCAACGTTGCCATGCCAAGCATCACACATCCCTACATGCAGCAGATGAGAAGCGGTTAGAGAATGAGCAGCAACCGAATACGACCGCTCATAAGATTGATTTATCACCAGCAAAGGAAGAAAAGGAACCAATCATAGAAGTGCACAATACAGTCTATACAGCTGCGCAAGGTATACTTCCAACAGCGTTGATTAAAATCAAAGATGGCAGTGGTCAGTATCAGACTTTTCGAGCATTGCTGGATTCCGCGTCACAGACGTCTTTTATTTCGGAAGAGTGTATGCAAGGTTTGCGACTTAGACGCACCAACGCAAGGGTCATGGTAAAGGGACTTGGCGAAGTGGGAATTGGCACAACACGAGGATCAACTGAGTTGGTAATTGCAGCGCAAAATAATTCTACAATATTGACAACACAGGCGTTCATAGTTCCTAAGGTATCAGGCGTGCATAATGAATTCAAGCTGTCGGAGCAAGACATTCAAACATTAAGTGGATTAATACTCGCAGATCCAGCATTGAATAAGCGTGGTCGCATTGATGTATTATTAGGAGTCGATATCTTCTTCAAAGCCTTACTATCTGAGCAGCTTGAATTATCAAGTGGGCTGACAGCTGTTCGTACCATCTTTGGTTGGGTAGTTGCTGGCCGAATCGCGGAGCAAGGACATTTCGGAACAGCTGAAAACTTTAACATTTTAATGGACATTGATAAGTCTCTCCGCAGGTTCTGGGAGGTAGAAGAGTTACCGAAAAGTACAACGAGATCGCCAGAAGAACAGAAATGTGAAGAGCTTTTTCAAACAACGACCAAACAAACCGCAAACAACAAATTTGTCGTTAAATTGCCATTCAAGCAGCCTGGTACAATGCTTGGAACCTCATACAATGCAGCACTCAACCGATTGAAATCAATGGAGAGAAGGTTCGAACGTGATGAAGACTTTGGGAAATTATATCGAGCCTTTATGACGGAGTACGAAGAGTTAGGACACATGCAGCGGGTAGAAGGGAATGGAAAGGCAAATAAGTATTATCTTCCGCACCACGGGGTACTAAAGGCTAGCAGTACAACCACGAAGCTCCGAGTTGTCTTCGACGCGTCCACCAAATCGTCAACCGGGATATCATTGAATGATATTTTATTAGTTGGACCAACCGTGCAACCACCACTAATAAATATTCTATTGAAATTTCGGCAACATGAGTTCGTCATATGTGGAGACGTGGAGAAAATGTATAGACAGGTCTGGGTGAGCGAAGAGGATCAAGTACATCAGAACATTTTATGGAGAAACAACTCGAACAAACAACCAAGCACATACCAGTTGAAAACATTAACGTATGGCACGGCATCAGCAGCATTTTTGGCAACCCGTAGTCTCAAAGAAATTGGTGTGAAGCTACAAGCGAGTCAACCAGAAGCAGCACAAGCCATACAACAAGACATGTATGTGGACGATCTGATGACGGGGTCTAATTCAAGGGTACAAGCTGAAACATTAATAACGCAAATAATAGCTGCACTAAAGGACCATGGATTTAAACTGCGAAAATTGATGACAAATGATGACGAGATTAGGGCATTTATTCAAGGCACAAGTGGGGATATCATGGACATCGGAGAACATTCAGAGTCGCCAAAGGTACTAGGACTGCAATGGGATCCTTGTGGAGACTCATTCAAGTTCACAACCGAACTACCTGATCGAACAGCGTATACCAAGCGAACCTTACTATCGGATGCTAGCCGAATCTTCGACCCGCTTGGCTGGTTAGCACCGATTGTAATACGCATGAAAATTTTACTTCAAGCAGTGTGGATGCATGATTTGAGCTGGGACGAAGATCTTTCAACGAACTTATCGGAAATGTGGCTAAATATCAAAGAAGATTTACGTGAAATTCCAGCAATTCGAATTCCAAGATGGGTGCATACTAGTGACGAAATAAGCTTAATTGGATTTAGCGACGCAAGCGAACATGCATATGCCGCCGTTATA
Organism: Tipula helvola; assembly: GCA_963556165.1. Lineage (NCBI taxonomy): Eukaryota > Metazoa > Arthropoda > Insecta > Diptera > Tipulidae > Tipula > Tipula helvola. Next base: position 295,756,836 of record OY744483.1, on the reverse strand, counting down.
TATGCAATAGTGAGAACGAAAGATGGCCTACAATCCAATATAATCACTTCGAAATCACGAGTTGCACCGGTCAAGCAAATTAGTATTCCACGGCTGGAATTGATGGGTGCATTGTTATTGGCCAATCTAATGAAGTTGGTGGAATCGGCGTTAACGATCAAGATAACAACAATTCTGCTATTCACCGACTCAAAAATAGTGTTGGATTGGCTGTCGGCACATCCCAGGCGCTGGACAACTTTTGTTGCCAATAGAACGAGCGACATCATTCAAAAATACAAACGAGAAAATTGGAGGCACGTCGGATCTAAGGACAACCCGGCTGATATCGCTTCTCGAGGCATGAATACGAAAGATTTGGTAGAGTGTAGTCTGTGGTGGCATGGGCCACATTGGTTGATTGATGCTGAACGAACCAAGGCGATTCATTCAACCAACTTGAGAGAACAGGGTGCGACAACAGAAGAACTACGCCCTGCAAAAATTCAATCATATGCCGTATCAACAACTACTTTTCTTGAAGAATTTACTAACAGATACTCCAGTTTTCATAAGATGACCAAGGTATTAGCATTAATGAAGAGGTTCATCACCAACTGCTGTAAGAAGCAAAATTCAAGCGATACCAATCGAGAGGAGATGATGGCTGCGGAGTTGATACTAATAAAATACATACAAAAAACCGAATTTCAGGCAGAAATAGATGCATTGCAAGAGAAAAAGGGATTGCCGAGGCGCACGAAGCTTATCAGCCTGAATCCATTTTTGGATGACGCAGCAGTACTACGAGTAGGAGGTCGGATACAAAAATCAGTCGCATCGTTTAACGTGAAGCATCCTATTATCCTACCGACGAGTCATAACGCAGTAAAATGCATTGTAAGAGATATGCATAACCTACACAATCATCCGGGGATAAGCCTTCTTACAAGCATTACAAGGCGACGGTTTTGGATAATAAGATGCAAAGTGATATCCAGAACAATTGTGCACAAATGCATCAAGTGCATAAAACAAAATCCAACAATGGAAAAGCAGCTGATGGCGAATTTACCAGCAGATAGGGTGCAATATTCACACCCATTTCACAAAGTCGGAGTGGATTACTGTGGACCGTTCAAGGTGCATCCCGTAAGACGCAGAGGTCAAATTCCTCATAAAATGTACGTTTGTATATTCGTATGCCTAAGCACAAAGGCAGTGCATATCGAGACAGCAGGAAGCTTAACCACTGAAAGTTTTCTGGGAGCTTTATCAAGATTTATATCAAGAAGAGGAAATTGTCACACAATCTACAGTGACAATGGCACTAATTTTGTAGGTGCCAACAATCAATTACGGGAATTATTTAAATTCCTAAAATCAAAATCATCGGACATAGCCGCAGCGCTGCTACGACATAAAATAGATTGGCAATTTATTCCACCAGGAGCGCCCCATATGGGTGGTATATGGGAGGCGGCAGTTAAACAAGCGAAAATTCAACTAACGAGGGTGGTTGGAGACACTATACTCACCATGGAAGAATTTGGCACATTAATGACAAAAATAGAGGCCATCATGAATTCGAGACCAATGGCAGCCAATGAAGCAGAAGACATCGACTGCATTACGCCAGCGCATTTTTTAATCGGGCGCACTTTCACCGACATCGCAGATGATTCACAGCCATTAAACGTTTCACCATCGACCAGATGGGGTATGGTCAAACATATGCAGCAGCACTTTTGGAAACGGTGGCATATGGATTATCTTACTATCCTACAAAAAAGAAATAAGTGGACATGTGAGTCTAAAAATCTAGCGGCAGGAGATATAGTATTAATCGCAGAATCGAACTTACAGTTGAAACACATCCTGCAAATGATGGCAAAGTTCGAATAGTATCCATCCGAGTAGCAAACACCGACAAAATTATCCAGCGACCCATCCATAAATTGTGTAAGCTACCCATCACATACAATGAATCAGATGATTCATGGCCGGCGGAATGTTGAAGCAGAATACATCGCAATCTTCACCTAAAAGCAAACACAACATTAGAATTATATATTTAATATTTTAGAATTAATTTTAAGAAACTTAGCTTATTTTTTTGAATTATTGTTCTAATCACAACACAACACCACTGTTTATTATTTACATTTTTCATTTGACAGAAGAATCATTTTCAAAATGAATTTATATAGCAGTTTGCTCAATTTATAAAATTATCTTGTACACACATGAATGCTAACGAAAAAACTTAGTTTAGCTAAACAATAATAGATGTCACTTATTATTTGATTAAATTAAAGAAATTATGTAATTAGTTAACATGTTTAAACTAAGATGTCAATATGTAAAAACCATCAAAATTTTTGGCGGTTTTAATTAAGCTGAAAAATAAAATAAAGAAAATTCTCTCTATTCGAAGCGAGATTTCATCAAGTTAACAACAAGCGAAAATAAAATATCAAGTGTATTTAAAATTAAATAAAGATTTTGTTCAAGCGGTTTACAATTTATTTTATTAAATATTAAATCGATACAAAAATCAACAAATTCACAATAAAATTGGAGTGTGATAATCTTAGCGGATTATCAAGCAGCATCATCCCGGATTCACGAGGATTATCAACCTCCATAGCAACAAACAGTGTACAGAGCTTTATGAGCTTTTTAGTTTAGAAAAAGCTTAAACCAAACGACGTTTTAATTACTCTTAAATAATACTTTAAATGATTTGATTTCAGCTTCAAGGATTTCTTAAATTATATCAAATATTTAATAAAACCGGTATCAGATTTTGTTGTCGTCAAAATCATTAATGATACCGACATACATACTTCAATAACAAAAATCTTTTGTATATGCTTTAACATACAAAATAAATGTTTTAATTTGTGTAATTAAACATACTCTTGTACTACAGCTGTATGCCAACAAGCACTTGGCACGACTAAAGATTACTGGTTATTTGAATTTACGCTATATGATTTGGGTTGGTGTTAATTAAAATGATGGATTCTATAAACAAAACTTTAAAACACCCAGAAAATTATGCTCCCCGTAAATATACCTAATAACAACTATTCTACCCGTACCCATACATCTAAAGTTTATTTGAAAATCTCAACATTTAAAAGAGCAAAAAAACATTTCTTAAATTTATTTTTTACTTTACTAATGTAATTCAGGTTTATCGTTATATTATATTATAGTATATAAAACATAGAAGAGGTAATAAATAAAAATAGTTTATAATTCTACTGAAGGATTGGATTAGCAATTTTGGGTTGAAATTTGATAATAAATTCCAGTTTATTCCAGTTCTATGTTTTCACTTGTATATCATTTCGAATATAAATTTCAACAAGAGTAACCATTTTGCTTATGTACCATAGGTATACATCTCAGATTTAAGTCAACATTGCCAAAAATAAATAAATTTATAGTGTCAGTTTGAGAGTGATTGATTGTGCAAATGACCTAAAATTAGTTTTAATTTTATCACATATTCGTACACATATTCATTGGTGATTCATACATGAAATTGCAAAATCTTTTTTTATACTTATACTTCAGGAACGGAACAAAATATATAATTTAAGTTCTACTTTTTTAAAACTTTATTATTTAATGTTTACAACTTGAGTTAAATCTAAAAACTAAATAGATACGCCTCCTGATAGGGACCACATCCACAATTATTGGTGGTTCGCTTGTTGTGTGTCCATGTATTTTATTCGCTTTCTGTTTTGTATGCTTTATTGTTCAATTAGGTTTATTTTATATCCATAGATTTGATCAGTTTTCGTGTTAATTCGATGTTATGCAGTGCACCTTTTATTTCCTCTGTTTCGCTTTTAATTTCAAAGGATTGAAATTTCTTGTTTTTGATTCGTAGAGTGCAATTCCATAATGTTATCAGGAAATTGTCCATAAGTGTGCGGTTATTTGGTCCGCAATCTGATGACAATACCTCTTCTTTTGCATTGTCTATGAGTAACTTCTCTTCTGTGATGAACTGTATTGTAGTCTCTCATTTTGTGGTCACGTTGCAAATGCTTTTTGTTCCCATTATCAATGGTTTCACACATTTGTCGTCAAATTCTTTCATTCTTGAATGTTTTTGTTTGAGTGGTTTATTGTTGTAAATATGTTTTGCTTCGTCTTTACGAGATGCTGAGGGTACTCCTTTATTATCGTGCCATTGACTGTCAGTGGTACAATCATTGCTGTCATTGATGTTTCTTCTTCTAGTTTTGGTATTTCTAGAATAAAAAGTATGGTCTTCTCATTTACGGCTATTTTTGGCACCACGTATTGGAGTGCTTTTTCTGGTCGGGTAATATTCACTCCTTGGTTTGTCATTAGGTCTCTTATCATAATTAGTTCCTTTAACGAAATCACCTTGTTGCTTGTCAGTCCGATTTTTGTTCGAACGATGGCGTCTTGAATATCTTCTATTACGGTATTTGCGGTATCTATATTGATGATGGCTGTTATCAGTTCTTAAAGTGTTTAATGTGTTATTAAAATTCGTATGTCTAAAATCAAAATTATCTTGGAGTTGTGATTAAAATTTGTTAAAAATTTGCCTGGAATGATACAAAAATTTTGGTTTTAATTAATCTTTTATTAATCTTTTTATTTTATTTTTATTCCGTTTTATGTTTCTATATGTATACGGAATGTTTTTAGTTCGACATTTTTAATTTTTGTCTCTATTCCCATTGATTGGGCTTTTGCTCTTGTGTTTGGTTTAATGAACACAACTTGACCCTCTGTAAGATTGGGTGGTTCTTCTTTTGTATCATTTTGTTTTTTCATTCTCATAGCAGCTTTTTCCAAATTGTTGTTTACTGTTTGGAATATATCATTTGCCCATGCTTGAATTTCTGTTGGATCAATGAAGTTATTCTGATTGAATATTACTGCATTTGAATGGAGAATATCTCGATCACCGTAGCGTGGGTCTTTTCGACCTGCCCATTGGATTCCGATGACGATGCGTATTCTATTTTGATATTTAAATTATTTAAAAATTCTTTCACTTGGGTAGATTGGAATGTGGTTTCGTGGTCACAAACAATGCTGTTTGGTATTCCGAAAAGAGTGAAGTACTTGTTAAGAGCGTTGGTTACATCTGTTATATTTTTTTGTTTCCCTTAGCATCATTTGGGGGCTGGATCCCCACATGGTCCTTTGGCTATACACAGCAGTAGTTAGACCCATTCTTCTGTATGGGGTAACAGTTTGGTGGCCTGCTCTGGACAAAACTGTCAACCTAAAGTTGTTGACAAAAGTTCAGAGAACAATCTCTCTGTGGATCAGTGGTGCAATGAGGAGCACATCCACTCAGGCACTGGAGACTCTGCTATTTCTAACTCCTCTAGATATCATGGGAAAACAGTGGGCAGCTAGCACTGCCATACGACTGAAATCCACCTTAATGTGGACCTGTAATAACACAGGGCACTCATCTATACTTTGTAACAAAGGGCTTCCCAAGACCACCGACTATACTGTCCCGTCACTATCTTTTGATAGAAAGTTCCGGACTATTATACCATCTAGAGAGGACTGGATGATGGATACAGTTTTGGAACCAGGAGTTTTGAACTTCTTCACTGATGGTTCAAAACGGGATAGAGGAGTAGGGGCTGCGGTGTTCTGCGAGGAACTCATGTTAAACCTCTCCTTTCGTCTCCCTGACTACTGCAACATTTTTCAAGCTGAGGTAACTGCGATAAAGGAAGTCGCGGACTGGTTGAGGTATAATGTAATATCGACTAGTGATATTCGCATATATACGGACAGTCAGGCAGCCATTAAAGCGCTTCAATCACACCTTCTCACGTCGAAAGTAGTCCAGAGCTGTCTCTCATCTCTTAACGAGATGACAGATCAGTTCAACATCCATATCATATGGGTGCCAGGACATTTCGTTAGTACGGGGAACATGAAAGCCGATGAACTGGCTCGACGTGGTACGGACCACATTTCAAACAGCAAAAAGGATATTGAAATTCCTCTTGCGGTATGTAAACTGCTGCTTCAGGAGGAAGCCAGTAAGTTGACGAATGACAGATGGTCAAATAGTACCTCATGCGTAATAACTCGGCAAATCTGGCCAAAGTTGAACTTGGCGAGATCCAAACAGCTGATCTCACTTCAGCGGAGTCAGATCAGTGTGGTTGTTGGAGTGATTACGGGGCACTGTCTCATAGGCAGACATGCAAGTAGACTTGGTTTCTTCTCACATGACTACTGTCGTAGTAGCGAAGACGAAGAGGAGGAAGAGACAGTACTTCATCTTCTTTGCACCTGTCCTCGTCTGGCACGAAACAGACTGAATTTTCTAGGGGCACACCTTTTCAACGACCTGGCGGAGCTCATCGAGAAGGACGTCAGGAGTATCCAGCGCTTCATAGCAAGCTCAAAGTGGTTTCAATGAGTTGGAGGAAAAATTTTTAATTTGTGGTATGGCTACGGACCTTTTTGTGTCTATGCCTGGTCCTGGTGGACCGCCACCCAAACCTAACCTAACCTAACCTAGCATCATTTGTAGATGCTTGCGGAGAAGGAGTCAATAATTGATAGGAAATTGTTCCTGTTAACCTTTCTAGCGGCTTCTTTGTGATTGGCCGTGGGGATATTTTGATGTTGTAAGGCTTGCTGTCATATTTATGCCTGTTGCAAGTATTGCATGCATTAATGTGAGTTCTTGTTTTGTTTCCCATTCGAGGGAAGAAGTATGCTCGCCTTAATTGATTTTCGACTTCATTGGTGCCTCTGTGTGCACGTTTATGTTATTTTGTTATTATTATGTTCTGTCTGTCTGCATTTGTAACATCTTCAACTATTTTTGCTACTAGCCTTTTGCAGGAAGTTTCGTCTAAAAGATGTGTGGATTTTATCGTATAGAGTTTCAGGAGCCATTATTGCTGATCGTTTTCCATCGTGATATTTTTTTTAAAAATTGCGTAACGTCGTTTTCCTCGAAGGATTTCCTTGAAATAATAATTCTTTTGAAATTTGGGAAAATATCTTCTGAAATCATTACATCTATGTTTGAAATTTTTAAAATTAATTGGTTCCTGTAATAATTAATTGGTCTGTCAACGAAATGTATAAAGTGATCATCTGATGTATTCGCTGAGTGTATTGTTTCAATGTCATCGGATGAATGTGAGTGATTTGTTTCGGTAGATTCACGTGAAGTGTTATTGCCCCCGAACTCATTGGAGTTTACTTCCCTTACGTTGTCTATTGTGGGCATCCTGCTTAGATCATCTACTGCTACCACGTTTGGTTTGCTTTCTTTATAAACTACGTCGTAATCCTAATTTTCCAACTCTAACCTCCATCGTAGGATTTTGAAGTTTTTCTCCGAAAATTTGATGAATGTTAAAGGTACTAGAGTGAATTTGCTACCGTAAAGGTAAGGTTGGAATTTCTTCACCGCCCATATTATCGCTAACGCTTCTTTTTCGTTAGTGGCATATTTCGTTTCGGTTGTGTTGAGTGTTCTTGAAGCAAACGCAATGGGTCTTTCGGTGCTATTTTGGATTTGGGATAAAACTGCGCCCAATGCAAAATTTGAAGCATCTGTAGTTAGAATAAAAGGTCTCGTGAAATCTGGATAGGTCAAGATTTGGTCTGTCGCTATCGTTCTTTTTAGTGTTTCAAAAGCCTTTATGTATTCTGGATCATTTAAATCCCATGTGGTTTCGTTTTTAGATATTTGGTCATATTTTTTGCTATTTTGGAATAGTCTTTTATAAACCTGCAGTAATATCCGGAGAGTCCCAAGAATCGTTTTATTTCATTTTGATTTTTCGGCAATGGCCAATCTAAGATTTGTTTCACTTTGTATTTATTGGGTTTCACTCCTTCTTGGGTGATGACATGCCCCAAGAACTCCGTCTCTCTTTTCAAGAATTCGCACTTATCAAGTTGAATCTTGAAATTGAATTCTGAGAGTCTTTTAAATTCCGCTTGTAAATTATTTAGGTGGTTTTTTCCCTGTAGCACATGATTCATGGCTCGTTGGAACGTGGCTGGGCCATTTTTCAGGCCGAAAGGCATTCTGCAAAACTCAAAATGACCTTTGTCAGTTGAGAATGCAGTTTTCTCTTGTGATTTTACAACCATCTGAATCTGGTGGAACCCACATTTTAGATCCAGCGTTGTAAAGTACGTAGACTTGCCCAGGTTGTCTAAAATTTCCTCAATTTGTCGCATTGGGAATTTGTCGTCGATTGGTTTCTCGTTTAATTTTCTGTAATCGATGAATACCCTTCTTTGCGTATTCCTGAATCATCTGTCTTCTTGGGGACGACCCAAATTGGTGCGGAATATGGGCTACTTGAATTTTTGATGATGCCACTGTCTAACATATCTTGTACTTGTTGTTCTACGTCCCCTTTAAAATGATAAAGGTAACGATATCGTTAGAATCTTGTGTTTGATAACTGTTGTTGCTGATAACTTTTCGTTTTGCTTCAACAATACCATTTGATTTCTATAGATTTTGTCAATTAGGGCAATCTTTTCGTTTTCGTTTAGGTGATCTGTTCTTATCACCTTTCTTATATCTTGGTTGCTAATTATTTCTGTTCCGAAAATAGTAATTGGTCTTATTATTTCGAAATTATTAACGACAAGTTTTTGTTTTGGTACCGTCTTTGGTATGTCTGGTTCGTTTGTCAGTATCTTCACTCTTGTTTTGCCTTTATTGGCTTTATAAACGCCTGGTTGAACTATTATTTCTTCGTTCAATTTTGCGTAGTTTGGAACGAACCATTCACCGTCATTAAACGTTTTAAATGTCACCGTATGATTATAAATGTTTCCTTTAGGGTAATAACGGTGAAATTTAAATTGTATGTTGTTTAGTAAAATACTGTTGGTTTTGTAATCTATTTTTGCTTGTAGATCGTAATATGTTTGTTCTGGTATGTTATTGCCCAGAAAATTAAATCTATCTTTTTTATCTAGAGTGTGCTTGCCTAGTATATTCGTTATTGAAGTTTTTTGTTTAGTGAGAATTGTTTTTGGAATGATACCGGGTTTGGTAATATTTTTGTTTGCCCCTGTATCTACCAACAATTTAATTTTTGTAGTATTTTGTATGCCGTTGCATATTAGATACGGGAGGAAATTTAATCCTCCATATCCTGCCCCCGATCTTCCTGAAAATTTTCGGAATTTATTTCAAATTCAGGTAAAGGATCTTCGGAATCTATGTTTTCAACGTCATGATCTCCATCCTCTTTATTGAGTTCATGATTATTAATTATTTTTCTATTAAACGTGTTCCTAGGTCTTATGGATGTATCTTCTTCCATGGGAGTATTTTTTAAGTTTCTCGACCTCATAGAAACGTCCCCATCTTTAATTGGGGTTGGCCGATTCTGAGTTTGATTATTGAAATACGTATTTTGATTCCATTCCTTTTGCTTTTGAATTAGTGGAGTATTTTTTACAGGAATTTGGTTGTTGGTTCTTCGCGAGTTTTCCGATATTGTCTCGATCGAACTAAATTTGCATAAAAATCATAAATGCTTCCTCTATGCTCTTTGGTCTGGCCACTTGGGCGTACCCGAAGTATGGTTTTCGCAAACCTGATATGAAAGCTGCTAATGCATCCTCATCTATGAAGGCAACAGTGCTTTGTTTCGACAATGTTTTATGTTTTGTAAATTCTCTTTAATTTTGTTAAAATATGAGTGTACGATCATGCCTTCATTTTGTTTTGTGGCCCAAAGTTGGGACTTATAAAATGACAATTCTTATTTGTCACCGAGTGTTTGTTAATTAAAGTCTTAATTTTGGTTCGGACACAAGAGGTACGAACACTTTTAGTGTATCCTCGGACACAAGAGGTACGATCACTTTTAGTGTATCCTCAGCTTTTTGAAGTCAAGCATTTAATTGTTTTTATTACCGTCATATTCCAGTAATGATTTTATAGAATCCGGAATTCTGAATGCATCGAACGTTAATAGTTGTATTTCTGCAGGAATTTTCATCTCTGCAGTATTTTCTGGTGGCTTTTGTTTAAAAAAATGCGAGAGTTTGGTCATGTTCTTCTGACTTTAAAGTCATTATTTGAACTTGTCCCACCACAACTTTAATTTGTTCTGTTAATTCATTTATTGCTGCCGCTACTACGTTTGGATCCATTTCCTGAATATGGATACTTTCTTACTCATTCACTTTTAACCACTTTTTTTAAATTTTAATTTTCTTCCGTACCTATCTCGTAGTATACGGGAGACAGTTCTGTGCCTATCTCGTAGTATCACAATGTTGCCCAAATTGGTAACAAAAATATTTAACTTTATAAATAAAAATTAAGAAAAATTAACAAAAAAAATCGTTACCTTTATATACGTTTCGTAATTTCCAATATCGTATTTTCTTTGTAGTCGTGTGTCACAGGTTCTGATGTATAGCTTGTGTTGTGATGCGGTAGAATCACAAGTCTCTTCGCGGTTTCCCTTTAGCTAGAGATGTTGTTTCGGGAATTGATGAAAGAAAAAAAAATGCACTAACAATAATTTCCCGTTATAACGGATTCACTTCTCACTAGTTTTTATTCAATACCGATTTGCACCGTTACACTAACACAATAGTCTAAGCACCACCGGACGGCTGCGCCAATTACAAGTTGCACGAATAATAAATCGAAAAAAATTAAATTACTTTCTTAAAACTTTATTATTTAATGTTTACAACTTGAGTTAGATCTAAAAACTAAACTTATTTTCTATTTCTTACAAAATTATTTTCTTATCAAAAGTACAATCATGCACTTTTCCTGTTGTTAACTTGTTTCTTGTTCGATTATATTTTTTGTTGGTCGGACACCTTTCGTGTGCAATCTGGAATGTTCGTGTTGATCACTTATGGGAATGTATCTATATATATTAGTATATTCCTGTTGTAACCTAAAATTTTCAAACCATTAATTTATTGAAACTTAATATTGTTTTAATTATTTGAATTTCCAAAATTATTGAAAATTTTTAAATTATTAAAATAATTCAAAGATATTAAAATTATTTAAAATTTGGTTTCATTGGCATCGATTATCCTTGTGTGATTGTTAGCTGAAGCCAATTATCAGAAGCATGTTGTACAAAACATAATTTTTTGATGGCACTGGCTTTAACCTCGGTTTCCAAAATTTCAATTTCTATAGGTTTTCCTTTTTTCAACTCTGATATTTATAGTTCAAAAAAGTCAATCAAATGTTATAGTTAGCTTTTAAAATATTCTTATTATGCAGACAAATATACTTAGATAACTATAAACGAGCTTTAGACCAAATATAATATAAATTCACTTTTGCGGATTCCACTGTTAATTGTTTAGACCTATTAAAAGCTTTTTTAACAAAATTGATCGGAACTTTCTATAAAATATCTAATTCGTGGCTAGCCTCGTTTAAATTTAAATTCAATATTTGTAGGGAAGACGCTTTCATCATTCTCAATATTTAAATTCATAAATACTTTAAAGATTTTCGAAAATTTTAATAATTTGCCAAATTTAATTTTATACTCCTATTATGATACTAAAGTTTTATAATTATTAGGTCAAGTGAGCTTTATATAACATAATTACTTTATCAGAAATGTTGATAACCAACCGTCAATTTGATACCAGAAACTTGTGTAAAGGTAAAAAGTAATTATCTTTTCAAATTGCTTCCTGTCAAGAAGTAAAAGCTCCGACAAATATAAGTAAATTAAATTTTTTGAAGTAAAGTTTTTAATTAAAAGAAATGTTCAAATGTTATTTTTAAAGCTTAAGATTGTGTTACATATTATATAGAATAGCTTTCAAAGCTTACAAACAAATAAACTTCATTTTGAAATTTCTATTTCTATTTTCTTTCAGGCTAACTTTTTATAAATCGTTTTAACTTTTTAAATAAAGATTGAAAAAGTGAAAAGATTTTTTGTTCGAATCTAGCATATTATAAATTTCTCAATTAAGGCCAGTGACTTGAGAGAGAAATTTTGAAATTTCTGTAATTTTTGAGACTTTGATTAACAGCATGCAAGTTATAACAATGTACCAAGCTTCTCACCAACTATTTGCTTAACGGTTTTTAACTAAAAGAATGTAAATTATTGAAAATTTAATCAGATTTAAAAATACTACCAAGCTTTTTTATTAAATCCTATTTTACTTGCAAAAGCTTCTTTTTTAAATGTAAATTGAAATTGTCTCTACTTTTATGTCGCATGTTCTTTAGATACGTAAAGGTTGGACCCACCCAAAGCTAATAAAACGGAGCTTCCAGATAAAAATGTCTAAAATTTTTAAAATCTCTATTCAGAATTAGCTGCCTTCCTTTGATAAAAACAAAGATTTCCTATCAAAATGAACGTTTTACAAAAAGCTTATCTTAAATTGATTTTTTTAACTTTTCGTTAACATAAAATAAAAAATTAACATAAAAAATTTCAAGTCGTAAACATTTATGAAATCATAAATATTTCAACTAAAATTTGAGCTTCAAACCCAATTCTGATTTAACTCAAATCAAAGCTTCCATACCAAATTTCGAAATTTCACAAACATTTTAAGATTTTTGAAAGGTAAAATTTGATTGCTTTTGGTTTATAACATTTTAATTATTTCAATCGAGCTTTGTAAAAACGAGCTCTCAACCGTTAATAAACGTTAAACTGAGAATAAAATAATTTATTTTCCTTACGAAAGCTACTTATGAATTTTAATAGATAACAAAATAATAGATAATAAGCTTTAGACATAACAATTAAGTGGTAACTTAGGTGAGTACCAAAATTAAAGCTCTAAATGTAATGTGGGGCTCACGCATACCTTTCCATTATTAGTAAATTGGAGTTTTAATCTAAGAAAATTACAGGAAAGAGCTTTGTAATATTTATTGCAGGATGTAGTTTACACTTTTAAAAATGTTACGGATTTCTGTAATAACGGGTCAAAGCTTTTAAATCTATTTTAAGTATTTTAACTAGGTTATTGGAACTATAAATTACACATAGTGAGCTTTTAAAATATACTAAGGGCTCTAACAAAATTTGCTGTATCCGTCCAAATTTACAGTATCTTTATGTATAAAAGAATTCTACAAATGGAAGAGAATAAAACGTATGTAAGACTAGATGCAAATTTAAAATTTGGCAATAGACGTAATTGACCAAGACGGAACAGTTAAAAATGAACGATGCGGAATTAAAACCATTATGTTTGAGTCTTGAAAGATATTTAGGCAATGTTTAACTCTTCTTTTAATAAAATTAAGCTTAAAAGATAAAGAAATTTTACAAAGGTAAAATGTATAAATAAATATTCAAGCTTTCATAAAAATGTGAATTTTTAACAGTGCTTTATGCTTTACACCGACTATTTATGTTACAGTTTTTAGAAAAATATTTGTAAATTATTTAATTAGAGATTTTAAAAAATGAGACAAGCTTTTTTATTTTCTTTTTAATATTTAAATTCCAAAACAAATTCGAGAATTTGGATAACTTTAACGTCGCCATCGGATTAGATTCTTCAGTTTTTGTTCGAATTAGTTTCGATACACGTAGAAATTGGACCCTGCAAAAGCTACTAATTTAGAGCTTTCGAGAAAAAAATAGTCTGTTTAAAGTATCTGTTTGCAAAGATCTTTGCGAACTGATATTTTAAATAAACCAACGATTTTTATCGATTTAACCTATTTTTAGAAGTATCCAGAACCGCGATAGGAGCACAATTGCAGATTTTGGCTTTTTTTGCTCAGAAATTCGTGATTTTCAAACAAATCGAATTTTCTATAAATTGTTGGGAAATAATCAAGCAATTTAAACAATAATTTTCACAATAATTTCAGGTGCGGAAACCTATCTTTAGATGAACCAAGAACTGCTATCGTTACAGGAATACCATATGGTGAGGGGTCCTCCTACAGTGGCTAATATTGGTGTAGCAGTTCAACCGGTCAAATCTTATTGATACGAAACCAGAATTCAAAATAACGACCTAGGACATGACATAAGGGCAACGATTTTAAATTTGGAATATGAAAAGTTTAAATCCCTACTCACAACCGAGTGCTTTCATCAATTCTTCGAACGAGTTTCTAAACCTAATGAATTGCGAGATCAGAAACGACCTCGATTACATCGACCTCATCGGATATGCGTTCTTCGTTCGCATCAAACAGGCCTTGGAGTTGGCACCAAAGAAAGTGAAACCTCGTAGTAAACCATCTACTCGATTTATGGCTGGCGCTAAAATGACTTAAACACGCGCGGTAACTGTGTCTGTCGTTCCGTTCTCTTACAGAGAATTAAACTCATTGAACCAGTTTCATTGAGGCGGCCAAATCTCTACGTGGAATGTAGCGCCAGTGGAAGGAAGGAAGGATCAAATAAGCTTCAACAGAAAATGTCTAGGCTCTATTTTTGTTATATCAGGCAAACATTACTCGAAAGCAGCAAATTAGTAGATGTTAAATAATCAAAAGACATATTGTGCTTCACCGTTCTATATTTGACCATATTTTGATCCTTTTTCCGGTTTATCTGAATACCGTTAAATCGGCGACCGTTATTACTGTATATTTTTAAAATAAAATATTTTTAAAAAGTTGTATTTAAAATTGTGTGGGAAGCCTTCCAGAGAGAAACTCTAATACAGGTTTGAAAAGAGAAGTATTGGCACGACGAAATACCACCACATGACAAATAATCAATTTTAAATTTTTTATTTATTGTCGACCTATTTTGTAACCAAACATACGAGAAAATAAAAAAGAAAAATTTTATAATGAATATTCCGTATAGAGGTGGTGCAGTTATCAAGTCTGTTAATTGTCATGTGGTGGTCTCGAGTTTGATCCTCGTTGATGACTAATATTTGGTTATGTTTGCCTGTAAAATATTTTGTAGGAAATTTTCTCATCAAAAATCAGTTTTCTTTTAAATTGTGCTCGCTTGTTAAATAAGGAAATTTAAATCGGATTTAAAAGGGCAGCGGCATTTAAAAGAAAACAGATTTCTGATGAGAAAATTTCATTTAAAAAAACCCTAAAAATGTTCCGTTCTTGTAGATAATCTGAATACGATCTACCTTGTATTTAATTTATTTCAGAATTTTGAGAAATTGCGATAAGGGTAGGGCCTTTTGTTGTTTTCGATGTAACATTGTTGATTGCGTAAAAGGTATAAATATATCGTAAATAGCGTAACATTCGATAGAATAAGTGGTAGCACGAAATGCTCTAGTACGCATGGTACCGAGTTCGATCCTCTGTTAATTTGTTGCAGTGAAAAATCGAATTTTAGATATTTATAAGAAGAAATTATTTCAACAGAATCAACCGTCAAAATCTTTAGCACTTGTGCCCTTCATCCTACCACCCAACCACTCATCTCTATATATTTAATACACAACCACTCGCTTAAATATTCAGTTTAATAGTATTCTGGCGAACAATAACTTATAGTCCACTAATTCAGATCCCCAAAAATCGAAAATCTGCAATTGTGCTCCGATTTCGATAATTAATACCTCTATCAATAGGTGTTGAGACCTGTAATTGCTATGCCAACGGGTATTTAGATCGCCCGAATATTTCTACACAATTTGTAGAAAATTCAATTTTATTGAAAATCGACTGAACTATAGTCCACTAATTCAGATCCCCAAAAATCGAAAATCTGCAATTGTGCTCCGATTTCGAAAATTAATACCTCTATCAATAGGTGTTGAGACCCGTAATTGTCATGCCAACGGGTATTTAGATCGCCCGAATATTTCTACACAATTTGTAGAAAATTCAATTTTATTGAAAATCAACTGAACTATAGTCCACTAATTCAGATCCCCAAAAATCGAAAATCTGCAATTGTGCTCCGATTTCGATAATTAATACCTCTATCAATAGGTGTTGAGACCTATAATTGCTATGCCAACGGGTATTTAGATCGCCCGAATATTTCTACACAATTTGTAGAAAATTCAATTTTATTGAAAATCAACTGAACTATAGCCCACTAATTCAGATCCCCAAAAATCGAAAATCTGCAATTGTGCTCCGATTTCGAAAATTAATTCCTCTATCAATAGGTGTTGAGACCCGTAATTGTCATGCCAACGGGTATTTAGATCGCCCGAATATTTCTACACAATTTGTACAAAATTCAATTTTATTGAAAATCAACTGAACTATAGCCCACTAATTCAGATCCCCAAAAGTCGAAAATCTGCAATTGTGCTCCGATTTCGATAAATGATACCTCTATCAATAGGTGTTGAGACCTGTAATTGTCATGCGAGTGGGTATTTAGATCGCCCGAATATTTCTACACAATTTGTAGAAAATTCAATTTTATTGAAAATCAACTGAACTATAGTCCACTAATTCAGATCCCCAAAAATCGAAAATCTTCAATTGTGCTCCGATTTCGAAAATTAATACCTCTATCAATAGGTGTTGAGACCCGTAATTGTCATGCCAACGGGTATTTAGATCGCCCGAATATTTCTACACAATTTGTACAAAATTCAATTTTATTGAAAATCAACTGAACTATAGCTCACTAATTCAGATCCGCAAAAATCGAAAATCTGCAATTGTGCTCCGATTTCGATAATTAATACCTCTATCAATAGGTGTTGAGACCTGTAATTGTCATGCGAGTGGGTATTTAGATCGCCCTAATATTTCTACACAATTTGTACAAAATTCAATTTTATTGAAAATCAACTGAACTATAGCCCACTAATTGAGATCCCCAAAAATCGAAAATTTGCAATTGTACTCCGATTTCGATAATTAATATCTTTATCAATAGGTGTTGAGACCTGTAATTGTCATACGAGTGGGTATTTACATTGCCCGAATATTTCTACACAATTTGTACAAACTTCAATTTTATTGAAAATCAACTGAACTATAGCCCACTAATTGAGATCCCCAAAAATCGAAAATCTGCAATTGTGCTCCGATTTCGATAATTAATACCTCTATCAATAGGTGTTGAGACCTGTAATTGTCATGCGAGTGGGTATTTAGATCGCCCGAATATTTCTACACAATTTGTACAAAATCAATATTATTGAAAATCAACTGAACTATAGCCCACTAATTGAGATCCCCAAAAATCGAAAATCTGCAATTGTGCTCCGATTTCGATAATTAATACCTCTATCAATAGGTGTTGAGACCTGTAATTGTCATGCGAGTGGGTATTTTGATCGCCCGAATATTTCTACACAATTTGTACAAAATTCAATTTTATTGAAAATCAACTGAACTATAGCCCACTAATTGAGATCCCCAAAAATCGAAAATCTGCAATTGTGCTCCGATTTCGATAATTAATACCTCTATCAATAGGTGTTGAGACCTGTAATTGTCATACGAGTGGGTATTTAGATTGCCCGAATATTTCTACACAATTTGTACAAAATTCAATTTTATTGAAAATCAACTGAACTATAGCCCACTAATTGAGATCCCCAAAAATCGAAAATCTGCAATTGTGCTCCGATTTCGATAATTAATACCTCTATCAATAGGTGTTGAGACCTGTAATTGTCATGCGAGTGGGTATTTAGATCGCCCGAATATTTCTACACAATTTGTAGAAAATTCAATTTTATTGAAAATTAACTGAACTATAGTCCACTAATTCAGATCCCCAAAAATCGAAAATCTGCAATTGTGCTCCGATTTCGATAATTAATACCTCTATCAATAGGTGTTGAGACCTGTAATTGTCATGCGAGTGGGTATTTTGATCGCCCGAATATTTCTACACAATTTGTACAAAATTCAATTTTATTGAAAATCAACTGAACTATAGCCCACTAATTGAGATCCCCAAAAATCGAAAATCTGCAATTGTGCTCCGATTTCGATAATTAATACCTCTATCAATAGGTGTTGAGACCTGTAATTGTCATACGAGTGGGTATTTAGATTGCCCGAATATTTCTACACAATTTGTACAAAATTCAATTTTATTGAAAATCAACTGAACTATAGCCCACTAATTGAGATCCCCAAAAATCGAAAATCTGCAATTGTGCTCCGATTTCGATAATTAATACCTCTATCCAGGGCCTTTCAGAGCTAGCAGGGGGCCTGGGCCAAATTATTAAAATGGGACCCATAAAAATAAAATAAAACAATTTTAAGTTTATATCACGTGAATTCATTTTAGTATTTATTAGGATTTATTAGATTGAAGCTTTTCTCGCTTTATTATTAGAAAATTCTCTAATGATTTGCTCAAAATTAATTTTTCTTGCGATGTCGTGGTTAATGTTTAACATTGCCAATCCATTTAACAGTTGTTCTGCCATTGTTGAGCAATGATAATTTTTTATTCTTTTAAGAACACTGAAACTCCTCTCGGCTGAAGACACAGATGCAGGAATACTTAAAAATATTCTTAAGACAATGATAAGATTCGGAAATAAACCAGCTAAGTTTTTACTGAGAATATTTTCTAATAAATTTGTTGGTGTCGGATCTGCATTGAAATTAGCTGCATACATTTTTTTAAGGAATTTTACCTCATCTAGTATCTCGTTTGATAACTCACTCGTGTATTTTGAATGCAAACGGTTTACTGCAGCTTCAATTTTTTCATCAGTCAAATTTGGAAATGACCAAAGAAAACCGAAAAGATTGCAGATTATTTGTAAAGATTGAAATCGTCTTTGTAAGCCAGCTATTACGGAATTAACTATTACGTTAAACACATTTATCCTGTAGTATTCAGCATCCGATTGTGTCCGTATCGTTCTATTAATGGCAAAATCACATGTAACTCCATATTCATGTGCTTTAGCTTTTGCTTTCGCAAATATTTCATTCCACATTCCGTTTAAATTGCGAAATCTCATTACTAGACTTTCAATATTATTTTGCTCAATATCAAGTGTAGCATTTCGAGCTTCAATTACCAAATTTGTCTGATGCAAATCTGTCAAAATTTCGAGCCATATGATAGAGAGCAAAACACATTTAAATTTATTTAAATATTTCTCAATTGAGTGTAATTCAACGATTGCGTGTGGTGGTAAATTAAAGGAATGCATTTCATTTAAAGCATCTCGAATAGATAATAGATTTTTGGCTATTGGTTTTACTGCATCTATTCTAGCAGACCATCTAGTTTTGGAAATCGAGTGAAGAGACATACGGATATGTTTCTTTAAAACCTCTCATCTCCGCGGACTACTGCTAAAAAAATTATACATTTGTTGTATAACTCCAAAAAATTGTACAGCTTCTTTACACGATTCAGTTGAATCAACTCCAACCAGATTTAATGTGTGGTTCCCACAGCTGGAAAAAATACAATCAGGATTACGCTTCGTAAGAATGGCTTGCACACCGTTTAGCTTGCCAGCCATATTTGCACCATTATCATATGCTTGGGCAATACATAAATTAAAATTTAATTCCATATCCGACAAAATTTCAAGAATTCTGGCAGCAATTTCTTCTCCGGTTTTTCCAGAGAATCGAAGCCAATAAAACGCTCCTCAATGTCAAATTTTAAATTGTCACATCTTGTTCTTGTTACAAAGATAAAATACTATCGAAGAGCAAGCGCAAATGAGAAATCTATAGTAACAAAAAATTCGGGGGCCCCTAAAAATCGGGGGCCCGTGCCGTATGGCCCGGCTGGCCCACCCTCTGATTGGCCCTGCCTCTATCAATAGGTGTTGAGACCTGTAATTGTCATACGAGTGGGTATTTAGATTGCCCGAATATTTCTACACAATTTGTACAAAATTCAATTTTATTGAAAATCAACTGAACTATAGCCCACTAATTGAGATCCCCAAAAATCGAAAATCTGCAATTGTGCTCCGATTTCGATAATTAATACCTCTATCAATAGGTGTTGAGACCTGTAATTGTCATGCGAGTGGGTATTTAGATCGCCCGAATATTTCTACACAATTTGTACAAAATTCAATTTTATTGAAAATCAACTGAACTATAGCCCACTAATTCAGATCCCCAAAAATCGAAAATCTGCTGTTGTGCTCCGATTTCGATAATTAATACCTCTATCAATAGGTGTTGAGACCTGTAATTGTCATGCGAGTGGGTATTTAGATCGCCCAAATATTTCTACACAATTTGTACAAAATTCAATTTTATTGAAAATCAACTGAACTATAGCCCACTAATTGAGATCCCCAAAAATCGAAAATCTGCAATTGTGCTCCGATTTCGATAATTAATACCTCTATCAATAGGTGTTGAGACCTGTAATTGTCATGCGAGTGGGTATTTAGATCGCCCGAATATTTCTACACAATTTGTACAAAATTCAATTTTATTGAAAATCAACTGAACTATAGCCCACTAATTGAGATCCTCAAAAATCGAAAATCTGCAATTGTGCTCCGATTTCGATAATTAATACCTCTGTCAATAGGTGTTGAGACCTGTAATTGTCATGCGAGTGGGTATTTAGATCGCCGGAATATTTCTACACAATTTGTACAAAATTCAATATTATTGAAAATCAACTGAACTATAGCCCACTAATTGAGATCCCCAAAAATCGAAAATCTGCAATTGTGCTCCGATTTCGATAATTAATACCTCTATCAATAGGTGTTGAGACCTGTAATTGTCATGCGAGTGGGTATTTAGATCGCCCGAATATTTCTACACAATTTGTACAAAATTCAATTTTATTGAAAATCAACTGAACTATAGCCCACTAATTGAGATCCCCAAAAATCGAAAATCTGCAATTGTGCTCCGATTTCGATAATTAATACCTCTATCAATAGGTGTTGAGACCTGTAATTGTCATGCGAGTGGGTATTTAGATCGCCCTAATATTTCTACACAATTTGTACAAAATTCAATTTTATTGAAAATCAACTGAACTATAGCCCACTAATTGAGATCCACAAAAATCGAAAATCTGCAATTGTGCTCCGATTTCGATAATTAATACCTCTATCAATAGGTGTTGAGACCCGTAATTGTCATGCGAGTGGGTATTTAGATCGCCCGAATATTTCTACACAATTTGTAGAAAATTCAATTTTATTGAAAATTAACTGAACTATAGTCCACTAATTCAGATCCCCAAAAATCGAAAATCTGCAATTGTGCTCCGATTTCGATAATTAATACCTCTATCAATAGGTGTTGAGACCTGTAATTGTCATGCGAGTGGGTATTTAGATCGCCCGAATATTTCTACACAATTTGTACAAAATTCAATTTTATTGAAAATCAACTGAACTATAGCCCACTAATTGAGATCCCCAAAAATCGAAAATCTGCAATTGTGCTCCGATTTCGATAATTAATACCTCTATCAATCGGTGTTGAGACCTGTAATTGTCATACGAGTGGGTATTTAGATTGCCCGAATATTTCTACACAATTTGTACAAAATTCAATTTTATTGAAAATCAACTGAACTATAGCCCACTAATTGAGATCCCCAAAAATCGAAAATCTGCAATTGTGCTCCGATTTCGATAATTAATACCTCTATCAATAGGTGTTGAGACCTGTAATTGTCATGCGAGTGGGTATTTAGATCGCCCGAATATTTCTACACAATTTGTAGAAAATTCAATTTTATTGAAAATTAACTGAACTATAGTCCACTTATTCAGATCCCCAAAAATCGAAAATCTGCAATTGTGCTCCGATTTCGATAATTAATACCTCTATCCAGGGCCTTTCAGAGCTAGCAGGGGGCCTGGGCCAAATTATTAAAATGGGACCCCATAAAAATAAAATAAAACAATTTTAAGTTTATATCACATGAATTCATTTTAGTATTAATTAGGATTAATTAGATTGAAGCTTTTCTCGCTTTATTATTAGAAAATTCTCTAATGATTTGCTCAAAATTAATTTTTCTTGCGATGTCGTGGTTAATGTTTAACATTGCCAATCCATTTAACTGTTGTTCTGCCATTGTTGAGCGATGATAATTTTTTATTCTTTTAAGAACACTGAAACTCCTCTCGGCTGAAGACACAGATGCAGGAATACTTAAAAATATTCTTAAGACAATGATAAGATTCGGAAATAAACCAGCTAAGTTTTTACTGAGAATATTTTCTAATAAATTTGTTGGTGTCGGATCTGCATTGAAATTAGCTGTATACATTTTTTTAAGGAATTTTACCTCATCTAGTATCTCGTTTGATAACTCACTCGTGTATTTTGAATGCAAACGGTTTACTGCAGCTTCAATTTTTTCATCAGTCAAATTTGGAAATGACCAAAGAAAATCGAAAAGATTGCAGATTATTTGTAAAGATTGAAATCGTCTTTGTAAGCCAGCTATTACGGAATTAACTATTACGTTAAACACATTTATCCTGTAGTATTTTTCAGCATCCGATTGTGTCCGTATCGTTCTATTAATGGCAAAATCACATGTAACTCCATATTCACGTGCTTTAGCTTTTGCTTTCGCAAATATTTCATTCCACATTCCGTTTAAATTGCGAAATCTCATTACTAGACTTTCAATATTATTTTGCTCAATATCAAGTGTAGCATTTCGAGCTTCAATTACCAAATTTGTCTGATGCAAATCTGTCAAAATTTCGAGCCATATGATAGAGAGCAAAACACATTCAAATTTATTTAAATATTTCTCAATTGAGTGTAATTCAACGATTGCGTGTGGTGGTAAATTAAAGGAATGCATTTCATTTAAAGCATCTCGAATAGATAATAGATTTTTGGCTATTGGTTTTACTGCATCTATTCTAGCAGAGCATCTAGTTTTGGAAATCGAGTGAAGAGACATACGAATATGTTCCTTTAAAACCTCCCATCTCCGCGGACTACTGCTAAAAAAATTATACATTTGTTGTATAACTCCAAAAAATTGTACAGCTTCTTTACACGATTCAGTTGAATCAACTCCAACCATTTAATGTGTGGTTCCCACAGCTGGAAAAAATACAATCAGGATTACGCTTCGTAAGAATGGCTTGCACACCGTTTAGCTTGCCAGCCATATTTGCACCATTATCATTAGCTTGGGCAATACATAAATTAAAATTTAATTCTATATCCGACAAAATTTCAAGAATTCTGGCAGCAATTTCTTCTCCGGTTTTTCCAGAGAATCGAAGCAAATAAAACGCTCTTCAATGTCAAATTTTAAATTGTCACATCTTGTTCTTGTTATAAAGACAAAATACTATCGAAGAGCAAGCGCAAATGAGAAATCTATAGTAACAAAAAATTCGGGGGCCCCTAAAAATCGGGGGCCCGTGCCGTATGGCCCGGCTGGCCCACCCTCTGATTGGCCCTGCCTCTATCAATAGGTGTTGAGACCTGTAATTGTCATGCGAGTGGGTATTTAGATCGCCCGAATATTTCTACACAATTTGTACAAAATTCAATTTTATTGAAAATCAACTGAACTATAGCCCACTAATTGAGATCCCCAAAAATCGAAAATCTGCAATTGTACTCCGATTTCGATAATTAATATCTTTATCAATAGGTGTTGAGACCTGTAATTGTCATACGAGTGGGTATTTAGATTGCCCGAATATTTCTACACAATTTGTACAAAATTCAATTTTATTGAAAATCAACTGAACTATAGCCCACTAATTGAGATCCCCAAAAATCGAAAATCTGCAATTGTGCTCCGATTTCGATAATTAATAGCTCTATCAATAGGTGTTGAGACCTGTAATTGTCATGCGAGTGGGTATTTAGATCGCCCGAATATTTCTACACAATTTGTACAAAATTCAATTTTATTGAAAATCAACTGAACTATAGCCCACTAATTGAGATCCCCAAAAATCGAAAATCTGCAATTGTGCTCCGATTTCGATAATTAATACCTCTATCAATAGGTGTTGAGACCTGTAATTGTCATGCGAGTGGGTATTTAGATCGCCGGAATATTTCTACACAATTTGTACAAAATTCAATTTTATTGAAAATCAACTGAACTATAGCCCACTAATTGAGATCCCCAAAAATCGAAAATCTGCAATTGTGCTCCGATTTCGATAATTAATACCTCTATCAATAGGTGTTGAGACCTGTAATTGTCATGCGAGTGGGTATTTAGATCGCCCGAATATTTCTACACAATTTGTAGAAAATTCAATTTTATTGAAAATTAACTGAACTATAGTCCACTAATTCAGATCCCCAAAAATCGAAAATCTGCAATTGTGCTCCGATTTCGATAATTAATACCTCTATCAATAGGTGTTGAGACCTGTAATTGTCATGCGAGTGGGTATTTAGATCGCCCGAATATTTCTACACAATTTGTACAAAATTCAATTTTATTGAAAATCAACTGAACTATAGCCCACTAATTGAGATCCCCAAAAATCGAAAATCTGCAATTGTGCTCCGATTTCGATAATTAATACCTCTATCAATAGGTGTTGAGACCTGTAATTGTCATGCGAGTGGGTATTTAGATCGCCCGAATATTTCTACACAATTTGTAGAAAATTCAATTTTATTGAAAATCAACTGAACTATAGTCCACTAATTCAAATCCCCAAAAATCGAAAATCTGCAATTGTGCTCCGATTTCGATAATTAATACCTCAATTAATAGGTGTTGAGACCTGTAATTGTCATGCCAACGGGTATTTAGATCGCCCGAATATTTCTACACAATTTGTACAAAATTCAATTTTATTGAAAATCAACTGAACTATAGCGCACTAATTGAGATCCCCAAAAATCGAAAATCTGCAATTGTGCTCCGATTTCGATAATTAATACCTCTATCAATAGGTGTTGAGACCTGTAATTGTCATGCGAGTGGGTATTTAGATCGCCCGAATATTTCTACACAATTTGTACAAAATTCAATTTTATTGAAAATCAACTGAACTATAGCCCACTAATTGAGATCCCCAAAAATCGAAAATCTGCAATTGTGCTCCGATTTCGATAATTAATACCTCTATCAATAGGTGTTGAGACCTGTAATTGTCATGCGAGTGGGTATTTAGATTGCCCGAATATTTCTACACAATTTGTACAAAATTCAATTTTATTGAAAATCAACTGAACTATAGCCCACTAATTGAGATCCCCAAAAATCGAAAATCTGCAATTGTGCTCCGATTTCGATAATTAATACCTCTATCAATAGGTGTTGAGACCTGTAATTGTCATGCGAGTGGGTATTTAGATTGCCCGAATATTTCTACACAATTTGTACAAAATTCAATTTTATTGAAAATCAACTGAACTATAGCCCACTAATTCAGATCCCCAAAAATCGAAAATCTGCAATTGTGCTCCGATTTCGATAATTAATACCTCTATCAATCGGTGTTGAGACCTGTAATTGTCATACGAGTGGGTATTTAGATTGCCCGAATATTTCTACACAATTTGTACAAAATTCAATTTTATTGAAAATCAACTGAACTATAGCCCACTAATTGAGATCCCCAAAAATCGAAAATCTGCAATTGTACTCCGATTTCGATAATTAATACCTTTATCAATAGGTGTTGAGACCTGTAATTGTCATACGAGTGGGTATTTAGATCGCCCGAATATTTCTACACAATTTGTACAAAATTCAATTTTATTGAAAATCAACTGAACTATAGCCCACTAATTGAGATCCCCAAAAATCGAAAATCTGCAATTGTGCTCCGATTTCGATAATTAATACCTCTATCAATAGGTGTTGAGACCTGTAATTGTCATGCGAGTGGGTATTTAGATCGCCCGAATATTTCTACACAATTTGTAGAAAATTCAATTTTATTGAAAATCAACTGAACTATAGCCCACTAATTGAGATCCCCAAAAATCGAAAATCTGCAATTGTGCTCCGATTTCGATAATTAATACCTCTATCAATAGGTGTTGAGACCTGTAATTGTCATGCGAGTGGGTATTTAGATCGCCCGAATATTTCTACACAATTTGTACAAAATTCTATATTATTGAAAATCAACTGAACTATAGCCCACTAATTGAGATCCCCAAAAATCGAAAATCTGCAATTGTGCTCCGATTTCGATAATTAATACCTCTATCAATAGGTGTTGAGACCTGTAATTGTCATGCGAGTGGGTATTTAGATCGCCCGAATATTTCTACACAATTTGTACAAAATTCAATTTTATTGAAAATCAACTGAACTATAGCGCACTAATTGAGATCCCCAAAAATCGAAAATCTGCAATTGTGCTCCGATTTCGATAATTAATACCTCTATCAATAGGTGTTGAGACCTGTAATTGTCATGCGAGTGGGTATTTAGATCGCCCGAATATTTCTACACAATTTGTACAAAATTCAATTTTATTGAAAATCAACTGAACTATAGCCCACTAATTGAGATCCCCAAAATCGAAAATCTGCAATTGTACTCCGATTTCGATAATTAATACCTTTATCAATAGGTGTTGAGACCTGTAATTGTCATACGAGTGGGTATTTAGATCGCCCGAATATTTCTACACAATTTGTACAAACTTCAATTTTATTGAAAATCAACTGAACTATAGCCCACTAATTGAGATCCCCAAAAATCGAAAATCTGCAATTGTGCTCCGATTTCGATAATTAATACCTCTATCAATAGGTGTTGAGACCTGTAATTGTCATGCGAGTGGGTATTTAGATCGCCCGAATATTTCTACACAATTTGTAGAAAATTCAATTTTATTGAAAATCAACTGAACTATAGCCCACTAATTGAGATCCCCAAAAATCGAAAATCTGCAATTGTGCTCCGATTTCGATAATTAATACCTCTATCAATAGGTGTTGAGACCTGTAATTGTCATGCGAGTGGGTATTTAGATCGCCCGAATATTTCTACACAATTTGTACAAAATTCAATTTTATTGAAAATCAACTGAACTATAGCCCACTAATTGAGATCCTCAAAAATCGAAAATCTGCAATTGTGCTCCGATTTCGATAATTAATACCTCTATCAATAGGTGTTGAGACCTGTAATTGTCATGCGAGTGGGTATTTAGATCGCCCGAATATTTCTACACAATTTGTACAAAATTCAATTTTATTGAAAATTAACTGAACTATAGCCCACTAATTGAGATCCCCAAAAATCGAAAATCTGCAATTGTGCTCCGATTTCGATAATTAATACCTCTATCAATAGGTGTTGAGACCTGTAATTGTCATGCGAGTGGGTATTTAGATCGCCCGAATATTTCTACACAATTTGTACAAAATTCAATTTTATTGAAAATCAACTGAACTATAGCCCACTAATTGAGATCCTCAAAAATCGAAAATCTGCAATTGTGCTCCGATTTCGATAATTAATACCTCTATCAATAGGTGTTGAGACCTGTAATTGTCATGCGAGTGGGTATTTAGATCGCCCGAATATTTCTACACAATTTGTAGAAAATTCAATTTTATTGAAAATTAACTGAACTATAGCCCACTAATTCAGATCCCCAAAAAACGAAAATCTGCAATTGTGCTCCGATTTCGATAATTAATACCTCTATCAATAGGTGTTGAGACCTGTAATTGTCATGCGAGTGGGTATTTAGATCGCCCGAATATTTCTGCACAATTTGTACAAAATTCAATTTTATTGAAAATCAACTGAACTATAGCCCACTAATTGAGATCCCCAAAAATCGAAAATCTGCAATTGTGCTCCGATTTCGATAATTAATACCTCTATCAATAGGTGTTGAGACCTGTAATTGTCATGCGAGTGGGTATTTAGATCGCCCGAATATTTCTACACAATTTGTACAAAATTCAATTTTATTGAAAATCAACTGAACTATAGCCCACTAATTGAGATCCTCAAAAATCGAAAGTCTGCAATTGTGCTCCGATTTCGATAATTAATACCTCTATCAATAGGTGTTGAGACCTGTAATTGTCATGCGAGTGGGTATTTAGATCGCCCGAATATTTCTACACAATTTGTACAAAATTCAATTTTATTGAAAATTAACTGAACTATAGTCCACTAATTCAGATCCCCAAAAATCGAAAATCTGCAATTGTGCTCCGATTTCGATAATTAATACCTCTATCAATAGGTGTTGAGACCTGTAATTGTCATGCGAGTGGGTATTTAGATCGCCCGAATATTTCTACACAATTTGTACAAAATTCAATTTTATTGAAAATCAACTGAACTATAGCCCACTAATTGAGATCCCCAAAAATCGAAAATCTGCAATTGTGCTCCGATTTCGATAATTAATACCTCTATCAATAGGTGTTGAGACCTGTAATTGTCATGCGAGTGGGTATTTAGATCGCCCGAATATTTCTACACAATTTGTAGAAAATTCAATTTTATTGAAAATCAACTGAACTATAGCCCACTAATTGAGATCCCCAAAAATCGAAAATCTGCAATTGTGCTCCGATTTCGATAATTAATACCTCTGTCAATAGGTGTTGAGACCTGTAATTGTCATGCGAGTGGGTATTTAGATCTCCCGAATATTTCTACACAATTTGTACAAAATTCAATATTATTGAAAATCAACTGAACTATAGCCCACTAATTGAGATCCCCAAAAATCGAAAATCTGCAATTGTGCTCCGATTTCGATAATTAATACCTCTATCAATAGGTGTTGAGACCTGTAATTGTCATGCGAGTGGGTATTTAGATCGCCCGAATATTTCTACACAATTTGTACAAAATTCAATTTTATTGAAAATCAACTGAACTATAGCCCACTAATTGAGATCCCCAAAAATCGAAAATCTGCAATTGTGCTCCGATTTCGATAATTAATACCTCTATCAATAGGTGTTGAGACCTGTAATTGTCATGCGAGTGGGTATTTAGATCGCCCGAATATTTCTACACAATTTGTAGAAAATTCAATTTTATTGAAAATTAACTGAACTATAGTCCACTAATTCAGATCCCCAAAAATCGAAAATCTGCAATTGTGCTCCGATTTCGATAATTAATACCTCTATCAATAGGTGTTGAGACCTGTAATTGTCATGCGAGTGGGTATTTAGATCGCCCGAATATTTCTACACAATTTGTACAAAATTCAATTTTATTGAAAATCAACTGAACTATAGCCCACTAATTGAGATCCCCAAAAATCGAAAATCTGCAATTGTGCTCCGATTTCGATAATTAATACCTCTATCAATAGGTGTTGAGACCTGTAATTGTCATGCGAGTGGGTATTTAGATCGCCCGAATATTTCTACACAATTTGTACAAAATTCAATTTTATTGAAAATCAACTGAACTATAGCCCACTAATTGAGATCCCCAAAAATCGAAAATCTGCAATTGTGCTCCGATTTCGACGATAATTACCTCTATCAATAGGTGTTGAGACCTGTAATTGTCATGCGAGTGGGTATTTAGATCGCCCGAATATTTCTATACAATTTGTACAAAATTCAATTTTATTGAAAATCAACTGAGCCCACTAATTGAGATCCTCAAAAATCGAAAATCTTCAATTGTGCTCCGATTTCGATAATTAATACCTCTATCAATAGGTGTTGAGACCTGTAATTGTCATGCGAGTGGGTATTTAGATCTCCCGAATATTTCTACACAATTTGTACAAAATTCAATATTATTGAAAATCAACTGAACTATAGCCCACTAATTGAGATCCCCAAAAATCGAAAATCTGCAATTGTGCTCCGATTTCGATAATTAATACCTCTATCAATAGGTGTTGAGACCTGTAATTGTCATACGAGTGGGTATTTAGATCGCCCGAATATTTCTACACAATTTGTACAAAATTCAATTTTATTGAAAATCAACTGAACTATAGCCCACTAATTCAGATCCCCAAAAATCGAAAATCTGCTGTTGTGCTCCGATTTCGATAATTAATACCTCTATCAATAGGTGTTGAGACCTGTAATTGTCATGCGAGTGGGTATTTAGATCGCCCGAATATTTCTACACAATTTGTACAAAATTCAATTTTATTGAAAATCAACTGAACTATAGCCCACTAATTGAGATCCCCAAAAATCGAAAATCTGCAATTGTGCTCCGATTTCGACGATAATTACCTCTATCAATAGGTGTTGAGACCTGTAATTGTCATGCGAGTGGGTATTTAGATCGCCCGAATATTTCTACACAATTTGTACAAAATTCAATTTTATTGAAAATCAACTGAACTATAGCCCACTAATTGAGATCCCCAAAAATCGAAAATCTGCAATTGTGCTCCGATTTCGACGATAATTACCTCTATCAATAGGTGTTGAGACCTGTAATTGTCATGCGAGTGGGTATTTAGATCGCCCGAATATTTCTATACAATTTGTACAAAATTCAATTTTATTGAAAATCAACTGAGCCCACTAATTGAGATCCTCAAAAATCGAAAATCTTCAATTGTGCTCCGATTTCGATAATTAATACCTCTATCAATAGGTGTTGAGACCTGTAATTGTCATGCGAGTGGGTATTTAGATCTCCCGAATATTTCTACACAATTTGTACAAAATTCAATATTATTGAAAATCAACTGAACTATAGCCCACTAATTGAGATCCCCAAAAATCGAAAATCTGCAATTGTGCTCCGATTTCGATAATTAATACCTCTATCAATAGGTGTTGAGACCTGTAATTGTCATGCGAGTGGGTATTTAGATCGCCCGAATATTTCTACACAATTTGTACAAAATTCAATTTTATTGAAAATCAACTGAGCCCACTAATTGAGATCCTCAAAAATCGAAAATCTTCAATTGTGCTCCGATTTCGATAATTAATACCTCTATCAATAGGTGTTGAGACCTGTAATTGTCATACGAGTGGGTATTTAGATCGCCCGAATATTTCTACACAATTTGTACAAAATTCAATTTTATTGAAAATCAACTGAACTATAGCCCACTAATTCAGATCCCCAAAAATCGAAAATCTGCTGTTGTGCTCCGATTTCGATAATTAATACCTCTATCAATAGGTGTTGAGACCTGTAATTGTCATGCGAGTGGGTATTTAGATCTCCCGAATATTTCTACACAATTTGTACAAAATTCAATATTATTGAAAATCAACTGAACTATAGCCCACTAATTGAGATCCCCAAAAATCGAAAATCTGCAATTGTGCTCCGATTTCGATAATTAATACCTCTATCAATAGGTGTTGAGACCTGTAATTGTCATGCGAGTGGGTATTTAGATCGCCCGAATATTTCTACACAATTTGTACAAAATTCAATTTTATTGAAAATCAACTGAACTATAGCCCACTAATTGAGATCCCCAAAAATCGAAAATCTGCAATTGTGCTCCGATTTCGACGATAATTACCTCTATCAATAGGTGTTGAGACCTGTAATTGTCATGCGAGTGGGTATTTAGATCGCCCGAATATTTCTACACAATTTGTACAAAATTCAATTTTATTGAAAATCTACTGAGCCCACTAATTGAGATCCTCAAAAATCGAAAATCTTCAATTGTGCTCCGATTTCGATAATTAATACCTCTATCAATAGGTGTTGAGACCTGTAATTGTCATACGAGTGGGTATTTAGATCGCCCGAATATTTCTACACAATTTGTACAAAATTCAATTTTATTGAAAATCAACTGAACTATAGCCCACTAATTGAGATCCCCAAAAATCGAAAATCTGCAATTGTGCTCCGATTTCGATAATTAATACCTCTATCAATAGATGTTGAGACCTGTAATTGTCATGCGAGTGGGTATTTAGATCGCCCGAATATTTCTACACAATTTGTACAAAATTCAATATTATTGAAAATCAACTGAACTATAGCCCACTAATTCAGATCCCCAAAAATCGAAAATCTGCTGTTGTGCTCCGATTTCGATAATTAATACCTCTATCAATAGGTGTTGAGACCTGTAATTGTCATGCGAGTGGGTATTTAGATCTCCCGAATATTTCTACACAATTTGTACAAAATTCAAT
The DNA here is from genome assembly GCA_963556165.1 of Tipula helvola. Classification (NCBI taxonomy): domain Eukaryota; kingdom Metazoa; phylum Arthropoda; class Insecta; order Diptera; family Tipulidae; genus Tipula; species Tipula helvola. Next base: position 295,724,882 of record OY744483.1, on the reverse strand, counting down.
ATTATTGAAAATCAACTGAACTATAGCCCACTAATTGAGATCCCCAAAAATCGAAAATCTGCAATTGTGCTCCGATTTCGATAATTAATACCTCTATCAATAGATGTTGAGACCTGTAATTGTCATGCGAGTGGGTATTTAGATCGCCCGAATATTTCTACACAATTTGTACAAAATTCAATTTTATTGAAAATCAACTGAACTATAGCCCACTAATTGAGATCCCCAAAAATCGAAAATCTGCAATTGTGCTCCGATTTCGATAATTAATACCTCTATCAATAGGTGTTGAGACCTGTAATTGTCATGCGAGTGGGTATTTAGATCGCCCGAATATTTCTACACAATTTGTACAAAATTCAATTTGATTGAAAATCAGCTGAACTATAGCCCACTAATTCAGATCCCCAAAAATCGAAAATCTGCAATTGTGCTCCGATTTCGACGATAATTACCTCTATCAATAGGTGTTGAGACCTGTAATTGTCATGCGAGTGGGTATTTAGATCGCCCGAATATTTCTACACAATTTGTACAAAATTCAATATTATTGAAAATCAACTGAACTATAGCCCACTAATTGAGATCCACAAAAATCGAAAATCTGAAATCTGCAATTGTGCTCCGATTTCGATAATTAATACCTCTATCAATAGGTGTTGAGACCTGTAATTGTCATGCGAGTGGGTATTTAGATCTCCCGAATATTTCTACACAATTTGTACAAAATTCAATATTATTGAAAATCAACTGAACTATAGCCCACTAATTGAGATCCACAAAAATCGAAAATCTGCAATTGTGCTCCGATTTCGATAATTAATACCTCTATCAATAGGTGTTGAGACCTGTAATTGTCATGCGAGTGGGTATTTAGATCGCCCGATTATTTCTACACAATTTGTACAAAATTCAATTTTATTGAAAATCAACTGAACTATAGCCCACTAATTGAGATCCCCAAAAATCGAAAATCTGCAATTGTGCTCCGATTTCGATAATTAATACCTCTATCAATAGGTGTTGAGACCTGTAATTGTCATGCGAGTGGGTATTTAGATCGCCCGAATATTTCTACACAATTTGTACAAAATTCAATTTGATTGAAAATCAGCTGAACTATAGCCCACTAATTCAGATCCCCAAAAATCGAAAATCTGCAATTGTGCTCCGATTTCGACGATAATTACCTCTATCAATAGGTGTTGAGACCTGTAATTGTCATGCGAGTGGGTATTTAGATCGCCCGAATATTTCTACACAATTTGTACAAAATTCAATTTTATTGAAAATCAACTGAACTATAGCCCACTAATTGAGATCCTCAAAAATCGAAAATCTTCAATTGTGCTCCGATTTCGATAATTAATACCTCTGTCAATAGGTGTTGAGACCTGTAATTGTCATGCGAGTGGGTATTTAGATCGCCCGAATATTTCTACACAATTTGTACAAAATTCAATTTTATTGAAAATCAACTGAACTATAGCCCACTAATTGAGATCCCCAAAAATCGAAAATCTGCAATTGTGCTCCGATTTCGATAATTAATACCTCTATCAATAGATGTTGAGACCTGTAATTGTCATGCGAGTGGGTATTTAGATCGCCCGAATATTTCTACACAATTTGTACAAAATTCAATTTTATTGAAAATCAACTGAACTATAGCCCACTAATTGAGATCCTCAAAAATCGAAAATCTTCAATTGTGCTCCGATTTCGATAATTAATACCTCTATCAATAGGTGTTGAGACCTGTAATTGTCATGCGAGTGGGTATTTAGATCGCCTGAATATTTCTACACAATTTGTACAAAATTCAATTTTATTGAAAATCTACTGAGCCCACTAATTGAGATCCTCAAAAATCGAAAATCTTCAATTGTGCTCCGATTTCGATAATTAATACCTCTGTCAATAGGTGTTGAGACCTGTAATTGTCATGCGAGTGGGTATTTAGATCTCCCGAATATTTCTACACAATTTGTACAAAATTCAATATTATTGAAAATCAACTGAACTATAGCCCACTAATTGAGATCCCCAAAAATCGAAAATCTGCAATTGTGCTCCGATTTCGACGATAATTACCTCTATCAATAGGTGTTGAGACCTGTAATTGTCATGCGAGTGGGTATTTAGATCGCCCGAATATTTCTACACAATTTGTACAAAATTCAATTTTATTGAAAATCAACTGAACTATAGCCCACTAATTGAGATCCTCAAAAATCGAAAATCTTCAATTGTGCTCCGATTTCGATAATTAATACCTCTATCAATAGGTGTTGAGACCTGTAATTGTCATGCGAGTGGGTATTTAGATCGCCTGAATATTTCTGCACAATTTGTACAAAATTCAATTTTATTGAAAATCTACTGAGCCCACTAATTGAGATCCTCAAAAATCGAAAATCTTCAATTGTGCTCCGATTTCGATAATTAATACCTCTGTCAATAGGTGTTGAGACCTGTAATTGTCATGCGAGTGGGTATTTAGATCTCCCGAATATTTCTACACAATTTGTACAAAATTCAATATTATTGAAAATCAACTGAACTATAGCCCACTAATTGAGATCCCCAAAAATCGAAAATCTGCAATTGTGCTCCGATTTCGACGATAATTACCTCTATCAATAGGTGTTGAGACCTGTAATTGTCATGCGAGTGGGTATTTAGATCGCCCGAATATTTCTACACAATTTGTACAAAATTCAATTTTATTGAAAATCAACTGAGCCCACTAATTGAGATCCTCAAAAATCGAAAATCTTCAATTGTGCTCCGATTTCGATAATTAATACCTCTATCAATAGGTGTTGAGACCTGTAATTGTCATGCGAGTGGGTATTTAGATCGCCCGAATATTTCTACACAATTTGTACAAAATTCAATTTTATTGAAAATCAACTGAACTATAGCCCACTAATTCAGATCCCCAAAAATCGAAAATCTGCTGTTGTGCTCCGATTTCGATAATTAATACCTCTATCAATAGGTGTTGAGACCTATAATTGTCATGCGAGTGGGTATTTAGATCGCCCGAATATTTCTACACAATTTGTAGAAAATTCAATTTTATTTCAATAGGCTCTGACTTTCGAGTCAGTCGGACGTTTTTTATAATTTTTCTTCAAAAATCATATTTAATGTTTTTTACGAGTAAATAGTTTTGATAATTAAAAATATGTATGGGAATTATGCCGGATATGCCTCAAATCAACGGACATGTGATGCTGTGAGGACGATCTCCATCGATTGGAAGTAGCACCGTTGCCCGAGAAATTATGCCGCTATGATGTGAACTGAGCTGGGTTATACGAGGACATTTATTATTATGTTTCCAACGTTATTTTGTATTGACACCTTATTATGAATGAGCTCATGCTCAAAATGGGGTGTCGTAAAATTTAGAAGTTAATAGAAATAAATAAATAAATAAATAAATAAATTATTGAAAATCAACTGAACTGTAGCCCACTAATTGAGATCCCCAAAAATCGAAAATCTGCAATTGTGCTCCGATTTCGACGATAATTACCTCTATCAATAGGTGTTGAGACCTGTAATTGTCATGCGAGTGGGTATTTAGATCGCCCGAATATTTCTACACAATTTGTACAAAATTCAATTTTATTGAAAATCAACTGAGCCCACTAATTGAGATCCTCAAAAATCGAAAATCTTCAATTGTGCTCCGATTTCGATAATTAATACCTCTATCAATAGGTGTTGAGACCTGTAATTGTCATGCGAGTGGGTATTTAGATCTCCCGAATATTTCTACACAATTTGTACAAAATTCAATTTTATTGAAAATCAACTGAGCCCACTAATTGAGATCCACAAAAATCGAAAATCTGAAATCTGCAATTGTGCTCCGATTTCGATAATTAATACCTCTATCAATAGGTGTTGAGACCTGTAATTGTCATGCGAGTGGGTATTTAGATCTCCCGAATATTTCTACACAATTTGTACAAAATTCAATTTTATTGAAAATCAACTGAGCCCACTAATTGAGATCCACAAAAATCGAAAATCTGAAATCTGCAATTGTGCTCCGATTTCGATAATTAATACCTCTATCAATAGGTGTTGAGACCTGTAATTGTCAAGCGAGTGGGTATTTAGATCGCCCGAATATTTCTACACAATTTGTACAAAATTCAATTTTATTGAAAATCAACTGAACTATAGCCCACTAATTGAGATCCCCAAAAATCGAAAATCTGCAATTGTGCTCCGATTTCAATAATTAATACCTCTATCAATAGATGTTGAGACCTGTAATTGTCATGCGAGTGGGTATTTAGATCGCCCGAATATTTCTACACAATTTGTACAAAATTCAATTTTATTGAAAATCAACTGAACTATAGCCCACTAATTGAGATCCCCAAAAATCGAAAATCTGCAATTGTGCTCCGATTTCGATAATTAATACCTCTATCAATAGGTGTTGAGACCTGTAATTGTCATGCGAGTGGGTATTTAGATCGCCCGAATATTTCTACACAATTTGTACAAAATTCAATTTTATTGAAAATCAACTGAACTATAGCCCACTAATTGAGATCCTCAAAAATCGAAAATCTTCAATTGTGCTCCGATTTCGATAATTAATACCTCTATCAATAGGTGTTGAGACCTGTAATTGTCATGCGAGTGGGTATTTAGATCGCCCGAATATTTCTACACAATTTGTACAAAATTCAATTTTATTGAAAATCTACTGAGCCCACTAATTGAGATCCTCAAAAATTGAAAATCTTCAATTGTGCTCCGATTTCGATAATTAATACCTCTGTCAATAGGTGTTGAGACCTGTAATTGTCATGCGAGTGGGTATTTAGATCTCCCGAATATTTCTACACAATTTGTACAAAATTCAATATTATTGAAAATCAACTGAACTATAGCCCACTAATTGAGATCCCCAAAAATCGAAAATCTGCAATTGTGCTCCGATTTCGATAATTAATACCTCTATCAATAGGTGTTGAGACCTGTAATTGTCATGCGAGTGGGTATTTAGATCGCCCGAATATTTCTACACAATTTGTACAAAATTCAATTTGATTGAAAATCAACTGAGCCCACTAATTGAGATCCTCAAAAATCGAAAATCTTCAATTGTGCTCCGATTTCGATAATTAATACCTCTGTCAATAGGTGTTGAGACCTGTAATTGTCATGCGAGTGGGTATTTAGATCTCCCGAATATTTCTACACAATTTGTACAAAATTCAATATTATTGAAAATCAACTGAACTATAGCCCACTAATTGAGATCCCCAAAAATCGAAAATCTGCAATTGTGCTCCGATTTCGATAATTAATACCTCTATCAATAGGTGTTGAGACCTGTAATTGTCATACGAGTGGGTATTTAGATCGCCCGAATATTTCTACACAATTTGTACAAAATTCAATTTTATTGAAAATCAACTGAACTATAGCCCACTAATTCAGATCCCCAAAAATCGAAAATCTGCTGTTGTGCTCCGATTTCGATAATTAATACCTCTATCAATAGGTGTTGAGACCTGTAATTGTCATGCGAGTGGGTATTTAGATCGCCCGAATATTTCTACACAATTTGTACAAAATTCAATTTTATTGAAAATCAACTGAACTATAGCCCACTAATTGAGATCCCCAAAAATCGAAAATCTGCAATTGTGCTCCGATTTCGACGATAATTACCTCTATCAATAGGTGTTGAGACCTGTAATTGTCATGCGAGTGGGTATTTAGATCGCCCGAATATTTCTACACAATTTGTACAAAATTCAATTTTATTGAAAATCAACTGAACTATAGCCCACTAATTCAGATCCCCAAAAATCGAAAATCTGCAATTGTGCTCCGATTTCGACGATAATTACCTCTATCAATAGGTGTTGAGACCTGTAATTGTCATGCGAGTGGGTATTTAGATCGCCCGAATATTTCTACACAATTTGTACAAAATTCAATATTATTGAAAATCAACTGAACTATAGCCCACTAATTGAGATCCACAAAAATCGAAAATCTGCAATTGTGCTCCGATTTCGATAATTAATACCTCTATCAATAGGTGTTGAGACCTGTAATTGTCATGCGAGTGGGTATTTAGATCTCCCGAATATTTCTACACAATTTGTACAAAATTCAATATTATTGAAAATCAACTGAACTATAGCCCACTAATTGAGATCCACAAAAATCGAAAATCTGCAATTGTGCTCCGATTTCGATAATTAATACCTCTATCAATAGGTGTTGAGACCTGTAATTGTCATGCGAGTGGGTATTTAGATCGCCCGAATATTTCTACACAATTTGTACAAAATTCAATTTTATTGAAAATCAACTGAACTATAGCCCACTAATTGAGATCCCCAAAAATCGAAAATCTGCAATTGTGCTCCGATTTCGATAATTAATACCTCTATCAATAGATGTTGAGACCTGTAATTGTCATGCGAGTGGGTATTTAGATCGCCCGAATATTTCTACACAATTTGTACAAAATTCAATTTTATTGAAAATCAACTGAACTATAGCCCACTAATTGAGATCCCCAAAAATCGAAAATCTGCAATTGTGCTCCGATTTCGACGATAATTACCTCTATCAATAGGTGTTGAGACCTGTAATTGTCATGCGAGTGGGTATTTAGATCGCCCGAATATTTCTACACAATTTGTACAAAATTCAATTTTATTGAAAATCAACTGAGCCCACTAATTGAGATCCTCAAAAATCGAAAATCTTCAATTGTGCTCCGATTTCGATAATTAATACCTCTGTCAGTAGGTGTTGAGACCTGTAATTGTCATGCGAGTGGGTATTTAGATCTCCCGAATATTTCTACACAATTTGTACAAAATTCAATATTATTGAAAATCAACTGAACTATAGCCCACTAATTGAGATCCCCAAAAATCGAAAATCTGCAATTGTGCTCCGATTTCGATAATTAATACCTCTATCAATAGGTGTTGAGACCTGTAATTGTCATGCGAGTGGGTATTTAGATCGCCCGAATATTTCTACACAATTTGTACAAAATTCAATTTTATTGAAAATCAACTGAACTATAGCCCACTAATTGAGATCCCCAAAAATCGAAAATCTGCAATTGTGCTCCGATTTCGATAATTAATACCTCTATCAATAGATGTTGAGACCTGTAATTGTCATGCGAGTGGGTATTTAGATCGCCCGAATATTTCTACACAATTTGTACAAAATTCAATTTTATTGAAAATCAACTGAACTATAGCCCACTAATTGAGATCCCCAAAAATCGAAAATCTGCAATTGTGCTCCGATTTCGACGATAATTACCTCTATCAATAGGTGTTGAGACCTGTAATTGTCATGCGAGTGGGTATTTAGATCGCCCGAATATTTCTACACAATTTGTACAAAATTCAATTTTATTGAAAATCAACTGAGCCCACTAATTGAGATCCTCAAAAATCGAAAATCTGCAATTGTGCTCCGATTTCGACGATAATTACCTCTATCAATAGGTGTTGAGACCTGTAATTGTCATGCGAGTGGGTATTTAGATCGCCCGAATATTTCTACACAATTTGTACAAAATTCAATTTTATTGAAAATCAACTGAACTATAGCCCACTAATTCAGATCCCCAAAAATCGAAAATCTGCTGTTGTGCTCCGATTTCGATAATTAATACCTCTATCAATAGGTGTTGAGACCTATAATTGTCATGCGAGTGGGTATTTAGATCGCCCGAATATTTCTACACAATTTGTAGAAAATTCAATTTTATTGAAAATCAACTGAACTGTAGCCCACTAATTGAGATCCCCAAAAATCGAAAATCTGCAATTGTGCTCCGATTTCGACGATAATTACCTCTATCAATAGGTGTTGAGACCTGTAATTGTCATGCGAGTGGGTATTTAGATCGCCCGAATATTTCTACACAATTTGTACAAAATTCAATTTTATTGAAAATCAACTGAGCCCACTAATTGAGATCCTCAAAAATCGAAAATCTTCAATTGTGCTCCGATTTCGATAATTAATACCTCTATCAATAGGTGTTGAGACCTGTAATTGTCATGCGAGTGGGTATTTAGATCTCCCGAATATTTCTACACAATTTGTACAAAATTCAATTTTATTGAAAATCAACTGAGCCCACTAATTGAGATCCTCAAAAATCGAAAATCTTCAATTGTGCTCCGATTTCGATAATTAATACCTCTGTCAATAGGTGTTGAGACCTGTAATTGTCATGCGAGTGGGTATTTAGATCTCCCGAATATTTCTACACAATTTGTACAAAATTCAATATTATTAAAAATCAACTGAACTATAGCCCACTAATTGAGATCCCCAAAAATCGAAAATCTGCAATTGTGCTCCGATTTCGATAATTAATACCTCTATCAATAGGTGTTGAGACCTGTAATTGTCATGCGAGTGGGTATTTAGATCGCCCGAATATTTCTACACAATTTGTACAAAATTCAATTTTATTGAAAATCAACTGAACTATAGCCCACTAATTGAGATCCCCAAAAATCGAAAATCTGCAATTGTGCTCCGATTTCGATAATTAATACCTCTATCAATAGGTGTTGAGACCTGTAATTGTCATGCGATTGGGTATTTAGATCGCCCGAATATTTCTACACAATTTGTACAAAATTCAATTTTATTGAAAATCTACTGAGCCCACTAATTGAGATCCTCAAAAATCGAAAATCTTCAATTGTGCTCCGATTTCGATAATTAATACCTCTATCAATAGGTGTTGAGACCTGTAATTGTCATGCGAGTGGGTATTTAGATCGCCCGAATATTTCTACACAATTTGTACAAAATTCAATTTTATTGAAAATCTACTGAGCCCACTAATTGAGATCCTCAAAAATCGAAAATCTTCAATTGTGCTCCGATTTCGATAATTAATACCTCTGTCAATAGGTGTTGAGACCTGTAATTGTCATGCGAGTGGGTATTTAGATCGCCCGAATATTTCTACACAATTTGTACAAAATTCAATATTATTGAAAATCAACTGAACTATAGCCCACTAATTGAGATCCACAAAAATCGAAAATCTGAAATCTGCAATTGTGCTCCGATTTCGATAATTAATACCTCTATCAATAGGTGTTGAGACCTGTAATTGTCATGCGAGTGGGTATTTAGATCTCCCGAATATTTCTACACAATTTGTACAAAATTCAATTTTATTGAAAATCAACTGAACTATAGCCCACTAATTGAGATCCCCAAAAATCGAAAATCTGCAATTGTGCTCCGATTTCGATAATTAATACCTCTATCAATAGGTGTTGAGACCTGTAATTGTCATGCGAGTGGGTATTTAGATCGCCCGAATATTTCTACACAATTTGTACAAAATTCAATTTGATTGAAAATCAGCTGAACTATAGCCCACTAATTCAGATCCCCAAAAATCGAAAATCTGCAATTGTGCTCCGATTTCGACGATAATTACCTCTATCAATAGGTGTTGAGACCTGTAATTGTCATGCGAGTGGGTATTTAGATCGCCCGAATATTTCTACACAATTTGTACAAAATTCAATTTTATTGAAAATCAACTGAACTATAGCCCACTAATTGAGATCCTCAAAAATCGAAAATCTTCAATTGTGCTCCGATTTCGATAATTAATACCTCTGTCAATAGGTGTTGAGACCTGTAATTGTCATGCGAGTGGGTATTTAAATCTCCTGAATATTTCTACACAATTTGTACAAAATTCAATTTTATTGAAAATCAACTGAACTATAGCCCACTAATTCAGATCCCCAAAATCGAAAATCTGCAATTGTGCTCCGATTTCGACGATAATTACCTCTATCAATAGGTGTTGAGACCTGTAATTGTCATGCGAGTGGGTATTTAGATCGCCCGAATATTTCTACACAATTTGTACAAAATTCAATTTTATTGAAAATCAACTGAACTATAGCCCACTAATTGAGATCCTCAAAAATCGAAAATCTTCAATTGTGCTCCGATTTCGATAATTAATACCTCTGTCAATAGGTGTTGAGACCTGTAATTGTCATGCGAGTGGGTATTTAGATCTCCCGAATATTTCTACACAATTTGTACAAAATTCAATATTATTGAAAATCAACTGAACTATAGCCCACTAATTGAGATCCACAAAAATCGAAAATCTGCAATTGTGCTCCGATTTCGATAATTAATACCTCTATCAATAGGTGTTGAGACCTATAATTTTCATGCGAGTGGGTATTTAGATCGCCCGAATATTTCTACACAATTTGTACAAAATTCTATTTTATTGAAAATCAACTGAACTGAAGCCCACTAATTGAGATCCCCAAAAATCGAAAATCTGCAATTGTGCTCCGATTTCGATAATTAATACCTCTATCAATAGGTGTTGAGACCTGTAATTGTCATGCGAGTGGGTATTTAGATCTCCCGAATATTTCTACACAATTTGTACAAAATTCAATATTATTGAAAATCAACTGAACTATAGCCCACTAATTGAGATCCCCAAAAATCGAAAATCTGCAATTGTGCTCCGATTTCGATAATTAATACCTCTATCAATAGGTGTTGAGACCTGTAATTGTCATGCGAGTGGGTATTTAGATCGCCCGAATATTTCTACACAATTTGTACAAAATTCAATTTTATTGAAAATCAACTGAACTATAGCCCACTAATTGAGATCCCCAAAAATCGAAAATCTGCAATTGTGCTCCGATTTCGATAATTAATACCTCTATCAATAGATGTTGAGACCTGTAATTGTCATGCGATTGGGTATTTAGATCGCCCGAATATTTCTACACAATTTGTACAAAATTCAATTTTATTGAAAATCAACTGAACTATAGCCCACTAATTGAGATCCCCAAAAATCGAAAATCTGCAATTGTGCTCCGATTTCGACGATAATTACCTCTATCAATAGGTGTTGAGACCTGTAATTATCATGCGAGTGGGTATTTAGATCGCCCGAATATTTCTACACAATTTGTACAAAATTCAATTTTATTGAAAATCTACTGAGCCCACTAATTGAGATCCTCAAAAATCGAAAATCTTCAATTGTGCTCCGATTTCGATAGTTAATACCTCTATCAATAGGTGTTGAGACCTGTAATTGTCATGCGAGTGGGTATTTAGATCGCCCGAATATTTCTACACAATTTGTACAAAATTCAATATTATTGAAAATCAACTGAACTATAGCCCACTAATTCAGATCCACAAAAATCGAAAATCTGAAATCTGCAATTGTGCTCCGATTTCGATAATTAATACCTCTATCAATAGGTGTTGAGACCTGTAATTGTCATGCGAGTGGGTATTTAGATCTCCCGAATATTTCTACACAATTTGTACAAAATTCAATATTATTGAAAATCAACTGAACTATAGCCCACTAATTGAGATCCACAAAAATCGAAAATCTGCAATTGTGCTCCGATTTCGATAATTAATACCTCTATCAATAGGTGTTGAGACCTGTAATTGTCATGCGAGTGGGTATTTAGATCGCCCGAATATTTCTACACAATTTGTACAAAATTCAATTTATTGAAAATCAACTGAACTATAGCCCACTAATTGAGATCCCCAAAAATCGAAAATCTGCAATTGTGCTCCGATTTCGATAATTAATACCTCTATCAATAGGTGTTGAGACCTGTAATTGTCATGCGAGTGGGTATTTAGATCGCCCGAATATTTCTACACAATTTGTACAAAATTCAATTTGATTGAAAATCTACTGAGCCCACTAATTGAGATCCTCAAAAATCGAAAATCTTCAATTGTGCTCCGATTTCGATAATTAATACCTCTATCAATAGGTGTTGAGACCTGTAATTGTCATGCGAGTGGGTATTTAGATCGCCCGAATATTTCTACACAATTTGTACAAAATTCAATTTTATTGAAAATCTACTGAGCCCACTAATTGAGATCCTCAAAAATCGAAAATCTTCAATTGTGCTCCGATTTCGATAATTAATACCTCTATCAATAGGTGTTGAGACCTGTAATTGTCATGCGAGTGGGTATTTAGATCGCCCGAATATTTCTACACAATTTGTACAAAATTCAATATTATTGAAAATCAACTGAACTATAGCCCACTAATTGAGATCCACAAAAATCGAAAATCTGAAATCTGCAATTGTGCTCCGATTTCGATAATTAATACCTCTATCAATAGGTGTTGAGACCTGTAATTGTCATGCGAGTGGGTATTTAGATCTCCCGAATATTTCTACACAATTTGTACAAAATTCAATATTATTGAAAATCAACTGAACTATAGCCCACTAATTGAGATCCACAAAAATCGAAAATCTGCAATTGTGCTCCGATTTCGATAATTAATACCTCTATCAATAGGTGTTGAGACCTGTAATTGTCATGCGAGTGGGTATTTAGATCGCCCGAATATTTCTACACAATTTGTACAAAATTCAATTTTATTGAAAATCAACTGAACTATAGCCCACTAATTGAGATCCCCAAAAATCGAAAATCTGCAATTGTGCTCCGATTTCGATAATTAATACCTCTATCAATAGGTGTTGAGACCTGTAATTGTCATGCGAGTGGGTATTTAGATCGCCCGAATATTTCTACACAATTTGTACAAATTCAATTTGATTGAAAATCAGCTGAACTATAGCCCACTAATTCAGATCCCCAAAAATCGAAAATCTGCAATTGTGCTCCGATTTCGACGATAATTACCTCTATCAATAGGTGTTGAGACCTGTAATTGTCATGCGAGTGGGTATTTAGATCGCCCGAATATTTCTACACAATTTGTACAAAATTCAATTTTATTGAAAATCAACTGAACTATAGCCCACTAATTGAGATCCTCAAAAATCGAAAATCTTCAATTGTGCTCCGATTTCGATAATTAATACCTCTGTCAATAGGTGTTGAGACCTGTAATTGTCATGCGAGTGGGTATTTAAATCTCCTGAATATTTCTACACAATTTGTACAAAATTCAATTTTATTGAAAATCAACTGAACTATAGCCCACTAATTCAGATCCCCAAAAATCGAAAATCTGCAATTGTGCTCCGATTTCGACGATAATTACCTCTATCAATAGGTGTTGAGACCTGTAATTGTCATGCGAGTGGGTATTTAGATCGCCCGAATATTTCTACACAATTTGTACAAAATTCAATTTTATTGAAAATCAACTGAACTATAGCCCACTAATTGAGATCCTCAAAAATCGAAAATCTTCAATTGTGCTCCGATTTCGATAATTAATACCTCTGTCAATAGGTGTTGAGACCTGTAATTGTCATGCGAGTGGGTATTTAGATCTCCCGAATATTTCTACACAATTTGTACAAAATTCAATATTATTGAAAATCAACTGAACTATAGCCCACTAATTGAGATCCACAAAAATCG